>CM068385.1:17201860-17801860 GCA_034770075.1 Aralia elata
AGATGAACAACCCTAATATAGGGGATTAAACTATGCAACAGCGTTAAAATATTTGTGCACAATACATTGTACAAAGGGCTGATCCCCTGGAGTACGAGATAGACAGTCCATAGTTTATAAGACTGTTAAAGGTTACAGTACAAATACTTGTTAATCTAGGACATAGTTCGAGATCTTATAACCCTCAGATTTACTTTTGACCTTGAAATCTAAATTCAATTCTTAAACTGAGTTTTCTATTGAGCTTCCAGTCGTTTGATTGTTGTAGATTATTTTCAAAAAGGCTATTATACCTCAGTTAAAATCTACTCCATTGATTATTTAATTGTTATTGTTATTATACTTGTGGGCAATTGTTTGCTCACCCTTGCATAAAACATTGCAGCTAAGACTGAAAAGTTAGATGAGTCGTCCACTAGTAAGGGCAAAGGCAAGATACAGAAGTAGCTCACGAACTGTTATTTGTTATGGAGTTTCGTAATAAGACTTGTTTAATATTATGTTTTAATTCCACAATGATGTAATAAAGGTTAGATGATCTTATATTTATTTACCTAAGAGATTTAAGTTGTAACCTCTTTGTGGGAAGATGATTTATTCAGTTTAATTTTATTATCCTTTATTATCGGTAGTAAGTCATGAATGTATGGAATAGTGAGCACCAAATCTGTGGGATTGAAGTACCCGGATTTGGGGGCGTCACAATCTGGTTCAAGATTGCATAAGCAGCTGTATGATCTAATTGACGATTGCACAAACAACTCTACTATCTGCTCGACGATTTTAATTTGAACTTCATTCTTTCTCTACGATCATCTGACTGCTGAACTACAAACTCAAGACTTACTCTGCAAATATAATTTACTTTATAAACAAGCAGAGTAACTCTGCGATTGTTTAACAATATTATATGATCGATTTGATCTTATCCTCTTTAATGAAGATTGTTAGACATATCTTTGAACATAGATTTCATTTGTTTGTTAAATTCTTTGCCCATCTCTATTGGTACATTTGCAACAGCTTCAATAACCCTGTTCATCTTCTGATGAAATTCTACTGAGTTGCCTTCAAGTTCTTCATTGATATCTTGAGTGACTAAAGCCAGTTCACTCTTAAGATTCTCAGTGGTTGGTAGTGCAGATACTCGCTCCATGATTTGATTCAGGATAGCTTCAGAATCTTCCTTATCACTCCGAGACAGATTTATTATTGCCAGAGGAAGATCAAATAATTCATTTAGGGCGGATGAAGGTATATCAGCTCGAGTAAGGGGTTGCGGTAGTTGCTCAATAGTTAGAATAGGAACTATTGGCTGTACAGATTGAATAGGATATGAAAGATTTAATGGAGAGGTTATTGGTGTTAAAATAAAATTTGAAACATTTATAAATGATGGAGAGGTAGAGTGGGGTTGTGTAGGTATATGTGTAGGTGAACTAGTATTTTTAGTATTGATCATAGGGTTTTGAGACTCTACAATCGGAGTATTAGTAGTTTGGGAGTTATCTGTAGAGGGTTGAGACTCTTCGATGAATTGAGAAGGTGATGAATTTACACGGTCAGAAGAGTGTTGAGACTCTACGACTAGAGAGTTAGTTTTATTTACTTCGTCCGTAGAGTGTTGAGACTCTACGGACGGAGAATGAATTGAAGATTTATCATAGCAGATAGGAGTAAGAGGTGGCTTAGAGGACGTGGATGATGACTTTATGAACTCGTCATTGTAATTAAGGAATGATTGATAAAACGCATAAAATAAGAATAAAGAAAATGGAAGTATAAGTACATTCTTATTTGTACCTGAAGAAGAGTTGCCATATTGAATTGTCTTTCTGGCAAACTCAATGATTGGGGGGTAGTTCTGAGATATCAGCTTCACATTTGGATATGTTTTGAATTTCCATGAGATGAAACTCAAGTCGTTGTGAAGTAATGCATAAAACAGGGGCATCATTGGAAGAAAGAAGTACAGTTGTTCACTTTATTCATTATACACAACATATTTCTTGATTGTACTATTTCTCCTCTGCTCCTGATGGGTCTCACCAAGGAACTCAACGTCTAGATCTTCTTGAAGAGTCTCACCAATGAACTCGACTTCTGGATGATCATTATGAGTCTCATCAGTGAGCTCTACGATGTGTTCCTTTATTCCTGTTTCTTGAGGAATTGAAGGGGCTGAATGACTTTCGTCTGGTTTTCCCCCCTCAATCTGTGCATTGATGTGCTCAGACGTAGGCAGACTATGCTCCACCATGATATCAACAACACCAGACTTAATAATTCTTGTTTGGTCTAACGAATCAATGGGTGAGCTTGGGTTGACTACTAGCAGAGACTCCCCCTCAGAACCAGCTTCTTTCTCTTCTAGAATCTTCTCCTTATCTGCCAATCGAATTAACTTCCTTTTCTTCTTCTTTGGCTCAGGGTTTGAATCCTTCGCAACCATCTCACTACTTTCACCTTGAGGTTCCGGCATGTCAGCCATCCCAACCATTTCTTCTTCAGAATCAACAGTTTGTTCAGGCTCATCAGTCATCCTTGTCATTTCATTAGCATCAGTACCCATTACAAACTCTGTAATTGAAGAGTTAGGACGCTCTACAATTGGAGACAGAGCAGCCTTCTTCGAGTTCTTACTCATTTTTCCTTTCTTCTTCACTTCAGAGAGATTAATAGACTCATCTCCTCCTTCTTTTGCCTTCTTCTTCTGAGGTTTGTCCGCCTTAGAGACTTCATCAAAAATAGGAAGAACAACAGAGCCCTGAGATGTCTCCTCTTGATGCTCAGCGGAGACCTGGAATATTTTCTTAGGCCTTTCACTTGGGGGTTATCTTTTTGTTAACATTTAGGGTTTCTCCCTCATTATCACCAATTGTTTCCTTCAGAATCTTCTTCAACAGGATACTGATAAACCTCTCATAGAACATCTTGGGAACTTGCTGTTTCCTTGTAGACTTCTTCTTCTCAGTTTTTACCATCCACTTCCCAATCCAACTCAACAAGATAGATCCAAAATTCATTTTCACTTTCATCTTGATGGCCGTTATGACTCTTAGCTGAAGGTCGTTGATAGAGTCATGAGCAGAATCCTTACATAGAATACATTTCCCCACTACGTCTGCGAGGAATTCATAATTTTGAGGAAACTCCTTCTTCTTCATTCCTCTGAGCTCTGGGTTTTCTTGTACCCCATTTGATTTAGCCCAGCTTCTGTGTCGATGAGGTTGAGAGTGGTGATATCATCAGATCAGAAAACCAAGGCACTGTTTACTTCCTTGGCCCTTAACCGATAAGACTTTCCCTTTACTTTGGTCGTTAGAACGTCATCTTCATATTCACCATTCTGATAGAATTCCCTCACTAAGCTTGAGTACACGCTGGTGCTGGTGTTCAGAGCATTATAAAATCCAGCCTTCATCTACAAGACTAGAATCCTTCTGTACTACTTTTTTGATTCGCCAAAACTCTCGAAGCACAGTTGGTTTCCAGGTACATCTTGGGTTGCTATTGCTATCGGTTGATTTTTGCTGATACAAGATACACATGTATCTAAGAATTTGAAAGCTTTTGAAAAACTAGGGCTTGAATGCTTGAAAATTTTGACACTCAGATTGTAAATGAGAAGTGTAAAAGATAGAGGCAAATTTGAAATGACATATATAAGACTTCCCTCTAAATTTGGCTAAGTGGGACACGTGTTAAAGTGCTATTTCTTGAACGTCCCTTCACTTCTGCAGTTAATAGCTGTAGTGCAGTAATTTTTGGTCTTTATTTGATTTTAACGAGCGTGAACTTCACTTGCCATAAAGTAACCGCCTCAACTCTTTCGTAGGGTAAAGTTTCATTCTACGATCTCTCTAACTTTATGGACTATCACTGCTCTACGAACCACTATGATGGTTCTTCACTCAACGATTCTTCATTCATTCTACGATTCTTACCTGCATAGACAGAGACTTCCAAAGACATGGTACTAGAACTGAAAATATAACAATTCTAACTTATTGATCATCTTATTAAACTTAGATTTATCTACTAATTTACAACACACATCATTAAGAAGATTTTCAATAGAAACATAATGTAAAGTAATATTTCCATTTTGAACATGATCTATAATAAGATGTTATCAGATTTTTCATTTGCTTGGTCCTAGTATACATGACATAATTATAATTCAAGGATATAATAAGAATGAGTTTGATAAAACCTGGAGGTTGTTCAACATAAACCCCAAAAAGAAAAATCCTTGACATTTATGTACAAGACTTTTGAACTTCATATGATCTGCTCAGACTAGAAACTTTTAGAAGGCTTCTGATCTTACTTCTCTCAGATACATTCAATTGCATTTTCATATCTTTAAACCATTCTGAATATTCTGATCAACTGATTTCTGAACTCATCTTTGGAACACTAATGCTTGTAAGAAAAAGCTTTTCATTTTCAGTCATATATCTGGAGCATCCACTTTCAAAATACTCAACTCATTCAGTGGAGCTTTATACCTGCATTTAAGATTATTCTTTATTTTGGTACCCAGACAAGCTTGAGTCCTTCTTTGTTAGTACCTTTTGGAACCCATATTTGTCTCACTTTGGGTCTATGATAATCATTTTGATAACATGATGCAGTATGTGTGAGTGTGTGAATGTAGATTTACTCATTTGAAACTTATATGGAGAATAAGCATAATCAGCCTTTCTTCTCAGTTGAAATTCATTCTGCTGCCAAATCGCTCTATGATTTTGTGGTTTTGTAGAGTAGAAACCAGTTCTACGATTTTTGCTTAGTTGATTCGTAGAGTTAATTTTACTTGATTCTACGATCTTTCGAGGCATGATCGTAGACTTTGGCTTAGTCTTTTGTTTCACAAAATCGAGACCAATATGTGATCTGTTGTTTTTGGTAACAACAATCTGATCTTCAGAGATTATACAACTTTGAATACTTGGTTCAATGATCTCTGTGAATTTCACAAATACAATACTTTTATTAGGATTAGAAGCATCATTATTGCTATTCTCTATTTTCTTTTCCACATTTAGAACTGAAGAATAATTTTCAAATCCTAATCCTGACTTATTAGAGACAGATTTCTAACTTTCAATTAATAAGTCCATGGATGCAGAAGAATGATTCCACATTGAAATTGTCTTCTCTAGATCCTCTATCTTAGAGGTTAAAGTTAACTTTCTCTGTGCACTATGTTCAGTTATCTTTCACAAATTTACATTCTCAGCCTCAAGATTGGCAAAAGAGGCGCACTTCGTAGAGCAGTTTGCAACTCTACGAGAGCTTTCTCTTTTTCTTCTTGAAGGAAAGAATGGTCCTTTGATAGAACCTTGAACATTTTCATATATTGATGCAGATCTACAATTATATAATGTAAAACAGTTTTAAGATCATCAATATCTATATCAAGAGAGTTAAAATCAAATACCTCACTGATGTTTATTACTCAATGATCAGTGGTCTTGCTAGAACTTTCTTCTATGGCCATAAGACAGAGATTTGCTTTATGATGCTCTTCATCATCACTAGAGTCTGAACTGGAGCTACATTTTGAATCACTCCACGATCCCTCAGCTACAAAGCCTTTCTCCCTTTGTTGGACTTCTTATAGCATTTGAATTCTTTCTTTGGATAAGATCTTTTCTTGTCTTTTTTCAAATCTTCATGTAGAGGTTTGTTACACTCTACAATATAATGCCCAGACTTCTTGCAATTGTAACACAGATCTTTTTCTTGCTCTTTGCTATTGCTGCCTTTGTTGTAGTTCTTTCTTGACCTCCAATTGTTGTTCTTTCGCATAAACTTTTCTAATCTTCTTGCTAACATAGCTACGTCTTCATCATCATCAACTTCATCACTTTCAGAATCTTCTTTGACTGGTGCTTTGGATACTTCTTCTGAAACCCTTAGGGCAACTCCTTTATCTTTCCTTATACTCTCTGATGAAGTTTTTGCTCGTTGATTTAGCTCTAGCTCATAGGTAAGAAGATTACCATAGAGCTGTTGCACCATCATCTCATGTAGATTCTTGGACTCACGAAAAACAGTGGTTTTGGCATCCCACTTGCTAGGAAGTGATCTCATAAACTTAATGTTAAGGTTCTTATTTGGATAGACTTTTTCATAAGCTCTCAAAGAGTTTAACATCAGGTTGAATCTTTTATACGTAGCAGTTATGTTTTTTCCTACAATATGAGAAAACATTTCATACTACTAGGTTAGTAGAGACTGCTTATTCTCTTTAACTTCTTATGTTCCTTCATGCATGATCAGTAGCGCTTCCTAAACTCCTTTAGCGGTTGTGAAGTTGACTACATTTTCGAACGGTTCATCTTCCAGAGCTATGAACAAAATGTTCTTAGCTTTTTTGTCTAGCTGCACTAACTTCTTTTCATTATCAGTTCATTCCGCTCTATGCTTGGCAACCATCTTGTTTGGATCCTTAATGGTAGGGGCCAGCTTTGTTGGAACATATGGACCACTAATCACAACATCATATAGATCTTCATCTATAACATCCATGTAAGCCTGCAAACGAACTTTCTAGTTAGAAATTTTTTTTCAATTTAGAAGAGGTGGCTTATTTCCACCACCAAGTTCAGAACCGGTTTTAGTAGGTGCCATAAGATCAACTCAAAGTGTTTAAGCTTTAGGTTAGGAGAACCTGCTCTTATACCACTTGTTGTTTCCTAGAGGCACGAAGAGATCTAGAAGGGGGGTTGAATAGATCCTTTATAACTTTTTTCTTTTCAAATTAGAGTATGATTACTAGATAATTAATATGTTCAATTGATCTAGCAAAACGGGATATTAGATAAAAAATCCTCCTTAAAGATTTAATAAAATCACAATTCTAACTTTAGTATATGTGAAGATTAACCACTTAACAGATATAATAATTTATAGCAGTTAATAACAGAATGTAAATGCTTAAAGTAAATGACACGGGATGTTTTAAATGGTTCAGAGACTAAATAACTCCTAATCTACTCTTCCACTCCACGAGCAGGATATCCACTAAGGATAGGGTTACTACGACCATTTACAACTGAATGACTGAGATTCCTTCAAGTCTCTTCGACTTGGGATTCGGACACTTAGTCCAGGACACTTAAATCTCTTCAAGTTTCTTCAACTTAGTATTCGGACACTTAGTCCAAGACACTTAGACCTCTTCAAGTTTCTTCAACTTGGTATTCGGACACTTAGTCCCGAACACTTAGATCTCTTCAACTTTCTTCAACTTGGCAAAGTGGACACTTAGTCCTAGATCACTAAGATCTCTTCAAGTCTCTTGAACTTGGTATAATGGTCACTAAGACCAAGTGAATCACAACTGAATGTTGATTGCGTTTGAAGTGTTGCTAAGTTTTTCAATTATGCTTGACTTCTTATAGTACTTATCAGCTTTGAACTTGTACTAAGTCGTATAATATAGCTTTAGATAATTTTGCAAAGGTTTAGCTTTTTATTCTTGGTGATTCATACTTAGATTTGAATTCTCGTACGCCTTTTATAGACCTTCAGAAATTATCCCATTGGAGAGTTCCCGTTGGTGCATTTAATGTTCTGCTCTCTGATATTCTCTGACAACTGATTTAAAATTAGGTAGACATATTGCTTTCGGCTCTGCAAACATCCCATTAGATTGCAGACTCTTCTACCATACTTTAGTGATGTCACATCTTCATTCTAGCTGTTTAGACACAACTTTGTATTGATCCTCTTTCTGAATTTAAAGATCGTGAGAAATGTTCTTGAAATCTTTGTTCTGCTCTGAAATTGTCAGTTATATGACAGTTCTGACATGCTCTTAAAGCTTGACTTGATCGTTGAGTTTGCTAAAGTACATAGAGTCTTGACTAGTTTCACTCGACGTTCTGCTCTACGATGATCGAGGTAGCTTAATGATTTGCTCTACGATAGCCTTGTTAACCCTACGATTTGTTCTACGAACTCCAAAAGTACTTCGAATATCTGCTCTACGAATATCTCTTTATAGTGCTATAACATACTTTGTTAACTTCTCTTTCTTTATTGCGATCTCAACTTTCACTTTACGATTCCGAAGGCAGCTCTACGATCTTCGTAGACTGTGATTCCGTCTTCAACTCTGAGACAACGTTGCAGTTTCAACAATCTTTCTTCTGATGCTCAATGAACACATAGAGGACTCTGCTAACATCTTTCACATTACAAGCAGACAGAGTCACTCTACGATCTGCTTCAAGATTTTATAAGCAGCTTCATGATCTGCTCGACGATTGTACAAACAACTCTATTATATGCTCGACGATTCTGATTTGAACTTCATTCTTGCTCTACGATCATCTGACTATTGAACTACATACTCAAGACTTACTTTGCGAACATAATTTACTTTATAAACAAGCAGAGTAACTCTACGATCGTTTAACAATACTATATGATCGATTTGATCCTATCAACTATACATCATATTAGGTCAAAGGATCAACCTAACAAGTTTGATCGTTCTACTCTAAGTCTTTGTACAATATTTCTCATTTAAGGACTTTACAATAAATTACTGAACAATTATACATTATAATCACATCATCAAATTAACATATGCAAATCCTAATAAGGAGGACACAACGTACGCTAGTAATACTATTATACGGACTACCTGCACAACTTAGACCATTATACCCCCAATTAAACAGTCCGTTAATGTTACTAGTGAATGAGTATTTTTACTAATCTCAGTTTAATCTCAGAATAAGGGTTTGAGTTTATTAACTAGAGTTTAAAGTATACTAACTAGGGTTTAGGGTTTATAAACTAAGGTTTAAGCTTTATTAACTCCTTTTAATAAACCCTAAACTTCGATCAATAAACCCTAAATCCTAATTAGTAAACCCTAAACTCTAATTAATAAAACTTAAACCCTAGTTAGTAAACCTTTAACCTTAGTTAATAAAGTCAAACCCTTATTCTGAGATTAAACTAAATACTCATCCGCTAGTAATACTAGCGGACTGATTAATTGGGGGTATAATGGTCTAATTTGTGTCATTACACCGTCCGCTAATATTACTAGCGGATGTCGCGTTCCTCTTTTTAATCTTGGACGTTGATATTTTGAATGACGCTATAGATAATGTTTGCCCCTTTTTGATCCATAGCAAGTACATGCTATGGATCAATATATATATATATTGATCCATAGCATAGTACCTGGAACAGTTTGATATCCATTAGAATAGTAATGGGCATTTCCAGGTACACCTAAATGAGACATTGGTTGGGGAAAACCAATTACCGGCTGAGGCAGTTGCGGAGTTTGAGAGTTGATCACCCCCTAAAACGTCCTATAGCAATACGACGACAGCGACGGCGGCAGAGCTGACGGCTGCTCAATGGGTCCACCGTAGGACGCGACGCCTCTGTTCTTCCCTTCTTCGCTCATCTCTCTGATCGAGGGAGTAGGGTTTTAGATCAACATTGATAAAAAATAAAAAGAAATTTAATAAGTGATAGAAAGTAGTAATGGATAATGAGAGTAGAATAAAAAAAATATATAGAGATATTAAAGGAGTTGAGGAATTTAAGAATTAAAAAATAACTGCTTATTTTTTTCTCTTTTAATAATATAGAAATTCATTCTCCTAATTCAATATTTAACTGTCCTCCAAATAGAATGGCTTATTGTTAAGCTAAACAATACTAAAGAAAAGTATAATCTCATTTTTTGGGAGTTGATATTTTTACAAGTAAATTTGATACTTTCACAAGTTTTTCCTTACATAAATAGTAAGTGAAGTCCACTCTCATGTGTGAGAGTATCTTGTGGAAATAACACTTTCACTTGTGAAAATATCAATTCCTAATTTTTTAGACAAATTATAATCCATCATTCCACAAAAAAAAACTCCATTTATAATTATTATAAATTTAATGATATATTTTGTTGTTTCCCAGAGGCACTTAGAAATCTAAAAGGGGGGTTGAATAGATTCTCTTTTAAAAATTACTTTGTTAAGATTATAACCAAAAATTTGTTAATCAAATTTAGATTAAGCACATCGGAATATGTTTTTGGAAAATCCCCTTGTAGATTATAGTTAAGTCTCAGTTATGGATTTAGATTTGATTTTAAGTCACACAAGTAGAGTAAATGATATGCAAAAATGTAAAACAATAAAGTAAATGTCGCAGAGAGATTTTTAAGTGGTTTGGAGATTGAACAACTCCTACTCCACTCTTTTACTTCAACAAGTAGGAATTTCACTAAGAATTTGATCACTTTGATCAGGACACTTTGCCCTCTTTAAGCCCAGCAGGCTTGGATATTTAGTCCCTCGGACAAGGACACTATTGCCCTCTTCAAACCCAATAGACTTGGAATCTCAGTGGTCACTATGACCAAAACGAACAGTTGTAGAATGTTATTGAGAGGTGCTGCTAAGTTGGCGTTATGCTTCTTTTCTCAAGTACTTAGCAGCTTGAACTAGATGTTCAAATCGCAGAGTATGTTCTTTTAGCTTTGACAGAATTTAGGCTTTGATCGTTCTTCGTTGTTATTGTTTTGAATCTCTGTAACCTTTTATAGTCTGCCTGAATTTCTTCCCGTTGCAAGATTCCCGTTGCTGTATTTAATGCTTTAGATATTATGGGATCTTTAATGTTAACATTTGAGTTTAAGTGTCAGCTTTCTTTTGTTTAGCCTGTTACATCAGTCTGCAATTTCACCTACCACCTTGACTCTTCACTTTTGCCAAACTAGCTGTTAGACACATCTTCTGATATTCGATTTCAGCCAAGGATGTTTGGTGGCTGCATTGGGACCTTCAATCAGCAAAACTCCCATGTCAGTCTACTTGCCAGACTTGATTCAGTTCTACGAACATGGGAGATAGTAGTGTTTGCTCTACGTTCAGAAGATAGCTTTACGATAATATTTGAACTCTACGAATGACCTTTATTCTCAGTTCTACGAGAATCTGCCTTACGATTTTAGAGCTGATTCTTGATTCTTTCTTCTGCTGAACAATCTTTGAGTTGCTTTACACTTAGACTTTTACTTTGCGATACTCTGAAGCACTCTACGTTCAATCTTCGCTTGGTGAGCTTTACTTGACTTTACGATCCAGTTCACGATAGGTGCAAAGGCTTTGCGATCTTGTCTGATGCATTATCATCATAAGTTAACTTTGAGATCCAGCTTGACATTACGAACTGACAAATTAACTTTACACTCAACTTGAGCTTATTAACTATACATCAGATCATCTTAATGAGATTAACCTAACAAGTTTGATCTTTCTATTCTAAGTCCTTATACATTAGATCAATAAATCATTATCAAGGACTGTACAAAAATTACTGGTACAAATATTCATTAATAGCTTTTTATCATCAAATCAAATCATAATAATCATGCAGACTCTAACATATTTTTGTTTTATGTATAGAGATAATACGTTTTTAGTTTAATAATGTACTATAATAATAAAATTATGATGATAAACTTGAGAACATTTGTAGTTTATATGTCTACCACTAATTTTTTTTGACTAAAGGTATTATTTTGTGAATTCGATGAGGTAGTGTGGCAAAATGATAGGTGAGAGACACTATATATAATTGGATGAATTATCGCATAAAAACGTTATTTTGTGTAATTGAATATATAAAAAAACACTCCCTCCAATGTTATGTACAAAAAAAATACTTTGTATTTTTTTAAATATTTAAGGAGATTGTAGAAACATGACGTGTTTCTCATTTCCTGTGGCCTTAGGTAATATTTTTTTTTATATGTGGAGTATCCCGACTTCCGTCGGATTAATTTTCTCACTCCGAACAAAATTTTCGAAACAAGCTTATACTTGCGGTCCTTGACCCCTTAGGTAATATTTATAATATTTATTGATTTTAATTAAGTAAATTTTATATTATTTTTAAGAATTTTGAAATTCTTTCTATAGAATGGAACTCAATTAGCTTTTTCTGTAACAGATTTTAGCCTATATTTGCCGAATGACGTTGGTTATTTGGCTAGATCTGTTAGGTACAAAAAAGACAAAACTAGATGCCGAGGTGACAACACAACTGTACACCTGCTTGATGAGGTGTTCAATGAATCGCGCGAGTACATATATTTATCACATTCAGCGCGTACGGATATCATTTTTTTAAAATGGGTACAATTTCTCTCTTAACTGGCGTCCAGGCCTCATTGCCATGGTCATTGCGTTTTCACGGCCATAAGAGTCTATTTCTCTAATCTCTCTCCTTTCTTTCGATTTCCCCTCTCAACAAGCAATATGTTTGATCCTTTATTTCTCTCTCTTCCTTATTCTTTATATATATAATAATATATAATGAATGATATACAATATTAATGAACAGTCAAACTCTTGGATATAGCGCAAATGGGATTGATTCAGAACATAAATCTCTGATTTCTAAAGGTATGTGATTATGGGTTCTCTTTAATCCTACGGTTCTTTAATGGGTATTGATTAATTTGTTGTATGCAACATCAATAATCACCAAACACAATTATGAATCTTAGAATTTTGGTTTTTTGATTTTTTTGTTTGTTTTGTTTTTGGGATTCGTTTTGTCAGGATTAGAGGCGCAGAAATTTGATATTTGTTGTACTTGTGCCGTCTACATTAATGGTCATTTTGTTTTTGTGTTTATATATATATATATATATTGATTTGTTGCATATGTGTTCTGGGTATATTGATCATTGTTATTGAATTGTGAGTTTGGTGATTCATTTTGAGTTTATAGCAGTTTGGCGAGGAAAAAGTTTAGTGGGTGATTAATTGGAATCCCGCATGTTGCAATTTATGTAACCGCGGGTAGCAGGAAATGTCTAGCTCTGAGGGTGTTCGTGTTTCTGATCAGTGGCTTCAAAGCCAGTTTACGCAAGTCGAGCTTCGCAGTCTCAAAACCAATGTAATTGATTTTCATCCTCTTTACAGTTTTCTTTTGTTCTGCATTGTGCAATTTGCTTTGTCTTAAATTTGATTAATTTTTTTCTGATAATTATTGTGAATTGGTGTTTCAAATGTTTTCATAGTTTTGGCTAATTTTGTCTTGTTTGTAGTTTATCTCTGTGAAAAGGAAGAATGGTAAAGTCACAGTTGGGGATTTACCGCCTTTATTGGCAAAACGGAAAACTTCCAAGGAGATGCTTACGGAGGAGGAGATTAGGGGTATATTGAAAGATTTGGGATCTGATATGAGTAATGAGATCGATTTTGAAGGGTTCCTCAGGGTGAGTCTTTATCCTATTGCAAGAGTTTTCCTTTAGTATTCTGTTATTGCTTTATTTTCTATCATGTTGGTTGATTGAATATAATTCTAATGAAAAGGGTAATCATTGTTGGGGGTTATAGGATATAATTATACATGTTTGTATTTAGATGGGTATTCTGCTGATTAATTCTACCAAAATGAGAGTTGATCGGCTTCATTTACTTATAGAAGGATGGTACCTCACTTGTTTCTTTAAATGCATTGAGTGGACAGACTTCTTTGAATTTGCAAGCGCGAGCTGCTGCTAAAGTGGGTAATTCAAAGAACTCATGGTCCTTCCTTAAGGCCAATACAACTACTCGGCTTCACTCTATCGTTGAATCAGAGAAAGCATCGTATGTTGCTCATATCAATATCTATCTCAGGGATGATCCTTTCTTAAAGAAATTTCTTCCTATAGATCCATCAACAAATGCTTTATTTGAACTGGCAAAAGATGGAGTTCTTCTATGGTACTTAACCAGGGTGTGCTTTATAGTACTCTATTTTTCAGTATGACCAGAGCTGGTAGTTAGTTGTTAGTTTGATTAATTGTATGGCTTGATGCAGTAAGCTTATCAATGTTGCCGTCCCAAATACGATAGATGAAAGAGCTATTAACACAAAACGAGTACTTAATCCATGGGAAAGAAATGAGAACCATACACTTGGCCTCAACTCTGCCAAGGCTATAGGCTGCACAGTAGTTAATATCGGCACTGAAGACCTGGTTGAAGGAAGAGTAAGCTCAGCTTTGGAGTCATTTGAGTTATATGCATATATTACTGAAGTATAAATTTATATATATGTGTGTGTGTGTGTGTGTCTGTATATATATTAATTTGTTCAATTTTGCAGCCTCACCTGTTACTCGGGTTGATTTCTCAAATAATAAAGGTAGGCATTTTTAGACTTCATCCTTTCTATCAACTGTGTTTTAGTTGTCATTAAAATGGAAAAGTCCTTTAGTCTTTGGCTCTTTGTATCCTTTCTAAAGAACTAGAAGACACCAAGATGATGGTAGGAGTAATCACAGAGGCCTAGTGCCTTTTGCTTATTGAGATTGATTACTTTCTACTTCCGTTTTCCTGTCCCCCCTTCCTTTAACTTGTGAATTGTGGCACCTCCAGATCCAACTCTTGGCGGATCTCAACCTTAGGAAGACACCTCAGCTTGTGGAATTGGTGGAAGACAACGGTGTAATTGGATATTTACTTGTCTTATATCTCAATGAATTGAAGTACTTCTTTCTTTTTCCTCTCTCGTTTGTGTGCCTAACTAATAATAGGGTAACAATGCTACGCATCCTAAATATATGCAGGATATTGAGGAGCTTCTGGGTTTAGCACCTGAGAAAGTCTTATTAAAATGGATGAATTTCCATCTTAAGAAAGCAGGCTACCAGAAAACTGTAGCAAATTTCTCTTCTGACTTGAAGGTAGACCATCCATTTGTGTAGTTATTTTGTAGCAATAGCATTACAGATTCCTAAACATTAGAAGAGTAGCATATTTGTACTGTATTTTAGTCTATATGGATGTTTATTCTACTCTTTAAATTATTTTTCTGTGATGGATTTTCCAGATTACAAAAGATTGATTTTATCTAAAGATTTGGACATCAACAAAAGTTTATGAATAACGATTAAGAAAATTAATATGTGTGCCACATCTGTATCTAGTAATGATTTGTTTTAACGATAAATGTTCTTTGCATCTGTACTAGGTTTCCAATATGAAGCAATGATATAGATAGAGCAAGTGTTGATTTAAGACAGTTTCAGCAAAAATCTTATGCTCCAGTCATCCTATTACTTCTTATTCTTTTTTCTTTTTTTTTTAAATTTTATTTATGGGTGATGACGTGTACGTATTCAGTAGAAACTCCATAATTTCCATTTAAGTAGAATAGGTGAATCACGCAGCATATTGGCCCAATTGACAAATGGACACGAGTCATCTGATTAGAAGCTTTTACATATTTGATCATTTGGTATCTGGTGTACTCATACAATGTCGCATATGTATGTATGCACTGTAGGATGGAGAAGCGTATGCTTACCTGCTTAACGTTCTTGCTCCAGAACACTGTAGTCCAGACACATTAGAAGCCAAGGGTCCTGTTGAAAGGGCTAATTTGGTACTCGAACATGCAGAGAAAATGGGCTGCAAAAGATACTTAAACCCAGAGGATGTTGTTGAAGGTTCAACAAATCTGAATCTTGCATTTGTTGCGCAAATATTCCATCAAAGGTGTGTTGGCCAGTTACTTTCAGTATTTCTTGGTAACATTGTTGTTGGATTGTTGCATATTGTAGGAGTTATTATGTATTGGTAATCCAATTTATTCACCTATATTGCTAAGGGGGAGGAATAATTTTAACCGCTTTCTTGAAGCTGTGTAACTATTTAATCCATCACAATAAAAGTTATAGATAAAATATAATGGGATAAAAACTCCTTAAAATTTCCCTCTCTCATTCCCACCTTTTCTCCATTTTCTCTCAAAAATTTCCCCTTTTCTCTTCCCACTCCTTATCAACCCTAATTTCTCCAGTATTTTTTTAACTGCACACACATAGTGTGTGCCAAGAACACTAGTAATATTAAATGAATGTCTTCCAGAGATGAGATTCTGTCTTGCTTTGCTTTTGATGTGTTCCACAATGACGCATTGAGTCAAAGAACTTAATGCCATCTTTTGTCGTGTGATGCAAATGACCAGACAATGCACTGCTAGTGGTTTGGTATTACGACCTGCTTTGATTTATTTTGGTTATTTGGTGCAGAAGATATGTTTGATCAAGAAGACAGTTATTTTCTTTAAATTTTTTGGGTACTTTGACCCTTGAAGTCATAAGGCTCTCTTTGAAGTTGCATTTTTTTTAAACATCAAATCTCAAAAAATGATCTTAAGTATCATTGAGCATTTTTCTGCATTTATCAACTCTTGTCATTATTGTAACCAAGGCTGTTTTGAACATCCTTAGGTCAATAATTTCTTATGTTTTATGCTAATTCTAAGTTCACATGTTTTGACAACATGAATCTCTCTTACAGGAATGGCCTGTCTGCAGACAGCAAGAAGATTTCTTTTGCAGAAATGATGACTGATGATGAACAAATATCTAGAGAAGAGAGGTGCTTCCGATTATGGATCAACAGTCTTGGGATTTCTTCTTATGTTAATAATATCTTTGAAGATGTAAGAAACGGGTGGGTGTTCAATCTCCTCTATCCAGAATTCCATGAGATATCCAAAATTTTAAATTTTCCTAGCAATTTGAGGATATGTGTGTCTATTATTTATACTCAGTGATGGTGCATGCTTGGTTAAACTTCTATCCCTCCTGTGTTGACCAATTTAAACATTATGTTCAAACTCTTTCTTAATATTTCGTGTTGTGTAATCATTAAGTTATTCTCACGCAGTTATCCAACTTTATACTGATATGACAAGTTTCTTTGAGCTCATTGAAGCATACCCTTCTTGTATGCAGATGGGTACTTCTTGAAGTGCTTGACAAGGTTTCTCCAGGATCAGTTAACTGGAAGCAGGCAACAAAGCCTCCTATTAAAATGCCATTTAGAAAAGTAGAGAACTGCAACCAAGTAATTAGGATCGGGAAGCAGTTAAAGTTTTCCTTAGTGAATGTAGCTGGGAATGATTTTGTTCAAGGAAACAAAAAGCTCATACTCGGTAATTTGCGCAATCTCTAGATCTCCCAAAAATATTGAAACCCTGGATTTCATGGTTGTTATGAATGTATATCCTTGTTTGATTTGATATTCTATTTCCGAATGATTGTTATTACTGATAGCATTACTTAAATCAGTCTCGCGTACATCATCCCCATTTATGTCTTTGGGAATGCCTTTATAATTTTGAATATTTTTAGCTACATCGTTGGCATTTTATTATTTAAACAAAGTAGTTGACCATCAAAAGGGTTCAATGTAATGTTCTAAGTGACATAATAATCTTCCAACTGAATATATTGTCGTATTGAAGGGCCTGCTAAAGGGCCTTGTTTCCTGATATAGGCTACTTCACTGAGCTGTCAGCTTCCGATTTTATGTAATTGCTATTTTGGAATTTTAAAGATGTCCTCTACCCTATGTTGAGCAAAATTAAAAACCTTTCATGGTAAAATAAGCTTCCTGGATGTGGCACCTGTTACTCTGTCCCTCATTTACTTTAAGCATGATCAACAGTTGATGGATTCTGCTCGTCATTTCTAAGCAGCACTGCCAAAAGAAAATTTTCCAAACTCGTAAATAAAACTTTCTCAGTTTTTTTAAGCAGGAGAGCTGGCATATGGCAATCACGAAACAAGTCTTGGATTGAAAATATATAGCCTATTTTAGAAGAAACTTGATTTGTATATAGAAGATTTAAAATTCAGATGTTAATCTTCACTCTCATTGTTCAGCCTTTTAATTCTGCTACTAGTTAATTTACTAAAGTACCTTTATTCTTTTAGTGTATCTGGAATGGCAATTTATCATTAATGGAAAATTAATAAAGATAATGGTTAAATTTGAAGTACTCAGTTTTGTTTACCTTGATGTCAGCTTTCCTGTGGCAGTTGATGAGGTTCAATATGCTTCAGCTCTTGAAGAACTTAAGGTCCCGAAACCAAGGCAAGGAGTTTACTGACACTGATATTTTAAAGTGGGCGAACAGAAAAGTGAAAAGCACGGGCAGAGCTTCTCAAATGGAGAGCTTTAAGGTTAAAAATTGTCAAATTTTACTTCTTTCATGACCATATATAAACTTACAAGTGACTGTTTTGTTTCCATAAATATTTTCAGGATAAAAACCTTTCAAATGGATTATTCTTTCTCGAGCTTCTCAGTGCAGTAGAGCCAAGAGTTGTGAACTGGAATCTTGTTACCAAGGGTGAAAGTGGTATGATTATGTTACTCAGAAATTCTTTAAAAAGCAATAAGCTTCTGTTCAGGTGGACTAAACATTTTTTGAGGGAGAAGATAAATTTAACACTCTTACATTAAGGGCTATTTGGAAGGGATTAAACAACCCCTGCAATATTATGGACTAATTGTGATGAGGCTGTCGTTTAATTGTATAGCCAACTTTTGTTTTTCCTTTTTCTCTTTTTCTGTAGAGGTATCTTGGCACACCTGATGAACTACCTTGGATACTTGAAGTCTCCTGACTCGCAATAGACAAAGCAATTACTGGGACAAATTCCGCAGGAGCATCCCAAGGGGAATGCATTGCCTTCTTTGTTCCATTCACTGTCCATTTTTAGGGTTTAGAAGCTCCATTAAGGTCCTACTTAGGGTTTCAGCAATTAGATTAACAAAAATAGAGAGTTAGAATTGAGGGGGAGATTGAGCAGAAGATAGGAGTAGGGAGAGGGGGGGAGGGGGATGCGATCAAATACTCCAACTGAGAGCTCTCAAATCTGTTTTCTCAAAATGTTCCCATCAGCCTGAATAGGGTCTGCAAAATTGACTTATGGATACAGGATCTCTGTCACAGGCTATAGAATTTGGAAGTCCATGAAATCTGTATATCTACTCAAACAAAAACTTGAGCCAAGGTCCTTGCTGAAACAGGATGAGTTAAAGGTAGAAAATGAGCATATCTACTTAATTTGTCAGTAACTACCCAAACGATCTCAAATCCTCTAGAATTTGGCAGACTACAGATAAAATCCATGGCTATGTCCCTCCAAATTGCTTTAGGAATGAAGAGGTAGCGACAATCATGGAACCTTAGTGGTTTCATGCTTTGTGGCTTGGCAAGTGGAACACTCAGCTACGTAAATTGTGATAATCTTTTTCCATTCCAACCCGATTGGAATACTATTCACTTTTCTTCAATGCAGCCCTGGCTCTGGAGTGTCCTATACCTTTCTCAAGTAATTATTCAGATATCTGCTTCGTTATGCCCCCCCGTGATGCCAATTACCCATCTGCCTCTGTATTTAAGCATCCCTTGACTTAATTCAAATTCATTAGACCCCTAAGAAGTATTCTGGAGTTACTGTTCTTAGTTCTTACTCTACCTAATTCGACATCTTCCTCATAGCTCTCAATGATTTGTTCCATATACAATGAAATTTGTTGCAGTTGTAGTTTAGGTGGAGTCACTAGAGCATATTTCAGCCCCCTGCAGGAGTAACTTCTTTCCCTTTTTTCAAATTCTATTTGTTAGATTTTGGTAATTCAATAAACTGATCTTAGTTTCTTAAGCCGGTTGATTCTTAAGATGATACCCTATGTTTTTAAAGGTAGCACCCACCTTAGTTTCAAAAGAAATTCCATCAATATGCCATTTGAAGTGCGGACAATCGGAATAACTCCATGAGTCTTTCCCATCAGGCAATGTTAACGAAATAGGTCCTTCAAGTTGGGTTTGGCTTCCGAACTTTTTAATCATTTCTTCACTTATAAAACTAGCGGTACTGATGGGGACGACAAGTCAAGAGCCGGAAAGAAATTTTTATTTTATAAAAATTTTATTATGTTTAATTTGGGAGAAATTGATGCATTTAATTATATATTTTATTTATTGGTGGGGATTTAGGATATTAAGATATGTTATAATTAAGTTAGGGTATTTTAGTAGTTTACTACTTTTATTGTTCCTCATGTAACATTAGGGCTTTGAGTCTCTATAATAGTGATGTAATAATCCTCACATGATTATTATTGAATATACTATTGATTAGTACTTCTATTTTGACCTTTTTTGAGTTTTTTTAGCAATTGAATGAGTGTAGGAGAATATAAAGAAGACCGTTCGGAATAAAATACTATATTTATTTATATATTAATGCTCTGTCACACTCTTTCTTTTGATTCCTAATGCAGAATAATCTCATTGCGCCAACTGATGGAACTAATACTTACTTTTGTTGGTGATTTGTTAGATGACAAGAAGAAGCTGAATGCTACTTATATAATCAGTGTTGCACGGAAGCTTGGGTGCTCAATATTCTTGTTGCCAGAGGACATTATACAGGTAAGCATTCAACTGTAGCTGAGTCGTATTTATGGGTAGTGGGCATCCTCTGTTCTCTTTGTTTGTGCTCTGCTGCTGTTGAAAAAATTATATTAAAATGCACGTGAGAATATGTCACTATATAGAGTGGGGCTTGATGGATCAAGTTCACTTGCGGAGAATACCGTGCTGCTGTGGTGAGGCGTACAGTTTGCTAATTTCCATTACTGGCACACCCTATCAGAAACACTCATATTTACTCAGACTAGTTCTCTCCAGTGTCTTTGACAACTATATACGAAATAGTACAATAACAGGCCTTTCAGTGCCATCAAAAGAGAACCTAATGCCTATATCCTACCAACCTCAGTCTGCACGTCGGAAAGGGACCCTCTAATTCTATCATTCAGAAGTTTATGTTAAGTACTGCTTATGTCTCCGAAAACTATAAAAACCCGAAAAATGGTTATACAGATATATAAATGAATATAAGAATGCATGATATTGTAAAAGTATCTGTGTTTAATGCTTATATCAGATGCACAAGTACAAATTATTAAAAGATTAAAGGCCTTAATGCTGCAGTTCCAGTTAGCTAAACAACAGACGCCAAGTAATGATTGTGATTTATCGACTGTGAAATATTAAGAGTTAAAAATTTGATACACTGAGACAGTGTATACACGAGCAGTGTTAGGATAATGACACGTCAGTGAAATAAGGATAATGATGTCCAACCAGTAGGTGCCATAATCTGCGTATACACTGACACTACGTGAAACTTTAATTCACATTAAAATTCGTTGGCATTTTTTTTTTTTTTGGGAATTAAAGAAAGTATGGCGGCAATTAATATGACCGCATGATGTTATGTCAGGTAAACCAAAAGATGATCCTTATGCTTACCGCGAGCATCATGTATTGGAGCCTTCAGCAACGGGCAGACGAGTCCGAGTCATCTGCTACCACCCCTGATGCATCGCCTGCACCTTCCATTAACGGCGACCCTTCTCCATCCCCTGCTTTTGTGACCTCTCCTGATGCATCGCCTGCACCTTCCATTAACGGCGATGATGAAAGCTCTTTGGGTGGTGGAGTTTCTAATTTAAGTAATTATGATGCTGCTTCTCTTCCTGGTTCATCACGGGCACCTTCCATTAATGGCGACGATGAAAGCTCTTTAGGCGGCGAAGTTTCAAGCTTGACTACCGATGATGCAACCTCCAGCACAATGGAATCCTCACAGGTTGAGCATGAACAGACTTCTTTACATAATGAAGAGTAATTACAAGCTTTTTGCTTTATATTATGCTTGGAAAAACAGGTGGAAAACCAAAAGATAAAAAAGGTAACATATAAAGTATTGATAAGAAGTGGATAGAATGATAAGATGCTTCTTTATAAAGTAGCCTAATACACAGCCAATGTGCTCATACTTCATAGTGCAAAAAGGGAAAAAGAGAGAGAACCGTTTTTTGTTTTTTTGTTACTTTTTTCTGTTATATATATGCCTTCATTTGTTTTTTTTTTACTTCTCCAATCCTGGTGTAAGTTTTACTTTTGTAATTCAGATTTATTCTTTTGACAGTTATTGCATGATCATGCTTAATAAAACAAATTATACGAATGTAATACTTTGAGTAATGTTTTTGAGACGCATCATTTAATTATAATATTGGTTATATATGTCAATCGAACTAAATGGTTGGAGCTTGATTCGGGCTCGACTCGAAAAAATGTGAGTGAGACTCGGATTCGTTAATAATATTATTAAGTCTGAGTACAAAAAATAGTTCGAATAAAAATACGAGTAGAATCTGAGTAAGGTTATAGTCCACTCGTTTAGGATTCAAATTACTCAAATTCTCGATTGTGATTCGATACATACTGGTTGATACATATTCCAGTAGGTACTCAATACACTCTCTTATAATATGTACAAAGTTAAAATAAAATTAGGATAATTAGTTATTAGTTATTATTTTGTTTTTAATTTTTATTGTGATTTAGTATTTGTAAAGTGTAGTTGTAAATTTATTTTTTCATTTCTAAGTAAAATAATAAGTTCAATTTATAATTATATGTATTATAAAGCTAGTTACTATGTGAAAACTCGAATTTGAGCTTGAATTCGAAGCTCGTAAGTAATTTGAATATAATTTGATCCGAGTTGGATCGAATTTGAGTAATGAATATTTGAGCCGAGTCGAATTTGAGTAAAGCTTTTTAAAATACAATTCGAATTCGAGTCGAATTCGAGTATGAATTTGAGCAGCTTTCTGTTGGTTCAATTCGACTCGTTTAGGCCCTTAATTTTTTATATGTAGTAATTTTCTTTGTTTTTTCCCCTTTCTAGATTTAGATATTTAATTGAAGAATTAAGATTATTTATTTGATAAAACTTATGGAAAGGGTAACTTAAATGTAATATGTAAATTCTTGAACATTTTAAACCAGCTTGACACTTGTAAAATTGTTATATAAACTCTTAGGTCATATTTGCAAAGATAATACTTCGGATTTGACTATTTAATTTCAATCTCTTACTTGTTTCAAAATTGGACTTAGCACCATTAATTCAGAGATAACAAAATAACTTAGAATGAGGGAGTATTAATACAAGACAGATTTCCTAAACCAAGACTAATAGAAGTTAACAGGAAAGGATAATTAGGATTTGAACTCGACATTTAAATCTTTAGGGTCTTATTCAACTCCACGTATCATTCTAGGATGAAATGTCTACACGATATAAAATAGTCTAATGATAATGTCAATATTTAGTAAGGTAAAGAGTTGAAAAATTACATCGGTATTTAAACAACACAAACCCTAAATTGTACTTGGGGAATAAGAAAATAATTAAAGACAAAAATACCTTAACTAATAAATAACAACTATCTTCTAAAATTAAAATAAGTCCATAACTAAATAAATAAGGTAAATAAATCATCCACGGTGACCCTTTATTATTTTTTCCTGCTGGAAAAAATTCAGCTATGTTGAAATAAAATCTCCAAAAGTACAGGATCAACGCGATAAAAGTTGTCCCTACTAATTCACGTGCAATCACTGTTAGGCTTGCGTCGCCACTTAACCAAAAAGTGACAGTAACCTCCACGCCTAGTCAAAACAACTCTCTCATTAAACACATCCTTGATACCATCTGTTGCATGTTATGAAGAAACAAGAGGTGCAGGTGGAACATGTAATGAAGGAACAAGTATATGCTCAACATGGTTAGTAGAAAATGAAGAAGTAGAGGATGGAATAGACTGAGTAGAAGGCCCTAATATAAAATGAAGTCTGCCACATTAAATATAGGACCAATACCCATATTACTAAGAAGATCTAACTCATAAGCATTAACACTAACCTTCTTTTTACGAAGTAACTAGAAATGTTGTCATAATCACTTTCATTCCGTCAAAAATCGATTTTACGCTATAGACGCTTATGACCTCCCCCTCTATGCCCCAAAAGATAGATTGTTACGAGCCATACTTGGCATTTAGAAAAAAAAAGTGGACCTTGTTGTTTCCCAGAGGCACTTAGAGATCTAGAAGAGGGGTTGAATAGATCCTCTTTTTAAAAAATTAACTTGTCAAAAGTTATTGCCAAATAATTTGTTAATCAGTATTAGATTAAGCACAGCGGAATATGATTTGGAAAATCTCCTTGTACATTCAGGTAAGATCTCAATTCTGAATTTAGGTTTGGATCTAAGTCACCCAAGCAAAATAAATATTAATATGCAAAAAAGTAAAAGCAGTAAAGTAATTAACACAGAGAGATTTTTAAGTGGTTCGGAGACTGAATAACTCTTACTCCAGTCTTCTACTCCATTGAGTAGGAAATCCACTAAGAATTCAGTCATTTAGGCCAGGACACTAAGACCTCTTCAAACCTAGTAGACTTGAAAATTTAGTCACTAAGACAAGGACACTCTTGCCCTCTTCAAACCCAACAGACTTGAAAATTTAGTCAGTAAGATAAGGACACTCTTGCCCTCTTCAAGCCCAACAGACTTGGAACAACTCAGTACACTAAGTACTCTTCAAGCCCAGCAGACTTGGAATCTCTATGGTCACTAAGACCAGAATGAACAATTGTAGAATGTTGTTGTGAGGTGCTACTAAGTTGACGTTAGGTACTTAGCAGCTTGAACTAGATGTTCAAATCGTAAAGTATGTTCTTTCAGCTTTGACAGAGTTTAGGTTTTTTGATCGTTGTTCGTTATCTTTGAATTTGAATCTTTGTTACCTTTTATAATCTGCCTGAATTTCTTCTCATTGCTAGGTTCCCATTGGTGCATTTAATGCTTAGATATTCTGAGATCCTTGATGTTGATATTTTGAGTTTAAGTGTCAGCTCATTTTTGTGTAGCATATCACATCTGCTTGTAGTTTCACCTACCACCTTGACACGTCATTTTCAGCAAACTAGCTGTTAGACACATTTTCTGATTTTTGATTTTGGCCAAGGATGTTTGGTGAGAGCATCGGGACCTACAATCAGTAACACTCCCATGTCAGTTTTCCTGTCAGACCTGATTTTGCTCTATGAACATGGAAGATCGTAGTGTTTGCACTACGTTCTGAAGATAGCTTTACGATAAGGCTTGAAATCTACGAATGAACTCTTCTCTTAGCTCTACGAGGATTTACTTTACGATTCTAGAGCTGTCTTTACTATTGGACTTCACTCTTAGCTCTACGAAGATTTACTTTACCATTCCAGAGCTAACTTTACGATTCCTTTTTGTACTGAACGATCTTAGAATTGCTTTATGATTTGACCTTTACTTTGCAATTCTCTGGAGCGCTTTTCGTTCAGCCTTTGCCTTACAAGCTTTGCATGGCTTTACGATCCTGTTCACTTTACTAACTGAATTTGTGAATTGAGGTAAACTTTACGATAGGTACAAATGCTTTGCGATCTGTCTGATGCTTTACGAACTACAAGTTAAGTCTACGATCTATCATTTTCTCTTTACAAACTGGCAGACTAACTCAACGAGCATTCTAAACGAATTTGTTATACATCGGATCAACTCAAACAGATTAACCTAACATATTTGATCTTTATATTCTAAGTCCTTGTACACTATATCAACAAGCCATTATTAAGGATTGTACAAAACTTACTGGTACAACTATACATTAATAGCTTTCATCATCAAATCAAATCATAATAATCATGCAACTCAAACAATCTCCCCTTATTTGATGATGACAAAACTAGTAGTTTCATAACATTCATCAGTTCTAGAATGCAAATGCTTAAAATATAAACATGACTTAGGATACAGTAAGCCACTGTATTGCTAGAGCAAAAGAATGAATTTATTAATGAATAATAATTTATACATTATAAGAGTTTTACAAACTTTTCTACCTTTTGCTCCTCTTCTCTTTTGACATTCATTTCTTTTTAGATTTCACTCTACTTTCATATCTCTCTGTCTTTAGCAGCTTTTCGTCTAATTTCTTCAGCAGAGTTTCTTGGGCCTAGATTTGGCATGTTTATTCTCTCTTCCCCGACAACATGAGTTTCCTGAAGATTTCTTTGAAGATGTGCAGGATCACATGAGGGAACTCAAATGCCAATAGAAGAAACTCTACTTGACGATTGTTGTCGTGAGAAGGAGTGACCATGTTCCAAAGAGATAGCTGATAGATGAGGGGGAGGAGATTTAAAGATCGGAGGGTTTATGGATGCCTATGTTTGATTTCTTTTTCTTTTCTCCCCCTGAGATTGTGATCTCCCCACCTGTTTTCCCTTATCCCCCTGTGTAGACTTCTCCTCCTTTTTGTCATCATGTACCTTAAAGAGATGCTGGACTGAATCGAGTAATTCTTGGTTCTGGGAGGAGTTCATGGCAATATCAGCTCGAATTTCTTATTGGCGAGCAACAACATGTTCATTTTGCTGCGTAACTAAAGTTGTCGTGCTGTTAGCATACAGTGCCATCTCATTTTTAAAGTCAGATAGAGCAGTACTCAGCTCAAAGACTTTATTGGTCAGAGAGTTGACAGACCGCTCATTTTGCTACTGAAGTGTGAGTACAGCCTGCTTTTGACCATCAAGGACTTTGAGAAAGATTTTATCTCGGTTGTGAAGATGACCAGACATATCCTTGAATGACTTCAGTTGCTTTTGTATTTTTCTACCTACATCTCCAGGTAGATGACCTGCTGATGTAGTGATTTCGTCCATTCTGTGGCGAAGTTCAGTCGAGGTTTGTTCGAGTTTATCCTCAATGTCACGAGACATGTGAGCGATCAAGCCAGTTAGCTGTTGAGTTATTGGGATGACTGCCAGACGCTTTAAAATTTGATCGAGATTAGGCTCATAGCATTCTTTATTTCCTTGAGATAAATTTAAGAGTGCAAGAGGGAGATCAAAAAATTCTTTCTTTGAGGATGAGGGAATATCTGAGGGAATAGATGGAGTGGATTCTTGTTTTGGAGGTGGAACAGGAGAACTGACAGGAGATGTTTTTGGAGGAACAAGAATAAGTTCTTTGAATTTGTCAAACGTAGGTCATTGAGAATCTACGTCTGGAGAAGAAAATGGCGAAGACGAGTTGGAATGAACTGGAGATTGTTGAGGTGTAGCGAGCATAAAGGATATTTGAATAGGAGATGAAGAATCTGTATGAATATGTATAGGCTGATGTGCAGGAGAGTTGAAGTTACTTACATCGATCGTAGGGTTTTGAGACTCTACGATCGGAGATGGTGGTTGCTGTGCATCAGTCGTAGAGTGGGGAAGCTCTACGATTGGAGAAGTAGACTTATTTTCAAGGTCAGTGAAGTGTTGAGATTCGACGACTAGAAGGCTAGTATTATCAACAGCAATCATAGGGTTCTGAGACTCTACGATTGGAGAGTTTATTATCTGTTCATCAGTCGTAAAGTGTGAAGACCCTATGATTGGAAGAATGGTATTATCTACATCGTTCGCAGAGTGTTGAGACTCGACAAACGGAGGATTATTTGAAGATTTAGCAAGGGGATGGGAAGGAGAAACATGCTCAATGACTTGAGAGATAGACTCTTCAATGCCTTTTTTCCAGTTATATGAAGGAAAAATACAACTTAAAAATGAAGAAGGTACAACAGTTACCTTTTGAGACATTGGTGAAAGTTCGTAGGGCTCAGAGCAAATTGTTCTGGTGCCATATCGAAGAACTCGAGGAAAGTTTTGAGCCACCAGCTCCAGATTTAGATATTTGGTGTAGCTCCATCTTATAAAGTTCTGGTCCTTCATAATTATAGCCTTCAGCAGTGGTAGAATTGACAAAAAATACAGCATTTGATCACTGTTAGGATCAGGATCGTAGAGAGTGGTGCTTCAATCCATCTCCAGGTCAAAGAAACCACTAATAAGCTCATCTTGGCTCATGGAGACTAGCCGCATCCTTCCTTCCCCTAATCCTATCCATTTATTGGGTAGACTGACATTAGGATGTTCATAGCCTTCAAGAACAATTCGCCTCTTGATCCCTTAAGATGAAGAAGGAATGGAGGGAGGAGGGACTTGATATCTAATAGGTTGCTCCCCCTTAGACTCAGGATCCTCTGGCTTCACGATCGTGGGGTCAAACCCCTTGTTGACATCTTCTACGACAGTCTCGATGACATGAGTTAATCGTAGAGATTCATAAAATGAATGCACTGATCGTTGAGCAACTTCTTTCTTAAATTTGGTTCTCATCTCCTTCCTTTTTCTCTCTAGCTCTCTATTCTTTCGCTTATTTTCTTCCTTTCTCTTCTTCCTTTCTTCTTCTTTCTTTTCATCTCTCCTCTTTCTTCTTTCTTCCTTTTCCACCATCTGGCTCAATTTCTTCTTCTTTTTCTTTTCCTTTGGCTCTGGACATGACTCATTCTCAGCCTGATTATCATCACCATCTTGAGGCTCTGGCGCATCAACCATCACAACCAATTCTTCTTTTCCTTCTTCAGGCTCTAGCTTATCAGCCATATCATCTTCTTTACAGGGCTCAGGAGTGACATCGTTCATAGCCAAATCATCAGTATGCCTTGGCTTAGACACGGAGGTCATCTAGCCATTTCTTCCACATTTTGTGGCTTAGGCATATAAGTCTTCACAGCCGTAACAACATCTTTGCTGGGCTCAGGAGTGATATCCTTCACAGCAGATTCCTTATCATCTTCAGTCCTTGGATCAGAAGAACTGGATTTGTTTTTTCCTGAATTCTTTCTGACAAGCGCAGGAATCTATTCTTTTATGTCTTCTTTCTCAGATTCTATAGTTGGAGGAGGTATAAATTCTCCTGCCTGTTCTTCCAGTTGAGCAGGTGTCCTCCTTCTTCGAGTAAGTCTTTTCTTCTTTAAAACCATTTTTGATATAGGGGTGTTGATATCTTCTTCTTCTTCATCCCTCTTCTCAGATTTGGAAGGACTCTTCTGAGTGTCCTTGAGAATCTTTTTTGTTGTCTTCTCAACTTTCTTCCTTTTCTGAACTGGTTGGTCGTTCGTAAAGTTAGGAGCTCTACCAACTTCAGGTGCAGCTGACCCCTAAGACTCAATTATTTTAACTTTTCTTTTTGCCCTTCCCTTTTACGGGCTTCTGTACTTCACTCATCGTATGCTCACTTCCTCCTTCAGATTGCTTTGATCTTAAATTCTCCACTGGGTTCCTTTTTCAGTTGTCAAACAATTTGGGGGTAATCTTCTTGTTAGCATTCAAAGTTTCCCCTTCCCAATCAGCAATTTTGTCCTTCATCATTTTCTTTAAGATGATGATAATAAGCCTCCCATGGAACATCTTGGGGGCGGGCTTACAAAGAGCCGTCTTCTTATTGTAATTTTCAATCCACTTGACCAACCAATTTATAAAAATGGCACCAAAATTTATCTTCTTCTTCTGGATAATGGCTATCATGAACTTCAACTGTAGTTCACTTACCGAATCACGAGCAGTGTCTTTGCAGATGATGCACTTACCCACGATCTCAACAAGGAATTCATATTCTTGAGGAAACTCCTTCTTCTTGAGTCCCTTGAGTTAAGGATTCTTCTTATGACCCATTATCTTCATTCCTTCTTTCATATCTACTTCATTAAGAGAGGTGAGTCCTTGACTTAGAAAGCTCAAGCATTGATTGATTTCAGAAGCTCCCATCTAGAGAGATGTGCCTTTTATTCTGGTAATTAGGGTTTCATTATTATAGGTGGCATTTAGATAGAACTCCTTTACCATTTCGGTGTAAATTTTGGTGTTGGATCCCTGACTTTCAAAGAATCCAGCATCTTGAACTAGTTTTAGAATTCTTCTGAATTTTTGCTCAGCATCACCGAATCTATCGAAATAGAGTTGGATACCGGTGACAACTTGATATTATGCTATTTGATTGGATTTGAGCTAAAAGATCACAAAGGTGTTTAAGTTTTCTGATAATCTAAGACACTAGGGCTCGAAAGATTTTGAGAGTTAGAAAGCTCTGAGTTTAGATAGAAAGTGCAAAAGTCAAAAATAAATTTTGAATTGATTTTATATCACTTCCCTCTAATTTTGCTGAGTGGGCTACGTGGCAGAACACAAATGGTTGCACGTCCCCTCAACTCTGCGTTGTTATAGTTATAACGCAGTAACTTTTCCTTTTCACTCGCCTTTTCTGAAGCGTGAACAGTACGTGCCTTTAAGTTTTGTCGCCTTAATTCGTCAGTCGTAGAGTAACTTATGAAGAGTCATTAACTATACGAAACTCCTTTAGTTCTACGATCCACTTTTGACTTTACGATCAATTCTCATTCTACGATTGTTGAGTTTTTTTACAAACTTATCTTTTTATTGACATCTCAACGATCCTTTACCTACACTTGTTAGCTGTATAAAGAAACATAGTACTAAGGATGCAAATTCAGCATTCCTAACTCACTTATCAACTTATTAAATCTGGATTCCTCTAATGGTTTAGTGAACACATTTGCTAGCTGATTTTCAGTTGAAATGAACTGTAAAGATATATCTCCATTTTGAACATGATCTCTAATGAAGTGATATCGGATGTCTATATGTTTGGTTCTAGAATGTATGACAGGATTATAAGTAATTGAAATAACACTTGTATTATCACAGAAAATATGAATAGACTTGAAATCAAACCCATAGTCAGCGAGCTGATTTTTAATCCATAAGATTTGAGGACAACAACTACCAGTAGCAATATACTCAACTTCTGCAGTAGAGGTTGACATTGAGTTCTGCTTTTTGCTAAACCATAAGACAAGTCTATTGCCTAAAAAATGACAAGTCCCACCAGTGCTTTTCCTGTCAATCTTGTATCCTGCGAAATTTGCATCTGAATATCCTATTAGATCGAAGGGAGACTCCTTGGGATACCACAGTCCTAAATATGGAGTACCCTTGAGATATCTGAAAATCCATTTGATAGCTGTTAGATGGGACTACTTAGGATTAGCTTGAAATCTAGCACAAATATAAGTAGAGAATATAATGTCTGGCCTACTAGTAGTCAAATATAGGAGAGACCCAATCATATCTCTGTATTGAGTAATCTTAATACTCTTACCCTTTTCATATTTGTCAAGTTTTATTGCAGAAGCCATAGAAGTTTTCATGGGAGTAGTTGATTCCATGTCATACTTCTTAAGTAGATTCTTGATGTACTTGGCTTGGTTGATGAAGATCCTTTCATCGGTCTGCTTCACATGTAGTCCAAGGAAGTAGTTTATGTAATGCGCGTGAATTTTAAACGTCATTATTAATTAAATATATATATTTAATTTTTAATGAGTTAGTTTGTGTGCTTATTTGAACTTTTGTGTGCATTGGTAGCCTACATGACTAGATGATGAATTATTTTAAGTTTAGTAAAGGGGGTCACTAATAGTATAGTTAAATTAGTGAACAAGCCCTAAGATTTAATACCAATTAAATTGATAAAGTAATTATTAATTAATCATTCAATTAAATTGAATATAGTTAGTATATTAAATTGAGTAAATTAATTAATCAATCATTGGGTTAAATTAAATGATCCAATATTGCATTAAATAGATTTGACTTCATTAGCCCAATCATTTAATTTTAAAGTCCAATGTCTATTTAATGTATAGTCCAAAACCTAGCCCACTTGGTAATTTAAAGGTGTAACATTAAATGATTAATTGTAGAATGTTGGGGACAATATTTTTGGGACACAACCCTTAGCATTTTTGATAATGAGAGAAAGATGAGAGCAAGTTGTTTTTCAAATTTTTACTTTCATTAAAGTATTATGTAGCTTGTTTTGGAGGTTGTGTGCTAGACTTAGTGGTGTAGCCTCCTAAGTTGTCACAATAGCCACCCTACTTGCTAGCTCATGATGAGATAGTGTATTAGATATAATTCCTATATATAATAATATTACTAGTATACTTTCACAATTAGCCACCCTACATAAAGACTACATACTAGCTTAATAATGGTAAAATGTATACTTACATTTTCTATATGTAATATTATTGTAAGTATACCTCCCTTGGTTAGTCATTTGAGAGAGAAAACTTGCATTTTATTTCCTTCATCTCCTTAGAGAGTGAGAGCTTAGAGAGGAAAAGAGAGTGAGATTAGCATAGTTCATGCATTCCAAGTTCATCACATACTTTGGTAGATCAAGGAGAGTAGCTACAAGATCAAGGTGAAACTCTAAACCATTTTCTTCTTTCTTACTTTGTTTTATTTTCATAATTTTTGAGAGGTTTTATTCTAAGACTCAAGAATCATTAGATCTTCATGCTTCATGTATAGATCTAATCCTCTTGAGTGTTAGAATGGAGATTCAAAGGAAGAAAAGGAACTTATGTTCTTAAAGGGTAAAAACCCTAGCTTTTCTTCACTTGGATCATCCATAACTTGAGATCTACAACTTGGATTTGTGATCCGTCGAAAGGGGGTGCTAGGTACATGAGTTAGTTAGTAAACCCAAGTGGTAAAACACAAATCCATCAAGTTTTGCAGCCATGAGGGCTGTTTTCCCCGAAATAGTCCATTTAAAGTCTTAAAACCAAGAAGCCTGCTGACCCCATTTTTCCTAAGGTTGTTTCGGCTAGTTCTGGACCTTCTAAAATTCTGGAAACAATTAGAGAGGTACCTTAAGAAGTTATATACATGTAGGAAAAAGAACGGTCACGTTTGATGTGTGGTTTATGTGTAATGGGTTTTACCGTAAAGGACTCCTAAATATTCTTACCCGGATTACTCACTGTGTATACCTAGAAAAAATATGAAATGTTTACAGTATGTTTATATAGGTTATGAGAGTGTACCCCGAAAATATCAGAATGTTCTGAGCAAAACTTGATTTATGAAAAATGTAACAAGATTCGGAGGTTTTGAGTACTTTAAATATAGTAAATCACTTTCTAAAAATCCAGGAACATTTGTGGATCATTGTTGGATAATATACTATCCAGATCCAGAGGATAATAATTTTTAGAACGTATTTGCTATTTTTCATAATAATGTTATAGTTATGGTTAAAAGAAAATAAATGGTTAAATGATGTCATAAATAAGAAAAATGTGATTTTTAAGCTTGGATACTCCTAATATTATATATTCTGACTATTAAGGGGTATTTTGGTAATATTTAATGAGAAATAATATTTATGACCTTTTATGGGTAGTAAAGGAGTTGTTTAATAAAGGGTAAAACAATTAGAATAAATTGTTTATTCGCCTAATAACTTATTAAAATATTACTATGATATTTGTAATATAAGAATTCGATATTTTTAAGTAAACAAAGAAATATTAAGATTAAAATTTTATGAAAATATTATTGAATGGGTAATAATATTTGTTTTAAGCATTAATAAATGATTAAGATATTATTAAAATGGCTAATAATATTAGATTAAAATATTATTAATGATATGAGAATTAAAATATTATTAAGAGATTAATAATATTAGATTAAAGTGTTATTGGATGATTAAAATATTATTAAGATGTTAATAATATTAGTAAACGAATAAAAGTGTTATTAGTGGACTAATAATACTAAGAGGTGAATTAAATATTATGAGGATTAATTATATTAAGTGTCTTATAGGATTTACGATAGTTTATTAACTTATGTGTGCTATGTGATTTGCTCAATTGTTTAATAAATAGCATAAGTAAGCGTATCGATATACAACTACGCAGTACTAATTGGTAGATCGACGTTATCAATGTTAGGTTCTTCAAGGCCAATTAGTTAAAGCTAGAATTATTTGTAGCTGAGCAGACATGCAAGTTCCCTAACTCAAACTCGAGTTATGATTTTTGAAGCATGATTAGTGAATAATTATTGTTGATTATTCACATCTATACTGGTTATTGAGATTCGCACCTTGTGCAATTGAATTCCTATCCTATTGTTATTGAATTGTGAATTAGATTAAAGTTCTTTCAAGCATGAACTGTTTATGAGATAGATCTATGCTATTTGTATCAGCTAGATCAAGCATGTCTAAATTTGTGCAATCAAATGTATTTTAAAAGCTGTTCTTATTAATTTGCTATAGTAAGAACTCTTGGCTGAGAAAAGGATAAATTTGATTAAGGCATGATATCAATGCTGGTTTATTAAGTGTTTATGCATAAATCACGGGGTATGAAAGGCTGATCCCCTTGATTACCAAAACATATTAAGAGGTCCAGTTTAAATGCTGAGAACCTTGGCAAATGTCTATGGTTATTTTCAACCACTCAGTAACTGTCATTCAATTATTCGAATATTCAATTGTCGACTATTAATTCATGTTTCTTCACAATTTTATACTGATGTTAAACATTGAAAGCGAAACTTCCTTCTATTCATGATATATCTCCCTTGTGTATAAACTTGTTAAGCAAATTAGTTGCTTACCCTTGCTATATCATGATCTTTATTTCAGCTAAGGCAGAAACGTCTAAAGGGGACAAAGGAAAAGGGAAGGTGCAAGAGTAGTTGCCTGATATGACTTATGTACTAGTTTATCTTAAATGTTATTTGGTTATGTGAACTCTTATTGTATTAAGGGTATGTTTTAAGTTAAGGTTAAAGAACCTCGGGACCATGATTGTAAGACTTTATTACTATTTCGATAAACAATGTATGTTCAGTTAGAAAGTATGTTTGTTGTTGAGTATCGTGAACACCGAATTTGAGGTTAGGAAACCCGGATTTGGGGGTGTCACAGGTTGGTATCAGAGCTATAGGTTATAACCCTTAGGAGAAAGAGTCCTTAGGCTATAACCTGAGAGAATGTAGAGGAATAGAAGGGGATAGAACTCAGATAGAGTTATTTTTTGGTAGAAATTTATTATGATCTTAAAATTGAGGATTTGGATCATACGTTGGTGTTATTAAGCTTGTGGATAATTTGATAAATGTGTATTGATGAGATAATATGGTAAAGTGAAGACCATTAAGTATGGACGATCCATTGTAAACTGGAGTTATAGATATTCGAGGTAATTAGATTAATCATTTGATGCTATTGATCAATTTTGTGGCTATTGATCAATTTTTGTGGCTATTCATTAGATAAGATATTGGAGTGATATGGTATGGAGTTTCTTTGTGATGAAAAGAGGGTACCTTAGAATCTGTTGGGTTAAGGTTTGCAAGAAGGAAATGATTGATTCGATAAATAATGAATATATCGATATTTTGAAGTGTTAGTTAAGTTATTAAGCTTTATGGTGGAATGCCAGGTGAGACAAAGGTAATGAACTCATATAGAGTTGTTAAGCAAAAGTTGAGAGTATTGAGATGAATGATGTTATATGCAAAAAAAAAAAAATTTAGAGATGACTGATGGCAATTTAGATTGTTTTGATGATTAGAAAGGAGAGACAACGGAGAGATTATAAGAAATGAACCAAGGGTAGATTTAGTGTCTGATATGAAAAAAGTATCTAGAGATGGAACTGAATGATGAGACAATGGAAATCTCTAAGGAGGATCAATTGGAGCCCGATATAAGGAATAAATAGAGGAAATGAAAGAAAGAAAGGTTAAGTCTGAGAGTTATAAGACCTTTGTGAGTCGTAATGAATGAAGAATAGTGGTCAATGTATATGTACTAGTATATCTATGCATGTAAGAAATGTGAATCTCAGTTTTTGTACAGCTAGCAGTATATCTGTTGTAAGTCCCAACTTTGTGTAAGTTGTGGAGTAGTTATGTGAATCCCATCTTGTTGTTAGTAACAGAGGGATAAGTGGATATCAGGAATGCTATATGATGTAAGTAGTATGAGGTACTAAAATGAGCTTATTAGTATTTACTAAAGGTGCCTTGAGTTGATATGATGATGATACATCCCCACTTTTCAGATCTAGGGGAATGCAGTTCTTATTAATCCCATCTTTTGTGTCTTAATGGGATAGTTAACATTTATAGGAATATGCCGAAATTATAAGTGTTTGACACACTAAGGGGTGTATGAATATAAATTTGGTATTATTATTACATGATAGATTGTGATCGATTTGTGCCTTGACTCTTAAATGATAACATCAGTAGAATTTTGCACGATGTGTAAAACAAGAAGGATTTATGTAAGGTTTTGTTTAGAACAAACAATGTCGTCAAGGAGACAACTGTTAGGTTTGTATAGCGCGAACATGCAATCAAATTACATAAATAAAGCGGAAGCGTGACAAAATCAGATTTTAAAATTTTATACAAACCATCACCATGATCTTTCTTTATGCACAATTATTAATTAAACGAAAGAGATGGAGAATAAGAACTATACCCTTGTAGAACAAAGCTTCCTCAGGTACAAGTTCAACTCCTAGTCCTTCGAGTTCTCCTTGAATTCAATGGTGTGATTCTTTCCTTTGATCAATGTTAGCCACCCAAGTGTTTGGCCTCTAGAGGTGATCCACCAAGGAAGAACAAATATTCAAGAAGTTGGGTGATTGGCAAAACCCTAGTTTCTATCTCTATAGAAATTGTAAGTACTCTCCACAATCTAATGTAAGAGTGTGTAACCCTAATCTATGATAAGACTTCTCTTATTTATAGATGTAGGAAAACCCCTTCCCTAAACTATTTAGGATTAGGGTTTCTATTTTAATTAAACTCCTTTAATTATATTCCTAATCCAATTAGGAATTAATGAGAGAGAGTACTTCTATTAATTAATTCCCAATCCCTATTAGGAATTAAATAATAGTTATATTAATTAATTCCCAATCCCTATTAGGAATTAAATAATAGTAATATTAATTAATTCCCAATCCCTATTAGGAATTAAATAATAGTAATAGTAATAATAATAATAAGACTCCTCTTATTAATTTATATTTAATATTTCTAAAATATTAAATAATAAATATTAAGCTATTTAATTTATTCTATCTCCATAGATTAAATTAAATACACTTAACTTATTATTACAATTATGTCATTTACTTCTTAAATAAATATTTTCCTTTTGCGGTGTGACCCTTTAGGTTCTCCATATTAAACCGGTTGTGAATAAATCAATTAGAACAATTCTAATCTTATTTAAATAAATAAATTAAACTATTTAATTTATTTAAATAAATAATATTTATTCTACAATAAGAGTAAGCCCCCTTAGCGATCAACGACTTTCCAGATAATATAGATTTCAACATTAATCACAAAAGAACCTTTGAGTAAATAGTTACCGTACAATTCAATCCTTCTACCATACAATGTCCCAATTAAATATAAGACATGAAATTTCTGTCAAGTCTTATTTTATTTAATTATATGTATTTCGATTCCCAAATGCACAACTCTAAATAATGCAAATTAGAAACTCCTTTCTAATTTCATTCTGCCTTGGCCAAGGACTACTGAGTTATCATTTATCGAATCACATAGGACATTCACATCTTTTACTAGACGTGGTAGATTCTTTGTTGATCATTCACCTATCTCCATGTACAACTTATTATACCCAATCATACCCTTTGATATACCCTAAAGGTCTTAAGGGACATGTCAAAGTATAACTTATCATACACAAGATACTATGATGATCTCAAGTCTAAGGATCACTTGTACTACTATCACTAGAGGAATTCCTATTGACAGTCGAGTAAAACTCCATTAGGTATTCCTTAGCGAGTCACGTTCAGTGAACTTATTCTCCAATAAGCACCTACATACTTGCTTTAGTGTCTCCACACAAATGATTATGAGATCAATCATCCTCTTCATAAGAGCAAGCAACGTATGTACTAATCTATCCGGATTCACTAATCCCCTTTTTAGTAATCCAACGATTAGGAACGATTTTAGTTTGTGAGCTATCTAGAATTTAGATCTCATTAGCATGATCACCATCATGATTCTAAAAACATTGCTCAAAACTATGGGTTTATCACATTTAATATAACAACACTATGTAGATAATATAAAATGCCTTTTAAGAAAATCAATTCTTTTATTAATAACCGAATAAGATTACAAAGTATATGCTACATCATATCAAATATGATTGGCTTGTGTGCATACTACTTTCAATCTCCCACTTGCACTAAAGCCAATCATCATGGTTTATAATACCCTTCTTCTCTAAGTGACGATCATCCTGCCATTTGGATAAAACTTCAGTAAATGGATATGTAATGTTGTTCTTGAGAGTCCACTATCTCTATAGTGACTTTTCTTCTTTCAATGATTCCTCTAATCAAATGAAAGTGTTGCAACACATGTTTGAATCCAAGATGAGACTTAGGAACTATTCCTAGTTCTGTGATGAACTTTTCATCCAAACAATCAACTTGCAGCTTCACTTACAGCTATATACTTTGTCTTTGTCACTAAATCAGCAACTCTTTGCTATTTTGGAATCTATTACCCTCCCACTAGCTCCTTCAATGATAAACACCTTTATCTAAGAAGGCAGCGTATAGGATTATAGTAATAATATCCTAAACTTTCTTTAGGATATCCCATAAATCTGCACTTGTCAGATTTTGTCCCAAACTTATCTTTGAAACCTTTTCACATAAGCTGGACAACACCTTATCTTAACATACTTAAGAGTAGGAATCCTCCCTATCCATAACCTTTATGGAGTCTTGGGCTCGGATTTTTGAGGTTACCTTATTTTTGTAGATATGCAGCCGTTTCTAGGGCTTAACCCCAGATGGATACTAGAATGTCGGTAAAAATCATTATGGACTGCACCATGTTCAACAAGGTATAATTTTTCCTTTTAGATACACCAATCAATTATTGCGTATCAGGAGGTGTCCATTATGAGAAAATACCATTTTGAGATGATCTAGAAACTTATTGCACAAATATTCCTTCCTCGATCTGATCAAAGAATCTTAATACTTTGTCAATTTGTTTCACTTCTGAATTCTTTGAACCTTTCAAATGATTCAGACTTGTATTTCATCAAATACACATATTCAACTTTTTGAATGATCATCTCCTTTTCTTTTACTAGTTTGTTCAATTTGTAAAATTATTTTTCATGTAAGTCAAGTTTACAAAGTCTATCAAGTGATCTTCCAGTTTCAAACAAAACATTATCATTATAAATAGAACAACAATTGTTCTTAAATATAATACCAGAACCTTCCTTGTCCAACAACGGAAGTAATAATGTTTCTAAAGAGAACTGAAACATAATAACAAATTATTAACTTAACAGACTTGCCCGTAGGCAACGCTAAACTATAAGTTCCTACGGCTAATGTAGCAACTATTACTCCATTCTCCGCACGTAAGATTACTTACTCTTTGTTTAGCTTTCTACTTCTGCTTAGTCTCTGTATTGGATTGCATACGTGAGAACTATAGTCGGTATCCAATACCCAAGTAGAACCTTGACTTACAGAAAGATTTATTTCAATGATGAACAAACTTATATCTGTAACCGAAGCTTCTTCTGGTTAGCCTCTGTAAGATTCTCCTTACAGTTTCCTTTCTAGTATCTAGGCTTAATGCAATGGAAGCAAACTCCTTTGCTATCTGCATCAGTCTTGTTCTTATTGTCCTTTGTTTTTGCCTTTCCATTTACCTTCTTTGAATTGTTCTTCTTTTAAGAAGATCCTTTGGCCCTCTTTCGCTTCTGGGAAGAATCATCTACCAGTAAGACTTGGTCTTTCTTGGTTGGAAAGTGACTCTTTATAGTTTTCAACATGTTTAAGCAACTCAGGCAGGCTGACATATAGCTTGTTCATGTGGAAATTCACAACAATTTGTGAGAAAGAGTCCGGAAGTGATTGCAAGATCAAATCTTGGATCAACTCTCCATCCATTAAAACCCAGTTGTCCCAATTGTTCAATCAGATTGATCATTGTAGGACATATGTCTGTACTATAGTGCCATCGGTCATTCTAGATTGGAAGAGCTCCTTAGATATCTAATATCTAGCAGTCCTACTTTCCTCACCATTCAACTCCTTGAAGGTGTAGGAGTACAGTAGGAGCATCCATAGTTTCATGCTGACGCTGAAGCTCGTTACTCATGGATGCGAGCATGATGCATTGAGCCAATTGTGCATCATCTTGCCACTTTCTAAAAGTAGCAATCTCTTCCTCTGAGGCATTGCCTGCAACCATTGCAGGGATAGGCATATTAAGGATATAAGATAGCTTTTCAGCCTTGAGAACTATTCTCAAATTCCTTAACCAGTCCTTTTAATTTGGTCCGGTTAATTAACATCTAATATGCTCCGCAGTGATAGTGAATTAGACATTGTAAAATTCTGTAAATGAATTTGTAATTTAACAACATTTTAGCATACATTCATTTTAATTAATTATCAAAATAAATTAGGTCTTTATTTAAATTGGTATCTCCCACTATTTTCATCAAACTATATTACCCTCAATATATAGTTCGTGTAACGACCGAGAATTCTGAAATTGCCTTGTAATTTGAATTTTTGAATATTAATGAATATATTATATTTTATTAATATTATTTTTGTGTTGCATGTTTAAAGGTTGTGTGACAACCTGGATTATGTGAATGCATGAAATTTTTCGTGTTATGGTTTTGTTTAAGTGAATGATTGATTTCGCGTAGCATCGCTAAATCACTATTCACGGGCACGTTTCTCGAGGCACTATTCGTGCCATAATATTTTTGTGTCCTTTTCAATTTTAATAAATTTCATAAATATGTGTATGCGTACGAATAATTTTTCCAAGTGTCGGAAATTTTATTTGAGCTGATACGTGATTTTATCCGTATCCGAAACGTATTAAATGGGTGTTCCGAATATTTGGATAAATCCCATAATAATTATTTTACCCATCCCAATAATTATGGTAATACCCATTTTAATTTTGGGTAGAGTTATTTACCAGTTTTGGTATAAAAGTGGGAGTTTTCGGTTATATTTTTGGTGTTTTCTGGTATTTATTTTGGCTTGTATACTAAGTGGGATCCAACCAAACCATTTTCCACCAATCAAATTGCTAGGAATGAGTGAGTGGGGGGAGTATTGCCGGCAAGTTAGAAAATTGGCCACCTTTCCCATTTTTCTTCCACTTCTCCCTAATTTACTCCACTTCTCCCAAATAATGCAACCATTTCATTTCTATCCTGCATTCCACATTCCTCTCATTCCCATCAGCTGATAGAGAGAGAGAGAAAGAGAGAGAGCTGCAAAGAAGGAGGAGAAAGAGGTCGCCGGAGCTCGCCGAAAAAAGAAAGAAACTCGCCGGAAAAAAAAAGAGAGGAGGAAGAAGCTACGGTAGAAGAGAAGAAGAAGAAGAAGAAGGAGCACGGGAGTAAGAGGAAGAAGAAAAAGGGCTCTAGCAAACCCTCACAACCTACAAGAACAAGAATCAAGAGGTAACCATCTTCTCCAAGATCTTTTCCTCCATTGTTGAGCTTTGAAGCTTTCTTGGTTGGGCTTTGAGTTTTCTTGAGATTTTTGCTATGATTGTTGGTTGTGTTTGGTTTATATTGTTACCAAGACACCTTGTAAGCTATTAATAACATCAAAGTGGAACAAAAACGCAAGAAATCCGTACATATGCTTAAGGAGGATGAAGAACATGAAGAGCAATGGATAAAACATGGACTTTGGACATTCGAACCATTTTAGAGGACTTTGTAGCTATGTTTTCGTGTGTGTTTAATTTATTTGTTGTTATGGTATTGTAATTCCATGGGTTACAGAGTTAACCCAACTGGAATCGAGTAAAAAGGTGTTAAAACGAAGATTTGGTGACGATTTTAGTGAAGAATACGAAGAACACCAAGAACACAAATATAAAACGTGATTTGATACTTTGGTCAAAGATTTCAACATGTTAATGTTAATGGATAGCTCTAAATTTTTGATATGTTGTAGCCCTATGTCTTAGGTGTCCATAGAGTCCGGAACGGACCAATTTGAACGTGTATTGAGGGAGTTATGGTGATTGGAAGCAAGATAGGTCTAGAACACCAAAACAGAGCATTCCGGGAAGCAAAACGAGTTGGGGACTCAGGCCTAGCGCCAACGGCGCTGGGTAGGCGCTGGCCATGAGTCCAGCTACTGCATGAGAGCGCTGTAGGCGCTGGTCATAGGCCATTGTGAGTGCCAACGGCTAGGGCTGTCAACGGGTCCTTATCGGATCGGATCGGGGGTGATCCGAATCCGAACCGTCAAGGAATTATCGGATTCGGATCGGATCCGATAATCCGACGGATCTCATATATTAAGGACCGAATCCGAATCCGATAATGATCCGATAATCCGATCCGATAATCCGATCCGATTATGCCAAGTAACATGCACACATTTAAGCAATAAAACTCCAATAAAACATTCAAGGTTTCAAATGACCAATAACAAGCAATAAATCTCCATCCGATTACATTTTTATACTAGAGGTAATGAAGCAAATGAAAGCATTAATCAGAATGTCGTAGTAAACAAGATGTTGTGAACCAAATAGATTGCTAAAAATTGACTAGCAAACACATCAACAGGTTAGGCTTGCAACATCATATGGATTCTTGTTTGTGCAAGTGTGGAAGTCTCGACAGTAGAATGAGTGCCTTCATTGTAGGATCAACCTCTCATCTCTAGGCCTTCACAATAAAAGAAGAAATGCAACATCATGGTTCCAACTCTCAAGCAAAATCCAAGCAAACCAACAGAAACTGCATGTCTACCCAACAAATTTCAGCACCTATAAATAGAAAAAAATAAAAACAGATTATAAGTATTGCCAAGATAAATTAGAGCATGTATGCCATGATACAATCTGGTACAAACTGGTTTGCATACCTATTTGCAAACAATCTGCAGTTGTTTTTGTTCTTCCTCAAGATTCTGCAACATCTATAAATGAAATTTATAAAATTAGTAATGCAATAATTAAAAAGTAAAAATAATTATAAAAAAAACAAAATGTACATACTAGTGTTTCTTCGCGATTCAATCCAATCACCCGTAGTTACCAAAGCCTCCACAATTTCAGGAAGTAAAGAGGCACGTGACTCATCAATTACTCTACCTCCTATACTAAAAGCAGACTCAGATGCTACGGTAGTGGCTGGAACGACTAAAACATCACGAGCAATCTTTGCCAGAGTTGGAAGTTTGGCACTACTAACTTGCCACCATGTCAAAATGTTGAAATTATCCTTTCTTGGATACACAGGTTCATCCAAGTATTGATCCACCTCAGATTTTTGTAAAGCACGAATAGTGGATGAACGAGCTTGGCTATACCACTTATCAAAGTCATTCAACTGATCAAACGTGGAAGTAGTAGTGTGTGAAGCGCTACTAGAACTCCCATCATCAGTACCATGGCCAAAAAAATCCATACACAAAGAATCATCACCGCCATACTCATTAAATAAATCAATAAAAGCACTTCGTACCCTCTGCACATATGTACTAGCAAGATTACCATATATCTTATCATAATAAAATTCCACAAAATCCATCTTGAACCTTGGGTCAAGTACAACGGCAATTGCTAGCACCAAACTACATTCATCCCAATATTTTTCAAATTTTTCTTTCATTGGGGCAGCCATCAAACGAAGACATTCATGCTCACTTCCCTCCAATTCCAACAGCATAAGTTGAATTTTACAAATATCAGAGAAAAAAACATTTGCCGTTGGGAAATTTGTACCACTAAAGTGACGTGTGGCGTCATAAAAGCTTTTCAAACAACCATTTATTAAAGTTGCCATATGCCACTCTTCTTGAGAAGGATTGTGCTTATAATTCTTATCAATTTGTTCTAGGCGATTAAAAGCTTCTTGCATTTCTAAAGCGGTTTCAAGCATTAAATAGGTAGAGTTCCACCTAGTTTGCACATCCATGGGTACTTTCTTCTTACACCTCACCTTCACTTGATTGCAAGCCGTATCAAATTTTTGTTTTCCATAAGGGGATCTACTCAAATACCTAACTGTATCTCTTATTTTACCAAGAAGACCACCAATCACTTTCAAGCCATCTTGGACAACCAAGTTAAGAATATGTGCGCTACACCTCACATGAAACATTTCCCCACCCAAAGAAAGTAAAGATTTATCACAAAGCCAACTTCTCAAATGTTTAACCATAACATCATTTGCGGAAGCATTGTCTACCACCATTGAAAATGTTTTTTTGTCTATATTCCATTCTAAGAGCAAATCAGAAATGAACCTAAACAATGTTTCACCATCATGTGGATATTCAATAGCTTTGTAGTTTAAGATTTTCTTTTTTAATTTCCAATCATCGTCAATATAATGCAAGGTCAAACAACAATATGCAATATTTTGGTGGTCTGAAGTCCACAAATCAGTTGTGAGAGTGACCTTAGAAGATAGGTCTTCTAGAAAAGCATAAAGCTTCATCTTCTCAGTCATGTGCAACTCAAGTGTATCAGACCTAATTGTGTTTCGACTGATAATCTTAAAATTTGGATTAAGACCATTACAAAATTGCTCAAAGTACTCATGCTCAACCATGTTAAATGAGTAATTATGTTTCACAATCATCACCGCAAGATCCCTCCTACTTTTCAGTTGATCAAATTTGTAATTATCAAGTTTTATAACACCATCGACAGCCCGTTTTGCTGCATTTAACAATTGTTGGCCTAGGTCTTTATGTGTTTTACCCTTACACCTAACCAAATGTTTTCTTAAATGACTTGTACCCTTAGTACTATCTCCAACAAAACTTTTTTTGCAATGATTACACTTAGCTGTATCTGAACCACTAACATCTTTTAATTTTGTAAATTCAAGCCATACCGAAGATGTGAGTTTCCTTGCTTTTTTTGAATTGTCAACAGCATCATGCTCGTTGTTCACTTCCTCTCTAGTATCATCACCACCACCGGCACCCGCACTACTGGTATTTTGATTCGGATCAGTAGACATAGCTTCACTGCTTCAAATGTACAAAAAATCAATACATTGTTAGTACATTATCCAAACTATGTATATAAAATCAAGAACTATGTACATGTATCCAAACTAGATTATCCAATATATAGGTTCCTACTTCCTGTATATAGTCAATGATCAAGAACTATGTACATGTACACGGTAACTTGGAATTTATATCATCCAGTACATGGAAGAGCTTTGAAGAAGTCACAAATTAAAAATAAATAAAAGTACTAGTGTATTAAATTTATGTGACTTACTACTTATAATTCATTTTTTTATTTTCAAACTATATAATTAATTTCTAAGCATATTTTAACACCAAGAAGTGAGTAAGTAACTTGAAAACAATAAACCCCTCCAAGTATGCATGCCAATGTTTTCAGTTTCTGTACCATTTCTTTATTTGTATAATTCCTATTTGAATTCACATAGATAGCTGAAAAAATCAAGTGAATTTGTTTGTTTAGAAGTCAGAAATGATCTTAAAGTGAGAAGTGCAACATTAGAAATTGAACAGATGGTTCTGTGCATAAATCCAATAGTATCAACAAGGGCAGAGTGTAAAACAAATCTGATACGCCCAACCCAACAAAATGGTCAACAGAAAATCTTTTTGAAGTAGTTCATGCAACAATAATTCCTTTTTAATTCTACATGTTAAAACAATACATTTGCTGTTAACGACTTCTAGTACCCAGAAAAAAAACTGAATTGAAAAAACTAAGAAAACTTGTAGTGTAATACATAATACAGGGTGTCATAACTAATTACAAAAGACGCAAGCAATGTAGCACAATTCAAGCAGTTGTTGAAAGTAATTTCTACATTCGACAGATACCTACAAGTATTAAATGCACACAAGCCAAATTTCCAGAAAAAGTCAAAAAATAAAGTTTCGTTTCTTAAACAAGCTCACATCTTCAACCAAAAAAATTAAGCACAAATCAAACTTTACCCAAAACAAACAGCAGAGAAAATAGATTGAGATTGAGACGTACGATTTTGAGATCTTCACAGCAACGATAAGAAGTAGAAGGGAGAAGACGCAGTGAAAATCGCGACTAGGAAGGAGAGAGGGTTTTGAGGAGGCGGCTTGGAAAAAGACTAAGGAGTGAGGAGGTGGGTAGGGTTTTGAGAATTAAAATTAACCCATATCATATTTTTATCGGATCGGGTTATTATCGGATCGGATCGATACGTATCCGAATCCGATCCATTTACTTATCGGGTAATCGGATAATCGGGTAATCGGGTAATCGGATTTTAAAAATGGATCCAAATCCGTCTAAATAGATCGGGTTCGGATCGGGTTCGGGCCAAGATCCGACCCGTTGACAGCCCTACCAACGGCGCTGGACAAGAGACTGTGCAAATAGCTTCAACGTCCTTTAGTAAAATGGGCATAACTTTCTCATACGAACTTGGATTGAGGTGATTCAAGATGATTCGGAAAGAGAACGAGTAGACCTACAACTTTCGTTCTTTAAGTTTTTCAATTTGAGGTCTGTAGCATGGTCGAAATTGGCCATTTATAGGACTGATATGAAATTAGGGGCAATCGGAGGGCGTCGGGCATGTGCGTAAGCACATGTAATGCTCCCGACAATGTAAAATGTTGTTCTAAGTTCTAAAACATGAATGTTATGATTTATTATGATACTTAGCATTAACCAATGAGTATTAGATGAATCGAATGGGCGTGTTAGGCGTACACAATTGCGTGTCGCTTGGGCATTCGAATAGGCAAGTTGGGCGTATAGACGAACAAGCGTCGTAATGCCGTGACTAGTGGGCATAACCTTGTTTAATATTTTGTTTCTTATTTGAATGGGACATTATAGAGTTGTAAACAAATATTTGGTATCCCGTATGTGACTAATTGTATGTGAATATGTACCTAATTGTGTAGGATATTAAGGAGCGTGTGTTGTAATATTGTAGCAGCGCTTCAGGCAAGTTCCCTAACTTCATTCTTTCTATATATTGAATGCAAGTTCTCTAACCCTTGTCTAACCCTGTGTTGGGCAAGTTTTCTAACCCGTACAACTTTTATTATTGTGCGAGTTGTTTATTAATTGAGCAACCATTCTATATTATTGCAAGTTCCTTACTCAATTGTTGTTATTGAGCAAGTTTCCTATTTTATACAAATGTTGTATATTGTTGCAGGTTTCATGACTCAAATCGAGTTATTTCTTTCAAGCTATATTGGTGGATTAATTATTGTCAATTACTCCACCTCCAAGATAATTATTGATATTCGCACCTTGTGCATTTGAATTCATTATATGTTGTTGGACTGTGAAACGTTTAAGTTCTTTATTCATGAATGATTTAAGGAAATAGTCTACGCCATTTGTTTCGGCTAGACACGTACATGTTATTATTTTAAAAGCTATCCAAACCGATTGTTGGTGCGGATTCTTGGACTGAGAGAGCAACCCTTATGTAGGGGATTTTAATGTGTCGGCTATTCGATGCAGTCAGAGTTAAATGTTATGCATATACATGGTGTACAAGAGGTTGATCCCCTCGAGTACAACTGACGGGGCCAGGTTTTAAAAGAGTTAGTTGAATGATTGACTCTTTGGCCAAGTTCATGGTCGGTTGGACCACTCAGCAATAAATAATCAATATTCATTGATTCATTTGGACTTTGATTATGTCATTTCAGCTATTTCATCAATGTTCATAAATTGTTGATCTATGCAGCTATCATTCTTACCCATTCATGATATATCTTCATTCTTGTATTTAAACTTGCTGAGCAAACTCGTTGCTCACCCTTGCTATATCATGAACCTATTGCAGTTAAGCCGGAGAGTTCCAAAGCGAGCAAAGGCAAAGGAAAGCTTAAGGACTAGTTATTTGCACTATTCCGTTATGTAGTCGTGGAATAATTTTGTATTATTAATGTATTCTGCGATGTATTTATTTAAGGTTATAGACCTTGGGACCGTAGTAAACCTTTTGTAATGAACAACATATGTTTATTTATTCCGCATTAGTTGATTTATGTTGTTTAGAGGTGTATGGATGTATTTTAGCGTGAGCACCAGATTCGAGGTATTGGTACTTGAATTTGGGGGTGTCACAGGTTGGTATCAGAGCTTTAGGTTATAAACTTTAGAAATACGAAACCTAGGTTATAACCTTAGTATTAAACTCGTATTGAGTACGCTAGGTGATGGATCGAGGAGATTCATTTGATGATCATGTCTGGAGGTGGATTGTGGAAATCCATCGAGCCGAGTTGTGCATGATAAAATATCATTTCATTTTATCAATGAATATATTTTATTGTGGCACTGACATCTTGCTGTCTGTTTGTTTCTGTTTGTGGCTGTAGGATGTCTGAGATGGGAGAGTCCAGTCCTGCTAGAGAGGTGGAGTTCACAGACATTCATGTGGACGCAAGGCATTTAGTGGAGGTGCATCCAAGTGAGCCAGAGATGATGGACACTAGGGATGAGTCTGAGGCCGAGTATGGTTCTGAGGAGGAGCCAGTTATCGGAAGAGTGCTGAGGCTGTTAAGCGACGAGGGGGAGGATGAGGACCCCGAGGAGGATCCAGTGACGGAGGATGATGAGCCACTTGAGTATGCAGACGGCATGGGCAATACTGCCAGTGACATCATCGAAGAGCTAACAAATAAGAATGAGGAGCTCGAAGATCGAGTAGCCCACTTAGAGGAGCAGAACCAAAACCACCAGGACCGAGAGGAGCAGTACAGGTCATTAGCTTATCAGACCTTAGGGGAAAAGGCTGAATTAACCCAGAAGCTGCAGGAAAAGGACCAGAGGATTGCCGAGCTAGAGGCAGAGGTTCACGATCGGCGTGGGACTTCTGTTCAGCTTGGTGTGATGGTTTGTGACCTCTTAGAGAGGAATGTGGTGTTGGTAGGATAGATAGAGCGGGTAGAGGATCAGCTGGAGACTACTCGTCTGGAGAAAAATGAGGCTATAGAGCAGTTGGCATCCCGGACTTCAGAGATTGATTCCCTCCGTTTAGGCTTGACTAGTTCCATTGGCAGACTGAGGGACAGGGTAAGGAGGTACCCCGGGGATGAGGGGAGTAACAGGCACATAATTAGGCGCCGAGTGGTCGACAGGCTGGCTCGACGGGAGCTCCGAGTAGCACTTCGCCGCAGCAGGCGGTGATGAGTTACTTTTAGCATTATGGTTGTAGTAGGTTCCACTTTTGTTATAATAGGGGCATACTTATGTTGTAAATCCCTATGCTTTCAGCATGCATGGGATAGTAGTTAAACCCCCAATTTTGTTTCTATTAGAGGGGTGGAAGGTTATTATTCCCCAATTTTGTTTATTAGGGGATATCTAATGATTGGCATACTATGTCATTTAGCGTTTATAGAAGCATGCCACATGTTGACTCTGGTTGTATTAAAATAGTGGTGTATGATTATAAATGCAGTTGTTTTATTTAAATCAAACGTGTTTGATAGATGCTTCTTACTTTTGATTGTCGACTTAAATGACTTTTTGCATATGGCATAAATCTATTAGTAAAAGCCGACGGTTTTCTTTTAAACAGACAATGCCGCCGAGAAGACAACCCCGATACATAAGGGCGGAAGAGTCGGTGAATAACGAGGAGGGTCAGGCAGACCCTATGAGGACTTTTGTGAACTTGTTAGCTGAAGCAATGCAGGGCAGACCAGCCGCTGCGGTTGATCAGCCAGGAAGTCACATGGCGAACTTTAAGGACTTCAAATTAGTAGGGTCACCGGAGTTTCGTGGGACTACGGATCCGATTGAAGCCCAGACATGGGTAGAAGAAATGGAGAAAGTTTTTGAGGTTGCACGAGTGGCCGAGGAACAGAAGACGTCGTTTGCCACTTTCATGATGAAAGGTGAGGCAAATTACTGGTGGAAGGCAAACAAAGGTCGAGCTGGGGAAGGCACGATTGCATGGGCTCGTTTCAAGGAGCTGTTTTTCGAAAATTACTTTCCAGCAAGCATGCAGGCAAGTATGGAGATAAAGTTCTTGGAACTAAAGCAAGGAAGCATGTCAGTTGCGGAGTATGCCGCAAAATTTAACGAGTTAGCTAGGTTTGCTCCACATCAGGTGGACACCGAAGCTAGGCGAGCGAAGAGATTTGAACAAGGGCTGAAACCATGGGTGTATAGTAAGGGTGCGGTTTTGCAGATCAACACATTTTCTATGCTACTTGAGAAAGCAATCATTGCTGAGGGAGGAAATGAAGCTTTGACAAGGCACAACCAAGATCAAAAAAAGAAGAAGAGCCATGATGGTCATAAGGAAGGTAGCAGTGGGGGAAGTAACCCAAATAAAAGAAAATGGAACGACAGTCAGATGTCAGGAAGCAAGTCCGGAGGGGATGCAAATAAGGGCAATAAATGCGAAAAATGTGGAAGGAATCACTTTGGAGAATGCATGAAAGGAAAAGGAGTTTGTTTCAACTGTGGTCAACCGGGGCACATTGCCCCACAATGCCCAAAGGCGAAGGCAGGAAGTTGTTTTTCTTGTGGCGCTTCAGATCATCAGATAAAGGATTGCCCAAAGAGGAAGAGCGATGTAGGCAGTGCTAACCAAGGGAACAACAGTAAGCTGACTATCGGAGGACCAACACAACAGAACAGACCAGTAGCACGCACCTTCAACATGACTGTGCAGGATGCGATGGAATCGAAGGACGTGGTGTCAGGTATTATTTCAACCAATAATATCAGTGCATATATGTTATTTGATTCGGGTGCTACCTGTTCCTTTGTTTCGAAAGATTTTGCTAAACGGATAAATTTACCTCGTGAGAAATTAGAGAATCCTATGAATGTGGAAGTAGCTAATAAAGAAGTTATTCCTGTGGAATACATCCATAGAAATTGTTGTGCTGAGATAAACGGGTATAAACTGAGCGTAGATTTGATTCCGATACGACTAGGAGAATTTGATGTAATCCTTGGGATGGATTGGTTATCTAGTCACGGGGCTGTGATTGACTGCCAGAAGAAATGTATACACCTGAAGACTCCAGATAAGTCAAGGGTCGTATTCTATGGTAGTAAATCGCCAAGACAATCTTGTTGTCTGACGATGATGTAAGCGAAGAAATTGCTAAGGAAAGGTTGTATAGGTTATCTGGCTCACGTGGTTGATACCCGAAGAGTAGAGGGTGAGCTAGGTCAGATACCTGTAGTAAGGGAATTTCCAGATGTTTTCCCAGATGATTTACCGGGATTGCCGCCGGATAGAGAAGTGGAATTTGTGATCGACTTGGTACCGGGAACCACACCGATCTTAAAGGCACCGTACAGGATGGCACCAGTGGAAATGAAAGAACTGATGGTTCAACTGCAGGAGTTACTAGATAAGGGGTATATTCGTCTGAGTGTATCTCCATGGGGAGCGCCGGTACTGTTTGTAAAGAAGAAAGACGGATCGCTTAGGCTTTGTATTGACTATCGGGAGTTGAACAAAGTCACGATTAAGAACAAGTACCCGTTGCCCAGAATTGATGATTTGTTTGATCAATTGAAGGGAGCGAAATACTTTTCGAAGATTGACTTGAGGACGGGATATCACCAACTGAAAGTGAGGCAAGAGGATATTCCAAAGACAGCATTCAAAACTCGATATGGACACTTTGAGTTTTTGGTGATGTCATTTGGGCTGACGAACGCGCCAGCAGCATTTATGGATATGATGAACAGAGTATTCAAGCAATACCTAGATAAATTTGTTGTTGTTTTCATAGATGACATTTTAGTCTACTCGAAGACGGAGGAGGAACACGTCGAGCATTTGAGGATCGCCCTAGAAACGCTGAGAAGGGAGAAACTGTATGCAAAGTTTTCCAAGTGTGAATTTTGGCTACAAAGGGTGCAGTTTTTGGGGCACGTAATTGACAAGGATGGTGTATCAGTAGATCCTGCCAAGGTAGAAGCAGTAATAAACTGGGAGCAGCCAAGGACGCCGACAGAAGTTCGAAGTTTCTTGGGATTAGCGGGTTACTATCGGAGATTTATTCAGAACTTTTCAAAGATAGCGACACCATTGACAAATTTGACAAGGAAGACTGTAAAGTTTGTATGGACGGATAAGTGCGAAGAGAGTTTCTTGGAGTTGAAGAAGAAATTTAGCGAAGCACTTGTGTTATCACTACCGGATAATACAGGGGGATTTGTGGTGTACAGTGATGCGTCACACAAAGGCCTTGGGTGCATATTGATGCAGCATGGGAGGGTCATTGCGTATGCGTCACGACAACTGAAAGACTGTGAGAAGGGATATTCGACTCATGATCTGGAACTAGCGGCAGTGGTGTTTGCTCTGAAGATTTGGAGACACTATCTGTATGGGGAGAAGTGTGAGATATACACAGACCACAAAAGTCTGAAGTATATCTTCACCCAAAAAGAACTAAACATGAGGCAGCGACGATGGTTGGAGTTGATCAAGGACTACGACTGTGAGATTCTATACCATCCCGGTAAGGCCAATGTAGTTGCTGATGCTCTAAGTAGGAAGGGCAGAGATAAGTTGATGATGTTGACAGCTCAAGAGGAACTGATCAAAGATATGGAAAGACTGGAATTGGAAGTCAAATATCCGACGAATGCAGGTGAGAAACTGTTCGCAGTGGAGGCGAGTCCGACTTTATTAGACAAGATAAAAGAGGCTCAAGAAAAGGATGATGAATGTGTCGCCATAAAGAAGCGAATCTCAGAAGGAGAGGAATTAAAGTACAAGTCTGATAGCACGGGACTGCTAAGATTTGAGGGGAGGATCTGGATACCGATGGTTCTAGAGTTAAGGGAAGAGATTCTGCAAGAAGCTCATTCTACAAAGTATTCGATACACCCTGGTAGTACCAAGATGTATCAGGATTTGTGCCAAGACTTCTGGTGGCCGAACATGAAGAGGGAGGTCGCGGAATGTGTTGGGCGATGTTTAACATGTCAGAGGGTAAAAACGGAACATCAGAAACCGGGTGGACTGCTACAACCGCTGGAGATTCCGGAGTGGAAGTGGGAGCATATCACTATGGATTTTGTAACGGAGCTTCCACCAACTCAGAAGGGTTACGACGCGATCTGGGTGATCGTGGATCGTTTAACTAAATCTGTACATTTTCTACCGATCAAGATAAGGTACAAGCTGGAGCAGCTAGCAAAGTTATATGTGAAAGAGATTGTGTCACGACATGGAGTACCAGTATCTATTGTATCTGACAGAGATCCGCGCTTCACATCGAATTTCTGGAAGAGCTTACAAGAAAGATTGGGAACTTAGTTGAGATTGAGTACGGCGTATCATCCTCAAACGGATGGGCAAAGTGAACGAACGATTCAGACGCTTGAGGACATGCTTAGAGCATGTGTGATGGATTTTAAAGGCAGCTGGGACGAGCACCTACCATTGGTGGAGTTTGCCTATAATAACAGTTATCATGCAAGTATTGGCATGCCGCCATATGAAGCATTATACGGAAGGAAGTGTCGAACACCTCTGTGTTGGGACGAAGTCGGTGAACGGAGACTGTTGGGACCTGAATTGGTACAACAGACTGTGTATGTCATTAAAATGATAAGAGCTCGATTGGTAGCAGCTCAAGACCGACAGAAGAAATACGCCGATTTGCATCGTCAGAAGCGAGACTTTGAAGTTGGCAGCTTTGTGTTTTTGAAGGTATCACCTTGGAAGGGGAAGATCAGATTTGGAAAGAAGGGTAAATTGAGTCCCAGGTTCGTAGGACCTTTTGAAGTTTTAAGGAGGGTAGGTGAAGTGGCGTACGAGGTAGCTTTACCTCCTGAACTGGAGTATATTCATAATGTGTTTCACGTTTCTGTGTTACGACTATATAAACCTGACTACAAGCACGTGATATCCTACGAACCAATTCAAGTTGAACGAGATTTGTCATATGAAGAGATTCCTGTCCAGATATTAGATAGGAAAGAGCAGACATTAAGAAACAAGGTTATTCATTCAGTCAAAGTATTTTGGAGGAACCATGCAGTTGAAGAAGCTACGTGGGAGCTAGAAGAGAAGATGAGGAAGAATTATCCGCATCTTTTTGAATGAACCCATGTTAAGTTTTCCGTACCTATACTGTAATTCTGGGGACAGAATTCTTATAAGGGGGGAGGGAGGATGTAACGACCGGGAATTCTGAAATTGCCTTGTAATTTGAATTTTTGAATATTAATGAATATATTATATTTTATTAATATTATTTTTGTGTTGCATGTTTAAAGGTTGTGTGACAACCTGGATTATGTGAATGCATGAAATTTTTCGTGTTATGATTTTGTTTAAGTGAATGATTGATTTCGCGTAGCATCGCTAAATCACTATTCACGGGCACGTTTCTCGAGACACTATTCATGCCATAATATTTTTGTGTCTTTTTCAATTTTAATAAATTTCATAAATACGTGTATGCGTACGAATAATTTTTCCAAGTGTCGGAAATTTTATTTGAGCTGATACGTGATTTTATCCGTATCCGAAACGTATTAAATGGGTGTTCCGAATATTTGGATAAATCCCATAATAATTATTTTACCCATCCTAATAATTATGGTAATACCCATTTTAATTTTGGGTAGAGTTATTTACCAGTTTTGGTACAAAAGTGGGAGTTTTCGGGTATATTTTTGGTATTTTCTGGTATTTATTTTGGCTTGTATACTAAGTGGGATCCAACCAAACCATTTTCCACCCATCAAATTGCTAGGAATGAGTGAGTGGGGGGAGTATTGCCGGCAAGTTAGAAAATTGGTCACCTTTCCCATTTTTCTTCCACTTCTCCCTAATTTACTACACTTCTCCCAAATAATGCAACCATTTCATTTCTATCCTGCATTTCACATTCCTCTCATTCCCATCAGCTGATAGAGAGAGAGAGAAAGAGAGAGAGCTGCAAAGAAGGAGGAGAAAGAGGTCGCCGGAGCTCGCCGGAAAAAGAAAGAAACTCGCCGGAAAAAAAAAGAGAGTAGGAAGAAGCTACGGTAGAAGAGAAGAAGAAGAAGAAGGAGCACGGGAGTAAGAGGAAGAAGAAAAAGGGCTCAAGCAAACCCTCACAACCTATAAGAACAAGAATCAAGAGGTAACCATCTTCTCCAAGATCTTTTCCTCCATTGTTGAGCTTTGAAGCTTTCTTGGTTGGGCTTTGAGTTTTCTTGAGATTTTTGCTATGATTGTTGGTTGTGTTTGGTTTATATTGTTACCAAGACACCTTGTAAGCTATTAATAACATCAAAGTGGAACAAAAACGTAAGAAATCCGTACCTATGCTTAAGGAGGATGAAGAACATGAAGAACAATGGATAAAACATGGACTTTGGACATTCGAACCATTTTAGAGGACTTTGTAGCTATGTTTTCGTGTGTGTTTAATTTATTTATTGTTATGGTATTGTAATTCCATGGGTTACAGAGTTAACCCAACTGGAATCGAGTAAAAAGGTGTTAAAACGAAGATTTGATGACGATTTTAGTGAAGAACACCAAGAACACCAAGAACACAAATATAAAACGTGATTTGATACTTTGGTCAAAGATTTCAACATGTTAATGTTAATGGATAGCTCTAAATTTTTGATATGTTGTATCCCTACGCCTTAGGTGTCCATAGAGTCCGGAACGGACCAATTTGAACGTGTATTGAGGGAGTTATGGTGATTGGAAGCAAGATAGGTCTAGAACACCAAAACAGAGCATTCCGGGAAGCAAAACGAGTTGGGGACTCAGGCCTAGCGCCAACGGCGCTGCGTAGGCGCTGGCCATGAGTCCAGCTACTGCATGAGAGCGCTGTAGGCGCTGGTCATAGGCCATTGTGAGCGCCAACGGCGCTGGACAAGAGACTGTGCAAACAGCTTCGACGTCCTTTAGTAAAATGGGCATAACTTTCTCATACGAACTTGGATTGAGGTGATTCAAGATGATTCGGAAAGAGAACGAGTAGACCTACAACTTTCGTTCTTTAAGTTTTTCAATTTGAGGTCTGTAGCATGGTCGAAATTGGCCATTTATAGGACTGATATGAAATTAGGGGCAATCGGAGGGCGTCGGGCATGCGCGTAAACACATGTAATGCTCCCGACAATGTAAAATGTTGTTCTAAGTTCTAAAACATGAATGTTATGATTTATTATGATACTTAGCATTAACCAATGAGTATTAGATGAATCGAATGGGCGTGTTAGGCGTACACAATTGCGTGTCGCTTGGGCATTCGAATAGGCAAGTTGGGCGTATAGACGAACAAGCGTCGTAATGCCGTGACTAGTGGGCATAACCTTGTTTAATATTTTGTTTCTTATTTGATTGGGATATTATAGAGTTGTAAACAAATATTTGGTATCCCGTATGTGACTAATTGTATGTGAATATGTACCTAATTGTGTAGGATATTAAGGAGCGTGTGTTGTAATATTGTAGCAGCGCTTCAGGCAAGTTCCCTAACTTCATTCTTTCTATATATTGAATGCAAGTTCTCTAACCCTTGTCTAACCCTGTGTTGGGCAAGTTTTCTAACCCGTACAACTTTTATTATTGTGCGAGTTGTTTATTAATTGAGCAACCATTCTATATTATTGCAAGTTCCTTACTCAATTGTTGTTATTGAGCAAGTTTCCTATTTTATACAAATGTTGTATATTGTTGCAGGTTTCATGACTCAAATTGAGTTATTTCTTTCAAGCTATATTGGTGGATTAATTATTATCAATTACTCCACCTCCAAGATAATTATTGATATTCGCACCTTGTGCATTTGAATTCATTATATGTTGTTGGACTGTGAAACGTTTAAGTTCTTTATTCATGAACGATTTAAGGAAATAGTCTACGCCATTTGTTTCGGCTAGACACGTACATGTTATTATTTTAAAAGCTATCCAAACCGATTGTTGGTGCGGATTCTTGGACTGAGAGAGCAACCCTTATGTAGGGGATTTTAATGTGTCGGCTATTCGATGCAGTCAGAGTTAAATGTTATGCATATACATGGTGTACAAGAGGTTGATCCCCTCAAGTACAACTGACGGGGCCAGGTTTTAAAAGAGTTAATTGAATGATTGACTCTTTAGCCAAGTTCATGGTCGGTTGGACCACTCAGCAATAAATAATCAATATTTATTGATTCATTTGGACTTTGATTATGTCATTTTAGCTATTTCATCAATGTTCATAAATTGTTGATCTATGTAGCTATCATTCTTACCCATTCATGATATATCTTCATTCTTGTATTTAAACTTGCTGAGCAAACTCGTTGCTCACCCTTGCTATATCATGAACCTATTGCAGTTAAGCCGGAGAGTTCCAAAGCGAGCAAAGGCAAAGGAAAGCTTAAGGACTAGTTATTTGCACTATTCCGTTATGTAGTCGTGGAATAATTTTGTATTATTAATGTATTCTGCGATGTATTTATTTAAGGTTATAGACCTTGGGACCGTAGTAAACCTTTTGTAATGAACAACATATGTTTATTTATTCCGCATTAGTTGATTTATGTTGTTTAGAGGTGTATGGATGTATTTTAGCGTGAGCACCAGATTCGAGGTATTGGTACTTGAATTTGGGGGTGTCACAGTTCGGCAAATCTAATTAAAGATTTGCTAGTGAGAATAAGGATCACATTTCAAATGTATATAGCCTTGTGTGACACAACAAACTATATATAAATAAATAGGTAGACAACTATTGTCAATTACAGCAATATGTAACTCTTTGTATTTTGCCTCTTAGATTATTTTGATCAAGTGTGACACATCCGAATCAAAATTATCCAAGTTAAGTCCAACCTAGCACTTCCATATATTCGAAAGAAAAACACTGTCCTTGTGTGACACAACAAAACAACATCGTTCAGTCTATGTATAAGCATCAAATGTGATAATGCAACATCTTAAATATTTAATATTTGCCTTGTGTGACACAACAAACTCATATTAAATATTTAATACTCTATCGCTTTACTATGCTAGAAGGCGATGTTCGATATTCCAAATATCTTTGAACGCTTAGGACTTAATATAATTTCTTTGAGGGGTTTGTTATTATTTGTCTCATCTTGTTTAGCGCGCATGCACATATATATATATATATATATATATATATATATCTATAAAATACGTGTCATATTATTTGACATGCGAAGCATGTGGGATAATATATAATATATACATAGTAAGCATGCACATATAGAATACTATATTCTACCCGGATTGATTATGGACTTTTATTCTAGTTTGGTTCACTAGAGCCACCAAGTGAACCAAAAGGTCAAACCTAGGGTGCAAGAATTAAATTTAAATATAACTATTACATTTAAACCCGGGCTCCATTACAAACGGGTCTTCAAGCGCTCCTTGCTCATTTGTCTCCAATTCTTCAAAATTAATTCTAACTAGTCATATTACAAAAACTATTTATAATAAATAGAAACCTTGATCAGCAGTCAAGGGGAAGTACATAGGAGGGAGATAGAATTTACATTAAGAAAAAATTAGAGAAGACGAGGTACGCAGACCCCATTTATAAAAACCCATACATTCAAGCATCCACTAAAATAAATCCAATCACACATTGGTCAATAGTCCATAATCAATCCCTATTTATTATCATACATATCTCTATATGTATCAATAAATAACATTCATCCCATGAATAATAAAACCATTCCATATATGCATTGATATCATTTAATGGGCAATATTAGTTAGTATAAAATCCAATTTCAACTCCAATTAGTTATCATGGAATCCAATTCCAACTCTAATTAGTTATCATGAAATCCAATTTCAATTAAAATAAACTTCTTTATTTTAATCATATTCTAAATCAAAATAAACTCTTTTATTTTAATTTATCCAATTTTGAAAAAAATAAACTCCTTTATTTTTAATCAAATTCCAAATCAAAATAAACTTCTTTATTTTAATTTACAAAAATAAAAAAAATAAAATAATTTTACATAAACAATTATGCCCAATTAAATTGTTCTAAACACATATCAATGTATATACAGAATCAAAACAATTAATAATTCGCATAAAGTTTGGCTCTTGATACCACTGTTAGGTTTGTATAGCGCGAACATGCAATCAAATTACATAAATAAAGCGGAAGCGTGACAAAATCAGATTTTAAAATTTTATACAAACCATCATCATGATCTTTCTTTACGCACAATTATTAATTAAACGAAAGAGATGGAGAATAAGAACTATACCCTTGTAGAACAAAGCTTCCTCAGGTACAAGTTCAACTCCTAGTCCTTCGAGTTCTCCTTGAATTCAACGGTGTGATTCTTTCCTTTAATCAATGTTAGCCACCTAAGTGTTTGGCCTCTAGAGGTGATCCACCAAGGAAAAACAAATATTCAAGAAGTTGGGTGTTTGGCAAAACCCTAGTTTCTATCTTTATAGAAATTGTAAGTACTCTCCACAATCTAATGTAAGAGTGTGTAACCCTAATCTATGATAAGACTTCTCTTATTTATAGATGTAGGAAAACCCCTTCCCTAAACTATTTAGGATTAGGGTTTCTATTTTAATTAAACTCCTTTAATTATATTCCTAATCTAATTAGGAATTAATGAGAGAGAGTACTTCTATTAATTAATTCCCAATCCCTATTAGGAATTAAATAATAGTTATATTAATTAATTATTTAATTCCCAATCCCTATTAGGAATTAAATAATAGTAATATTAATTAATTCCCAATCCCTATTAGGAATTAAATAATAGTAATAGTAATAATAATAATAAGACTCCTCTTATTAATTTATATTTAATATTTCTAAAATATTAAATAATAAATATTAAGCTATTTAATTTATTCTATCTCCATAGATTAAATTAAATACACTTAACTTATTATTACAATTATGCCATTTACTTCTTAAATAAATATTTTCCTTTTGCGGTGTGACCCTTTAGGTTCTCCATATTAAACCGGTTGTGAATAAATCAATTAGAACAATTCTAATCTTATTTAAATAAATAAATTAAACTATTTAATTTATTTAGATAAATAATATTTATTCTACAATAAGGGTAAGCCCTCTTAGCGATCAACGACTTTCCAGATAATATAGATTTCAACATTAATCACAAAAGAACCTTTGAGTAAATAGTTACCGTACAATTCAATCCTTCTACCATACAATGTCCCAATTAAATATAAGACATGGAATTTCTGTCAAGTCTTATTTTATTTAATTATATGTATTTCAATTCCCAAATGCACAACTCTAAATAATGCAAATTAGAAACTCCTTTCTAATTTCATTCTGCCTTGGCCAAGGACTACTGAGTTATCATTTATCGAATCACATAGGACATTCACATCTTTTACTAGACGTGGTAGATTCTTTGTTGATCATTCACCTATCTCCATGTACAACTTATTATACCCAATCATACCCTTTGATATACCCTAAAGGTCTTAAGGGACATGTCAAAGTATAACTTATCATACACAAGATACTATGATGATCTCAAGTCTAAGGATCACTTGTACTACTATCACTAGAGGAATTCCTATTGACAGTCGAATAAAACTCCATTAGGTATTCCTTAGCGAGTCACGTTCAGTGAACTTATTCTCCAATAAGCACCTACATACTTGCTTTAGTGTCTCCACACAAATGATTATGAGATCAATCATCCTCTTCATAAGAGCAAGCAACGTATGTACTAATCTATCCGGATTCACTAATCCCCTTTTTAGTAATCCAACGATTAGGAACGATTTTAGTTTGTGAGCTATCTAGAATTTAGATCTCATTAGTATGATCACCATCATGATTCTAAAAGCATTGGTCAAAACTATGGGTTTATTACATTTAATATAACAGCACTATATAGATAATATAAAATGCCTTTTAAGAAAATCAATTCTTTTATTAATAACCGAATAAGATTACAAAGTATATGCTACATCATATCAAATATGATTGGCTTGTGTGCATACTACTTTCAACAACCCCGATACACGAGGGTGGAAGAGTCAGTGAATAACGAGGAGGGTCAGACTGACCACAAGAGGACCTTTGCGAACTTGTTAGAGGAAACGATGCAAGGCAGACCAGCCATTAAGGTTGTTCGGCCATGAAGTCATATGACGAACTTTACGGGTTTCAAATTACTAGGACCACCGGAGTTTCATGGGAATACTGATCCAAGTGAAGCCCAGACATGGGTAGAAGAAATGGAAAAAGTTTTCAAGGTCGCAAGAGTGACCGAGGAACAGAAGACTTCGTTTACCACTTTCATGAGGAAGGGTGAGTCAAATTACTAGTGGAAGGCGAATAGAAGCCGAGCTGGGGAAGGCACAACTGCGTGGACTCGTTTTAAGGAGCTGTTTTTCGAAAAATTACTTTCTAGAAAGCACGCATGCAAGTATGATAAAGTTCTTGGAACTGAAGCAAGATGATATGTCGGTAGAAGAGTACGCAATGCAGTTTAACGAACTAGCTAGGTTTTCTCCACACCAAGTGGACACCAGAGCTAGGCGAAGGAAGAGATTTGAACAAGGGTTGAAGCCCTGGGCGTATAGTAAGGTTGTGGTTTTGCAGATCAACACATTTCCTACGTTACTTAAGGAAGCAATCGTTGCCGAGGAGGAAATGAAGCGTTGACAAAGCACAACCAAGATCAGAAAAGCTATGAGGGTCACAAGGAAGGTAGTCGTGGGGAAAGTAAACCGAATAAAAGGAAAGGGATCGATAGCCAATCTTGCGGAGACAACAAGTCTGGAAGAGAGGTTAAGAAGGGTATATTCGTCCGAGTGTATCTCCGCGAGGAGCGCCAGTTCTGTTCATAAAGAAGAAGGATGGATCGTTAAGGCTCAGTATCGATTACTGGGAATTGAAAAAAGGTTACGATTAAGAACAGGTACCCGCTACCCAGGATAGACGATCTATTTGATCAACTCAAGGGAGCGAAATACTTTTCAAAGATTGATTTAAGGACGGGCTATCATCAACTAAAGGTGAAACAGGAGGATATCCCAAAGACGGCATTCAGGACTCGTTATGGACATTTTGAGTTTCTGGTTATGTCATTTGGACTGACAAATGCACCAGCGGCATTCATGGATATGATGAACAGAGTGTTCAAGCAGTACTTGGACAAGTTCGTGGTAGTATTCATCGATGACATCTTGGTGTATTCAGTGTCGGAGGAAGAACATGCTGAACATCTAAGGATTGCTTTAGAGGCATTAAGAAGGGAGAAGCTGTACGCGAAGTTTTCAAAGTGCGAATTTTGGTTGCAAAGGTTGCAGTTTCTAGGTCACGTCATTAACCGGAATGGTGTTTCGGTAGACCCAGCAAAGGTGGAAGCCATTATCAACTGGGAGCAGCCGAAGACGCCAACGGAGATCAGAAGTTTCCTAGGGTTAGCGGGATACTATCGGAGATTCATCCAGGATTTCTCGAAGATAGCATCACCGTTGACCAATCTAACCAGAAAGACGGTAAAGTTCGTCTGGACGGAGAAGTGCGAGGAGAGTTTCATAGAGCTGAAGAAGAGACTTAGCCAAGCACCAGTGTTGGCTTTACCGGACGACACTCGAGGTTTTGTAGTGTACAGTGATGCGTCACACAAAGGTCTTGGTTGTGTGCTAATGCAGCACGACAAGGTCATTGCGTACACTTCACGTCAGCTAAAGGACTATGAGAAGGGATACCCGACTCATGATCTGGAGTTAGCAGCAGTAGTGTTCGCCTTGAAGATTTGGAGACACTACTTATATGGGGAGAGGTGCGAGATATATACAGATCACAAAAGTCTGAAATATATCTTCACTCAGAAGGAGCTGAATATGAGGCAGCGTCGATGGTTAGAATTGATCAAGGATTACGACTGTGAGATTTTGTACCATCCGGGCAAAGCAAATGTAGTGGTAGATGCCCTGAGTAGGAAAGGCAGAGAGAAATTAATGAGGCTCACAACTCAGGCAGAGTTGATAAAGGAGTTCGAACGTCTGGAATTGGAGGTTAAGTATCCGATGGAGACGGACGGGAAATTGTTTACAGTGACAGCGAGCCCGACCCTATTGGATCAAATTAAGGAGGCTCAAGAAAAGGATGAGGATTGTGATTCAATAAAGAAACGAATTGCCGAAGGCGAGGAGCTTAAGTATAAGATTGATAGCACTGGGTTGCTAAGGTTTGAAGGGAGAGTCTGGGTACCGTTGGATCTGGAATTGAGGGAAGAAATCCTTCAGGAAGCTCACAGCACGAAGTACTCAGTACATCCCGGGAGCACAAAGATGTACCAGGATTTGCGACGAAATTTTTGGTGGCCGAATATGAAACGAGAAGTGGCAGAGTGCGTCAACCGATGTCTGACATGCCAGCGGATTAAAGCAGAGCACCAACGACCGAGCGGACTACTTCAACCACTAGAGATTCCGGAGTGGAAGTGGGAGCACATCACAATAGACTTTGTGGTGGGAATGCCACCAACTCATAAGGGTTTAGACGCCATCTGGGTAATTATGGATCGTCTAACCAAGTCTGCTCATTTTCTGCCAATCAAGATACGTACAATCTGGAGCAATTAGCAAAGCTTTATGTGAAAGAGATAGTGTCACGACATGGAGTGTCGGTATCAATTATATCTGATCGAGATCCGCGCTTCACGTCAAATTTTTGGAAAAGTCTGCAGGCAAGAATGGGGACGCAATTGAGGTTGAGTACAACGTATCATCCTCAAACCGACGGCCAGAGCGAGCGAACGATTCAGACATTAGAAGATATGCTTCGGGTAGTCGTGATGGATTTAAAGGGCAGCTGGGATGACCATTTGCCACTGGTGGAGTTTGCTTACAACAATAGCTATCATGCCAGTGTCAGCATGCCACCGTACGAAGCGCTATATGGAAGGAAATGCCGAACCCCGATGTGTTGGGACGAGGTTGGGGAGCGAAGGTTGCTGGGACCAGAAATGGTGCAGCAGACTACAGACATCGTGCGGCTGATCAGAAACCGTCGGGTAGCAGCTCAAGATCGCCAGAAGAAATATGCCGACTTATATCGTCAGAAGCGGGACTTTGAAGTTGGTAGCTTTGTATTTGTGAAGGTCTCTCCTTGGAAAGGAAAGATTCGGTTTGGGAAGAAGGGCAAATTGAGTCCTAGGTTCATAGGACCGTTCGAGATTTTGAGGTGAATCGGTGAGGTGGCATACGAGGTAGCGTTACCTCCTGAACTTGAGTACATTCACAACGTGTTTCATGTGTCAGTGTTGCGGCCATATAAACCAGGTTATAAGCATGTTATCTCCTATGAACCAATCCAAGTCGAGAAGGACTTAACATACGAGGAAATTCTTGTCCAGATTCTCGATAGGAAGGAACAGAAGCTGAGAAACAAGATCATCCATTCCGTCAAGGTTCTCTGGAGGAATCACGCAGTCGAAGAAGCTACGTGAGAACTCGAAGAGAAAATGAAAGCGAATCATCCGTTTTTATTTGGGTAACCCTATTTTTTTTGCAACTCCGAGGACGGAATTTTTATAAGGGGGGAGGGATGTAATGCCCGTGAATTTTAAACATCATTATTAATTAAATATATATATTTAATTTTTAATGAGTTAGTTTGTGTGCTTATTTGAACCTTTGTGTGCATTGGTAGCCTACATGACTAGATGATGAATTATTTTAAGTTGAGTAAAGGGGGTCACTAATAGTATAGTTAAATTAGTGAACAAGCCCTAAGATTTAATACCAATTAAATTGATAAAGTAATTATTAATTAATCATTCAATTAAATTGAATATAGTTAGTATATTAAATTGAGTAAATTAATTAATCAATCATTGGGTTAAATTAAATGATCCAATATTGCATTAAATAGATTTGGCTTCATTAGCCCAATCATTTAATTTTAAAGTCCAATGTGTATTTAATGTATAGTCCAAAACCTAGCCCACTTGGTAATTTAAAGGTGTAACATTAAATGATTAATTGTAGCATGTTGGGGACAATATTTTTGGGACAAAACCCCTAGCATTTTTGATAATGAGAGAAAGATGAGAGCAAGTTGCTTTTCAAATTTTTACTTTAATTAAAGTATTATGTAGCTTGTTTTGGAGGTTGTGTGCTAGACTTAGTGGTGTAGCCTCCTAAGTTGTCACAATAGCCACCCTACTTGCTAGCTCATGATGGGATAGTGTATTAGATATAATTCCTATATCTAATAATATTACTAGTATACTTTCACAATTAGCCACCCTACATAAAGACTACATACTAGCTTAATAATGGTAAAATGTATACTTACATTTTCTATATGTAATATTATTGTAAGTATACCTCCCTTGGTTAGTCATTTGAGAGAGAAAACTTGTATTTTATTTCCTTCATCTCCTTAGAGAGTGAGAGCTTAGAGAGGAAAAGAGAGTGAGATTAGCATAGTTCATGCATTCCAAGTTCATCACATACTTTGGTAGATCAAGGAGAGTAGCTACAAGATCAATGTGAAACTCTAAACCATTTTCTTCTTTCTTACTTTATTTTATTTTCATAGTTTTTGAGAGGTTTATTCTAAGACTCAAGAATCATTAGATCTTCATGCTTCATGTATAGATCTAATCCTCTTGAGTATTAAAATGGAGATTCAAAGGAAGAAAAGGTACTTATGTTCTTAAAGGGTAAAAACCCTAGCTTTTCTTCACTTGGATCACCCATAACTTGAGATCTACAACTTGGATTTGTGATCCGTCGAAAGGAGGTGCTAGGTACATGAGTTAGCTAGTAAACCCAAGTGGTAAAACACAAATCCATCAAGTTTTGCAGCCATGAGGGCTGTTTTCCCCGAAACAGTCCATTTAAAGTCTTAAAACCAAGAAGCCTGCTGACCCCATTTTTCCTAAGGCTGTTTCGGCCAGTTCTGGACCTTTTAAAATTATGGGAAAAATTAGGAGGTACCTTAAGAAGTTATATACATGTAGGAAAAAGAACGGTCATGTTTGATGTGTGGTTTGTGTGTAATGGGTTTTACCGTGAAGGACTCCTAAATATTCTTACCCGGATTACTCACTGTGTATACCTAGGAAAAATATGAAATGTTTACAGTATGTTTGTATAGGTTATGAGAGTGTACCCTGAAAATATCAGAACTTTCTGAGCAAAACTCGATTTATGAAAAATGTAACAAGATTCGGAGGTTTTGAGTACTTTAAATATAGTAAATCACTTTCTAAAAATCCAGGACAATTTGTGGATCATTGTTGGATAATATACTATCCAGATCCAGAGGATAATAATTTTCAGAACGTATTTGCTATTTTTCATAATAATGTTATAGTTTTGGTTAAAATAAAATAAATGGTTAAATGATGTCATGAATAAGGAAAATGTGATTTTTAAGCTTGGATACTCCTAATATTATATATTCTGACTATTGAGGGGTATTTTGGTAATATTTAATGAGAAATAATATTTATGACCTTTTATGGGTAGTAAAGGAGTTGTTTAATAAAGGGTAAAACAATTAGAATAAATTGTTTATTCGCCTAATAACTTATTAAAATATTACTATGATATTTGTAATATAAGAATTCGATATTTTTGAGTAAACAAAGAAATATTAAGATTAAAACTTTATGGAAATATTATTGAATGGGTAATAATATTTGTTTTAAGCATTAATAAATGATTAAGATATTATTAAAATGGCTAATAATATTAGATTAAAATATTATTAATGATATGAGAATTAAAATATTATTAAGAGATTAATAATATTAGATTAAAGTGTTATTGGATGATTAAAATATTATTAAGATGTTAATAATATTAGTAAACGAATAAAAGTGTTATTAGTGGACTAATAATACTAAGAGGTGAATTAAATATTATCAGGATTAATTATATTAAGTGTCTTATAGGATTTACGATAGTTTATTAACTTATGTGTGCTATGTGATTTGCTCAATTGTTTAATAAATAGCATAAGTAAGCGTATCGATATACAACTACGCAGTACTAATTGGTAGATCGACGTTATCAATGTTAGGTTCTTCAAGGCCAATTAGTTAAAGCTAGAATTATTTGTAGCTGAGCAGACAGGCAAGTTCCCTAACTCAAACTCGAGTTATGATTTTTAAAGCATGATTAGTGAATAATTATTGTTGATTATTCACATCTATACTGGTTATTGAGATTCGCACCTTGTGCAATTGAATTCCTATTCTATTGTTATTGAATTGTGAATTAGATTAAAGTTCTTTCAAGCATGAACTGTTTATGAGATAGATCTATGCTATTTGTATCAGCTAGATCAAGCATGTCTAAATTTGTGAAATCAAATATATTTTAAAAGCTGTTCTTATTAATTTGCTATAGTAAGAACTCTTGGCTGAGAAAAGGATAAATTTGATTAAGGCATGATATCAATGCAGGTTTATTAAGTGTTTATGCATAAATCACGGAGTATGAAAGGCTGATCCCCTTGATTACCAAAACATATTAAGAGGTCCAGTTTAAATGCTGAGAACCTTGGCAAATGTCTATGGTTATTTTCAACTACTCAGTAACTGTCATTCAATTATTCGAATATTCAATTGTCGACTATTAATTCATGTTTCTTCACAATTTTATACTGATGTTGAACATTGAAAGCGAAACTTCCTTCTATTCATGATATATCTCCCTTGTGTATAAACTTGCTAAGCAAATTAGTTGCTTACCCTTGCTATATCATGATATTTATTTCAGCTAAGGCAGAAACGTCTAAAGGGGATAAAGGAAAAGGGAAGGTGCAAGAGTAGTTGCCTGATATGGCTTATGTAGTAGTTTATCTTAAATGTTATTTGGTTATATGAACTCTTATTGTATTAAGGGTATGTTTTAAGTTAAGGTTAAAGAACCTCGGGACCATGATTGTAAGACTTTATTACTATTTTGATAAACAATGTATGTTTATTATTCTGCATCAGTTAGAAAGTATGTTTGTTGTTGAGTATCGTGAACACCGAATTCGAGGTTAGGAAACCCGGATTTGGGGGTGTCACAGTTTAGCTCACCCATCATGCTTATTTCAAACTTGCTATACATCAACTTGACAAATCTTTCACACAATTTTTCATCAGTAGAACCAAAAATAATATCATTTACATAGATTTGTACTAACAGAATTTTATCCTTGTGCTTCCTAAGGAACAGAGTTGTGTCTACTCTACCTCTAGTGAATCCATTTTTAATAAGATAATTTGTGAGTGTTTCATACCATGCTCTAGGTTCTTGCTTTAGACCGTATAGTGCTTTATCTAACTTATAAACATAATTAGAATGAGTTGAATCAACAAAACCTGGGGGTTGCTCAACATAAATTTCTTCTTGAAGTTCACAATTCAGGAAGGCACTTTTGACATCCATTTGGAAAACCTTGAACTTTATGTGGGCTGCATATGCTAGGAACATTCTTATAGCTTCCAATCTTGCAACAGGTGCGGAGGTTTTGTCATAGTCAATTCCTTCTTCCCGTGAGTAACCTTTAGCTACTAATCTTGCCTTATTTCTTGTGATCACCCCAACTTTATCCATTTTGTTCCTGAAAACCCATTTAGTGCCAACAACTGGATAATCTTTTGGCCTAGGAACCAGCCTCCAAACTTTGCTTCTCTCAAACTGGTTCAACTCTTCTTGCATAGCTTCAATCCAGCTTGAGTCTTCTAATGCTTCTTCAATCTTCTTGGGCTCTGTCTGAGCGAGAAAATTGAGGTATAAGCATTCATTTTGTGTGGCTGACCTTGTTTTGACACTAGCTCTTGGATCTCCAATAATTAGATTCTGAGTGTGATCTCTTGCCCATTTGCTTCTAGATGGAACGTCTGTCCTTGTGCCTTATTGTCTGAGACCTTCAAGATTTGGTTCTTGTTCTGCATCTTCATTGATTCGTAGAGTTCCCATATTTGGAACTAGAGACTATACGATTTCCTAGTCAGGCACTACGATCGTCAGGTCTAGTTCTACTACCTCAACTTCTATGATCGTAGAGTTCTTCTGCTCTGCGATCTGAGGATCCAGCTTCGATTTCATTATTTTAAGTTGTTTTGCTTAACTTGTCTTGATCTGCCTCATCAAAGGTGACATGAATTGAGACTTCCACTATCAAGGAATTCTTGTTGAATACTCTATAAGTTTTACTTTCCATAGAGTATCCAAGGAAAATTTCTTCATCTGACTTTAGCTGAAATTTCGTAAGGTATCGTTTTTTATTATTGAGGATGTAATATGCATAGGCAAATGCACAAAAGTAGCTTATATTAGGCTTCCTTCCTTTCCACAACTCATAGGGTGTCTTCTTAAGAGTAGAGTGAATCAAAGATATATTCCGAGTGTGGCACGCTGTGTTGATAACTTCTGTCCAAAAGTACTCAGGAAGATGAGCTGCTGCTAGAAGTGTTCTTCTTGCTTCAATCAGTATCCTATTCTTCCTCTCAGTTACTCCATTTTGTTGTGGAGTTCTTGGAGCTGAGAAGTTGTGCTGAATGCCATTATCTTCACAGAATTGATTTACTTCAGAATAGTCAAATTCTCTACCATGATCACTCCTTATAGTCCTTATCTTTTCACCCATCTCATTCATTACCAGCTTGAAGAATAGAGTTAATTGATTACTGGTTTCATCTTCAGAGCATAGGAAGAATACCCATGTAAACCTGGTGTAGTCATCCACCGCAACTAGTGAGTATCTCTTGCCTCCTAGACTGACAGTTGGAATCGGCCCAAACAGATTCATGTGAATGAATTCCAAGGGTCTTTCATTTGAATTAACTACCTTGCTCTTGAATGAGATCTTGGTCTACTTCCCTAGTTGACATGCTTTACATGGTTTTTCCTTGACAAAACTTAACTTGGGCAGACCTCTGACTAGATCCTTTGATATTAGTTTTGACATGTTTTTGAAATTTAGATGAGACAATCTCCTATGCCATAACCAACTTATATATTTTGAGGCTTTGGCAAAGAAATAAGCTGATGCTGAAGAACTTAATTCAAAGAGATTGACTACATACACATTTCCTTCTCTAGATCCAGTCAGCTTTAGTGAGTTGGTTTCTAGGTCTCGAACTTGACACTGGTTGTTGAGGAAGATTACTTGAAGACCTTTATCGCATAGCTGACTTATGCTTAACAGGTTGTGCTTCAGTCCATCAACTTAGGCTACCTTACTAAATGAGACAGCTCCATTGCTTATTACACTGTAGCCTCTAGTTTTTCTAGAGTTGTTGTCTCCAAAGATAACTGCTGGACCATCCTTAGCTTTAAATTCTGATAGAAGAGCCTTGTTGCCAGTCATGTGTCTAGAGCACCCACTATCGAGATACCAGATTGATTCAGATCTTCTTGGTACCTACAAAAATGATTATCGTTCATTTTGGTACCCATACTTGTTTGGGTCCTGCAATGTTAGTTCCCTTCGGGACCCTAATCTATTTGATTTTGAGTCCTCTATATGCAATATGCTCATAGTGATAACAGTATACATCTTTATGACCATGCTTAAAATAATTATAACATACTACATGCTGCATATGTGAGTGTATGTGGATATCTCCTCATTTGGGACTTGTGTGGTAAATATGCCTTTTTCCATGACTGATCTTCTCTCTTTTATATACTATTCTACGATTTTAAAATTTCGTAGAGTAAGACCCAGCTCTACGATTGACGTCAGGTTGGTTCGTAGAGTTGAATTTTCCAAACTCTACGATCCTTCGAGGCTTGATCGTAGACTTAGGTTTACTCTGCGATATTACAAAACCCAGATCAGTATGTGACCTATTGTTCTTTGGAATAACTAATTGGCCATTAGAGATTGGGCAACTTGGAATTATCGGCTCTACAGCCTCTTTGGATTTTCACAAATGCAATACTTCTATGAGGGGAAAAAGCATTATCATGTTATTCTCCACAAATTTTTCCACACTTGGGGTCGATAAGGAATCTCTAAATCCCAATCCCGATCTATCAGAGACTACTCTCTAACTTGTGATCAATGAATCCATGGATGAAGAAGAACGATTCCACATAGATATTGTTCTCTCTAATTCCTCTATCTTAGAGGTAAGAACACATTCTCTTAGTGCATTGGATTCGGTTATCTTTCTCAAATGTACATTCTCTGCCTCAAGCTTGGATAGAGAAGTAGTGTTTCGTAGAGTGGTTTTCAACTCTATGTCCACCTTTTCTTTCTTCTTTTGAAGAAGAGAATGGTCCTTGGATAGAACCCTGAACCATTTCATGTATTGGTGTAAATCAGAAGTAATATCATGCAAAGCTATTCTAAGATCATCGATATTAACATCAAGGAAATTAAAGACAAATACCTCACTGATGTCGATCTCTCGACGATCAGCGCTGAAGTTGTCTTCCATAGCCTTCAGACAAAAATTAGCTATTTGAGCTTCTTTATCATCACTGGAGTCTGAACTAGAATCACTTTCTGAGTGACTCCATGATCTTTCAGCTACATAGCCTTTTTCCTTTTTGTGGTGCTTCTTGTAGCCTTTATACTCTTTCTTTACACTTTACTTCTTCTTATCATTTTTGAGATTTCACGTAGAGGCTTAGTGTAATCTGCAATAAAGTGGCCAGGCTTCTTGTAGTTGTAGCAAAGATCTCTGTCTTGGTCTCGGCTGCTGCTACCTTTGTTAAAATTCTTTCTTGGCCTCCAGCTGCTTCTTTTTCTCATGAACTTCTTTAGTTTCAAGCAAGTAAGGCTATATCTTCATCCTCATTAGCTTCTTCTTGATCATCATCGTCATCATTCTTAGCTGAAACTCTGGGAGCAACTTCAGAAGCTTTAAGTGATACTCCTTTGTCTTTTCTTTTGTTTTCTGAAAGAGTTTATGCTCTTTGGTTCAGTTCAAGCCCATAAGTGAGAATATTACCGTAGAGTTTCTTCACTGTCATCTTATGCAAATTCTTGGACTCTCGAATTGCAGTGGTCTTAGCATCCCATTTGCTCGGTTGAGCTCTCATGAATTTAATATTCAAATCTTTGTTGGGGTAGATCTTGTCATAGGATCTGAGAGAGTTGAGAAGCACATTAAATCTTTCATAGGTCACAGTGATATTTTCTCTAGGAATATGAGTGAACATCTCATATTGCTATGTTAAGAGAGATTGTTTGTTCTCCCTGACTTCTTCAGTGCCCTCATGTATTACTAGCAGAGTTTCCCAGACTTCCTTAGTAGTGGTGCAATTAACGACATTTTAAAAGAGTTCATCTTCAAGAGCCATGAATAGAATATTTTTAGCCCTCTTGTCCAGTTGCACTAGCGTCTTTTCATTCTCTGTCCATTCTACTATTTGCTTGATAACTACTTTATTGGGATCATCAGCTGTTGGAGTTAGCTTGGTAGGAACATATGGACCATTTAAGACAGCATCAAATAAATCATTATCGATTGCGTCTATGTATGCCTGTATGCGTACTTTCCAGTTAGTAAACTTTTCTCTGTTTAGAAGAGGTGGTTTGTTTCCTCCACCAAGCACAGAACTGGTTTTGTTTAGTGCCATAGATTAACTCAAAGTGTTAGCTTTATGTTCATGAGAACCCGCTCTGATACCACTTGTTGTTTCCCAAAGGCACTTAGAGATCTAGAAGCGGGGTTGAATAAATCCTCTTTTTAAAAAATTAACTTATCAAAATTTATTGTCAAATAATTTGTTAATCAGTATTAGATTAAGCACAGTGGAATATGATTTAGAAAATCCCCTTGTAGATTGAGGTATGATCTCAGTTCTAAATTTAGGTTTGGATCTAAGTCACCCAAGCAAAACAAATATTAATATGCAGAAAAGTAAAAGCAGTAAAGTAAATGACACAGAGAAATTTTTAAGTGGTTCGGAGATTGAATAACTCTTACTCCATTCTTTTACTCCATTGAGTGGGAAATTCATTAAGAATTCGGTCACTTAGACCAGGATACTAAGACCTCTTGAAGCCCAACAGACTTGAAAATTTAGTCACTAAGACAAGGACACTCTTACCCTCTTCAAGCCTAGCAGACTTGGAACTACTCAGTATACTAAGTACTCTTCAAGCCCAGCAGACTTGGAATCTCTATGGTCACTAAAATCAAAACGAACAATTATAGAATGTTGTTGTGAGGTGCTGATAAGTTGATGTTATGCTTTTCTTCTCATGTACTTAGCAGCTTGAACTAGATGTTCAAATCGTAGAGTATGTTCTTTCAGCTTTGCCAGAGTTTAGGCTTTTTGATTGTTGTTCGTTATCTTTGAATTTGAATCTTTGTTGTCTTTTATAATCTGCCTGAATTTCTTTCCATTACTAGGTTTTCGTTGGTACATTTAATGCTTAGATATTCTGAGATCCTTGATGTTGACAGTTTTAGTTTAGGTGTCAGCTCCTTTTTGTCTAGCCTGTCACATCAGCCTGCAGTTTCCCCTACCACCTTGACACATCACTTACAGCAAACTAGTTATTACACACATCTTCTGATTTTTGATTTTGGCCAAGGATGTTTGGTAAGAGTATCGGGACCTACAATCAGTAACGTTCCCATGTCAGTTTTCCTGTCAGACCTGATTCTGCTCTACGAACATGGAATATTGTAGTGTTTGCTCTACGTTCTGAAGATAGCTTTCCGATTAGGCTTAAAATCTATGAATGAACTCTTCTCTTAGCTCTACGAGGATTTACTTTACGATTCTAGAGCTATCTTTACTATTGAACTTCACTCTTAGATCTATGCAGATTTACTTTACGATTCCAGAGCTAACTTTATGATTCCTTTTTGTACTGAACGATCTTGGAATTGCTTTACGATTTGACCTTTACTTTGTAATTCTCTGGAGCACTCTTCGTTCAGTTTTTGCCTTATGAGCTTTGCATGGCTTTACGTTCCTGTTCACTTTACGAACTGAATTTGCGAATTGAGGTAAACTTTACAATAGGCGTAAATGCTCTGCGATCTGTCTAATGCTTTCCAAACCACAAGTTAAGTCTGCGATCTATCATTTTCTCTTTACAAACTGGCAGACTAACTCAACGAGCATTCTAAACGAATTTGTTATATATCAGATAAAGTCAAACAGATCAATCTAACATATTTGATCTTTATATTCTAAGTTCTTGTACACTAGATCAATAAGCAATTATTAAGGACTATACAAAACTTACTGGTACAAATATACATTAATAGCTTTCATCATCAAATCAAATCATAATAATTATGTAGACTCTAACAGACCTGGCATTGAGTCATGACTATATCTGCTATTCTTGTATTAAAATTCGATAAAGATAAAATTGGAACATGTTAACTCCCTTTTATTTTCATTTCTTTTAGTCATTATGTATTAAACTGAAGCAAAAACGTCAGGAACGATCGGACGATAATAAAAAGTCATAGCAGGATACCCTCATCTTTTTTTTAAAAGGGAGGGGATATGTGGAGAAATGATATAATGCACATCGTTTAGCCCTAGTGTCACAAACCAAATCCCCATTTTAGTAATGGGAGAATGGCAATCGATGATTGGGCCTTGCAGTTCCTTTTCTGTTAGAGGGATCTTTTTTTTATTTTTGATTTAGCATTCCTAGAGAATTAACGAGAGATATTCATTTAAATATTTATGTTTATCCGAATCTCATTAACAACGAATCAGTTGCATAAAGGTGATATAAACGTTTATCATTTTTATTCCCTTATATGTCATTTGGTGACCTGGGTTAAGTAACTTTAGGATTGTTGAATCACAGACAAACCAATAAATAGTACATGTGTTGAGCTACCGAGGAAGTAATAATCTGGAATAGGGATTGAAGGTCCAACTAACACTAAATGGACCCATCCTCTTGGTATGCACCTTTTTCCATGTGTCGGGGGTAACCTCTCGACACGATATCGAAGAATCACCTAGTCATTTTCATTGAACTCTTGGTACCTGCGATGAACATCTACAACATACTTATAATTTTCATCGCACAACTTAATTTTCCATCCTATCTCAACATGCAAATCATGAATGTGTTGTGCAAAAGTCCCAATAGACTCACTAGCTCTATATGCAAAGGGAAGAACAACCAAGTTAATAGGTTTCCTAAGCTGATAAGCAATGTAAATATGAAAAGGACTCGCTCCAGTAGAGCAATTAATCGAACTATTATATGCAAACTGAGCCATAAGTAAAACTTTATCCTAATTAGACATGTGATCTCCTATAAGACATCTCACCAGATCACCTAGACTCCTATTAACTGCCTCGGTTTGACCGCCAGTTTGTGGGTGATAAGCAGTGAAAAACTTAAGTGTGGTGTTTAGTATCTTCCATAGAATTTTTCAAAAATAACTTATGAACTTCACATCTCTATTAGAAACTATAGTTAAAGGTAAGCCACGTAATCTCACAAACTCATTTAAGAAGATCGATGCAATGTATGAAGCATCATCAGTTTTGTTGCATGAAATAAAATGTGCCATTTCAGGAAATTGGTCCACCACAACAAAAATTGATTCATGACCCCTAGAGGTTCGAGGTAACCCCTAAATAAAATTCATACTAATATCCTCCCAAGGTGCATGGGGTACCGACAAAAGCATATACATCCCCATGTTTTATTTCCTATATTTGACATATGCAAAACTCGGAAACAACACGAGCTACATCCCTCTCGAGGATAGGCCAAAAGAACTTATCCTCCACAATTGCAATGGTCTTATCGCGACCAAAATGACCTGCAATCCCTCCCCCGCATGTAATTCCCAAACTAAATGCCCACGCATAGACGTACTAGGGATATACAAACAAATGCCCTTAAAAAGATACCCATCATAATTACAAATAGCCTAAGGGTGGTACATTAGGATCTTGTAGGGCAGTATATATCTCTTTAAAGTTTTAATAGGAAGTGTACTCACAGACAATACGGTCAAACTCGATAACTTTCACACTCAAAGTGTTAAGGAGAATCGATACCATACTCAACGTATCAGCGACTTTGTTCTTTACCCCTCTACAATGCTTAAGGGAAAAAGAATAATCTTGAAGACACTCAACCCACTTAGCGTGTCGATGGCTCAACTTCGTTTGGGAGCTTATGTACTAAAATGCCTGATGATATGAGTACAACACAAATTCCTTAAGCTGTTATAATGACGCCAATACCTAAGTGCCTTAACTACAATATATAACTCCCTATCATAGGTAGAGTACTTTTGTTGGGTCTCATTTAACTTCTGACTAAAGAACACAATGGGATGACCCTTTTGACTAAGCACTCCCCCTATACCTACACTTTAAACGTCGCATGTTACCTCAAAAATCTTACCAAAATCTGGTAACACGAGGACATGTGTCTGTGTCAACCTATCCTTAATCTCCACAAAGGCTTTGGCAACCGATTTAGATCAGATAAACTCCCTTTTTTTAAACAATCGGTAACGAGAGCCATAATGGTACTAAATCCCCTAATGAACCTCATATAAAAAGTAGCAAGTCCATGGAAGCTTCTAGCTTCATATATATTAGAAGGTTCAAGCCACTCTTTAATAGCCTTTACTTTTTCGAGGCCAACAGAAGCCCCATCTTTGGAGACAACAAACCCGAGAATTATAATGAACTCTGTTTGGCCAATATGGTATTGGCAATTTTACATGCAAGTATACGTGATCAATAAGTAATATAGTAGTAAGTAGAGTGTCGATCCCACGAGGAATATGCTAATAATATTATCCAAGTACTAACTTTATATCAATTCAATCTTATTTAAAAAAATAATTTAGAATTATAAAACTAAATTAATGAAAATAAAACTAAATTACCAAGCAAGTATAAATATCAGATTTAAATGTTAAGATTATAATTTTTCTCAATGTCTCGTCTAAATCTCTTCACTCTCTTTTTAATTAATTAATCATAGCAAATCATTAACTGAGAATTCAGGATTATTTATAAAACCTCTGTTGATAGTTAAATAAAAATATCCATTCTAATGAAATCACTATATTCCTATGTAAAGTAATTAAGAATAGATTCATTAAGCATAAATTCTCATAAAAGTTACATGTGGCATATAGATATATTCTTATCCTATACACAAATCATGTTATTCAATCCCAAGAAGAATAAGCAAGAACACATGTTATCATATTCAGATCTAAACCTAGAATTCATCTTTCAAATTCATCTAGGTTATAACACAATAATTGCTAACTAGACAATTGTACAACAAGCCCAAAATATGATAAACAATTCAAACATGATCAACAATAATCAACAAGAGGGCAAATTAAATTAAACTAATCATTGGGTTCCATTGTAATCTCAAATAAAAAGTTAAAGTCATATCAAGGTTGGGAAACGTCATCATAAACCCAAAGAACATCTTAGGATTACAAAAATTAAAGGAAAAGAGAAGAGATAAAAATCAGTGTCACGCATCCTCTCGATCTCCACGTTTAGCCTTCAACTTGCTCTTCTTCGTGCTCTTAAAAATCTGATGAAGAACCCTAACTTGGATGTGTATTATATTAGATGTGTTAAAGTTTGCATGATGATTTGATTTGATGATGAAAGTTATTAATGAATATTTGTGCCAGTAAGTTTTGTACAGTCCTTAATAATGATTTGTTGATCTAATGTACAAGGACTTAAAATAGAAAGATCAAACTTATTAGGTTGATCTCATTGAGTTGATATGATGTATATTTAAATAGGCTTAAGTTAAGTGTAAGGTTAATCTACTAGTCAGTAATGTCAAGTTGGATCGAATAGTTAACTTATAATAGTAATGCATCAGACAGATCGCAGAGCTTTTGTATCTACCGTAAAGTTCACTTCAATCCTCAACGATAAATTCATAAAGTAAGTTGGATTGTAAAGTCAAGCACAGATCTCCATGTAAAGACTGAATGGAGAGTGATTCAGAGCATTGCAGAGTAAAAGTCTAATTGTAAAACAACTTAAAGTTCATTCAGCAGAAGAAAGAATCGTATAATCAACTCTGAAATCGTTAGGCAGATCTTCATAGAGCTGGGACTGGAGGTCATTCGTAGAGTTCAGTTATTATCGTAAAGTGATCTTCTGAACGTAGAGCAAACACTACGATCTCCTATGTTTCTAGAGTTGAATCAAGTCTGACAAGAAGACTGACATGGGAGCGTTGCTGGTTAAAATTCCCAATGCAACCACCAAACATCCTTGGTTGAAATCGTAGATCAGAAGATATGTCTAACAGCTAGTTTGGTGAGAGTGATGGGTCAAGGTGGTAAGTGAATTTGCACATTAATGTGACAGGCTAAACAAGAGAAAACTGACATCTAGACTTAAAATGTCAATATCAAATATCTCAGAATATCTGAAGCATTAAATGCTCCAACGAAAACCTAGCAACGGGAAGGAACTCAGGCAGATTATAAAAGGCAACACAGATCCAAATTAAAAATAACAAATAACGACCAAAGCCTAAACTCAGCCAAAGCAACAAGATCACTCTGTGAGCTGCTAAGTATATGAGAAGACAAGTATAACGACAACTTAACAACACCTCTTAACAACATTTTTAACACTATTCATTCTGGTCTAAGTGACCACAAAGATTCCAAGTCTGCTAGGCTTGAAGAGTACTTAGTGTACTGAGTTATACCAAGCCTGCTGGGCTTGAAGAGGGCAAGAGTGTCCTTGTCGTAGTGACTAAATTCTTAGTGGATTTCCTACTTGTTGAAGTAGAAGAGTGGAGTAGGAGTTGTTCAGTCTCTGAACCACTTAAAATCTATTTGTGTTATTTACTTACTGTTTTACATTCCTGCATATTATGTACTTTGATTGCGTGGTTAAGATCTAAACCTAAACTCAGAACTGAGATCTAACTAATCTATAAGGGGATTTTCAAAAGTATATTCTGCTGTACTTAATCTGATTAATAATTATCGGGCAATATCATTTCAAATAATTGATTTTTGAACAGGATCTATTCAACCCCCCTTCTAGATCTATAAGTGCCTATGGGAAACAACAAGTGGTATCAGAGTAAGTTCTCACGAACATAAAGCTTACACTTTGAGTTGATCTATGACACTAAATAAAACCAGTTCAGAGCTTGGTGGAGGAAATAAACCATCTCTTTTAAACAGAGAAAAGTTTTCTAACTAGAAAATGCGTATGCAGGCATACATGAACGCGATTGATGATGATTTATTTGATGTTGTTCTAAATGGTCCATATGTTCCTACCAAGCTAGCTCCGACAACCGATGATCCTAACAAAGTAGCTGTCAAGCAAAGAATAGAATGGACAGAGAATGAAAAGAAGTTGGTGCAACTGGACAAGAGGGCCAAAAATATTTTATTCATAGCTCTTGAAGATGAATTCTTTGTAGATGTCGTAAACTGCACCACTACGAAAGAAGTATGGGAAGCTTTGCTGGTAATGCATGAGGGCACTGAAGAAGTCAGGGAGAACAAACAATCTCTCTTAACTCAGCAATACGAAATATTTTCTCATATCCTTGGAGAGAACATCATTGCAACCTATGAACGCTTCAATGTGCTGCTTAACTCCATGAGATCCTATGACAAAGTCTATCCTAACAAAGATCTGAACATAAAGTTCACGAGAGCTCTTCTAAGTAAATGGGATGCCAAGACCACTGCCATCAGAGAGTCAAAAAATCTGCATGAGATGACTGTGCAGAAGCTATACAGTAATAAACATAAAAAGAAATTAAGTACAAATATACATGTTTAAATTAAGACTAATTTGATTGAAATTAATATTGGAAAAGCATTAGAAAACTAATTCCTCGACAACGGTGCCAAAAACTTGTTGATCAATTTCCCAATCAATAAAACACGCGCAACTATACACGGTCCACAAGTAATATAATGTAAGTAGAGTGTCGAACTCACTAGGAATTATTACCAAAACTAACCAAGTACTAAAACTATATCAATGTAATCTTATCTAAACAGATGATTTAAGGTAGTAATGTAAACTAAAGAAATTCTAATTAATAAAGTAAATAATGAACACCGACTGATATCCAAGGTAAGTCTAACTAAGATCACAATTTCTCCCACACAAGCATTTTGTCAAACACTTGGCTTGCAATGTTTCGTTCAATCTCTTAACTCTCCCTTTAATTATAGTGGTCATAAAGAATTGTTAACCGAGAATTTTAAGTATTCATATGCCTCTTCCGATGGTCATATGAATATCCCCCTTCTAAATAAATCACTATATTATTATGTGAAATAACTTAGGCAACGAGTCATTAAGATTAAATTCTCAAATTGGATACACATGGTATATAGGTATATTCTTATCCTACACATAAATTATGTATTATATCCTAAGAAGAATAAGCATAAACACATATCATTATATTCACGGTCTCAATCTATAATCTATTTTCCAATTTCATATAAATTACTAAATTAATTACCAATTCCTTAGCAATTAAACATTAAGCATAAATATAATAAACCAAATCATATGGTGCCAATCAAAAGGAGAGAAATTCAATTAAAACTGTACATTGGGTTCCATTGTAATCTTAGAATGGAAATTTAGTTCATAGCTATTGAAATAAAAACCATCAGCAAAGTATTCAACATTCTTAGATTACAAAAATAAAGGAAAGAATTAGAGAAGGAAAACTCTATAAAAGTAATCTTCAATCTCCAAGAACTCCCTTTCAATTGATGGAATCAAATCTTTATTGCTTGGTTTGCTCTTGAGCTCCCTTAAGCTCCAGCCGTCACCCCTTGTTTCTGTCCCAGATGATATATCTCAGAATATCCCTTGATAGAAAGAAATAATGAATGTTTTTAGGTTAGCCCACTTGCAATATTTTAATGGTCACCGACATAGTGCCTAGGCGCTGCACTCTAGCACAGAGGCGCTGCCCTCTTGCCTGCACAGCGCAGAGGCGCTGGCCACCTTCTCGCCCAATGCGCACGCCCTGCACCCAGTTGCTGATTCGTCGTGCATGTTGCTACTTCGCCGTGCACACTGCTTTGACCAAATAACCCCAAAATTACTATAAGGCATCCAATTTTCTTTTGCTTCCTCAATCCTACACAAAAACATAAAAATACATAAAAAGGAACAAAAAACATCCAAGAACTCACAATTTCATCAAGCTAAAAGTACTCAATTCGTAGGTATAAAACTCACTCATCAAATCTCTGTGGTCATATAGACCAGAACGGACAGTGTTAAAGATGTTGTTAAGAGGTGCTACTAAGTTATCGTTATGCTTGTCTTCTCAGATACTTGGCGGCTTGAACTGGATGTTCAAATCGCAGAGTGATCTTGTTACTTTGGCAGAGTTTAGGCTTTGATCATTGTTCGTTATTTTTAATTTGGATCTGTGTTGCCTTTTATAATCTGTCTGAGTTTTTTCCCGTTGCTAGGTTTTCGTTGGAACATTTAATGCTTCAGATATTCTGAGATATTTGATGTTGACATTTTGAGTCTAGATGTCAGTTTTCTCTTGTTTAGCCTGTCATATCAGTCTACAAATTCACCTAACACCTTGACCCATCACTCTCACCAAACTAGCTGTTAGACACATCTTCTGATCTTCGATTTCAGCCAAGTATATTTGGTGGTTGCATTGGGACTTTTAACCAGCAACGCTCCCATGTCAGTCTTCTTGTCAGACTTGATTCAACTTTACGAACATAGGAGATCGTAGTATTTGTTCTACATTCAAAAGATCGCTTTACGATAATAACTAAACTCTACGAATGACCTCCAGTCTCAGCTCTATAAAGATCCGCCTAACCATTTCAGAGTTGATTCTACGATTCTTTCTTCTGCTGAACGAACTTTGAGTTACTTTACACTTAGACTTTTACTCTGCAATGCTCTGAAACACTCTCCGTTCAGTCTTTGCTTAGAGAGCTTTGCTTAGAGAGCTTTGCTTGACTTTACGATCCAGTTTACTTTATGAATTTATCGTTTAGGATTGAAGTGAACTTTACGGTAGATACAAAAGCTCTGCGATCTGTCTGATGCATTACTATCATAAGTTAACTCTACGTTCCAACTTGACATTACTGACTGGCAGATTAACCTTACACTTAACTTGAGCCTATTTAACTATACATCAGATCAACCTAACAAGTTTGATCTTTCTATTTTAAGTCCTTGTACATTAGATCAACAAATCGTTATTAAGGACTGTACAAAACTTACTAGCACAAATATTCATTAATAACTTTCTTCATCAAATGAAATCATCATGCAGACTCTAACAATCTCCCCCTATTTGATAATGACAAAACCAGTAGTTTTAAACCATACATCAATTTTATAATGTTATTGCTTAAAATGAAAATATGACTTAAAGTACAGTAAGTTACTGTATGCTAGATAAAAATAATGAGTTTATTGATGATTAAAGGATTTTACAAAGTTCATCAGTTTTACATTAAATGAATTAAAATACACTTTCTATTTCCTTCTTTTTCTTGGCTTTTCCAAAGCAAACCATTTCTTTTTAGCTTCCACTCTACGATCTCGTCTTTCTTTATCCTCAGCCATCTTTCGATTAATTTCTTCAGTAGAGTCTCTTGGGCCAAGATCTAGTAAGTTTATTCTTTCTTCCCCGACTACATGAGTCCCTTGAAGATTTCTTTGAAGATATATAGGATCACCTGAAGGAATTCAAATGCTAGTAGATGAGACTCTACTTGACGTTTCTTATCATGATGAAGAGTGGTCATATTCCAAAGGAATAGCTGATAGGCTAGGTGAAGGAGGAAGAGATCTAAAGATCGGAGGGGTTATAGATGTTTGCACTTGATTTCTTTTTCTTTTCTCCCCCTGAGATTGTGATTTCTCCAACGGCTTATGTTTGCTCTTCTCCCCCTGTCTTGACTTCTCCCCCTTTTTGTCATCATAAACCGGAAGGAGATGCTGGACTGATTCTACCAACTCTTGGATCTACGAGGAGTTCATGGTAATATCATCTCGAATCTCGCGTTGGCAAGTAGCAACATGTTCATTTTGCTGGGTGACTAAAGTCGTAATGCTGGAAACATATAGTTCCATCTCAAGTTTAAAATCAGATAAGCCAGTACTGAGCTCAAAGACCTTATTGGTCAGAGAGTTGATGGATTGTTCATTCTGCTGTTGAAGGGTGAGCACAGCCTTCTTCTGATCATCAAAAACTTTGAGGAAGATTTTGTCTTGGTCGTGAAGACGACCAGACATATCCTTGAACATAGAGTTCAGTTGCTTCTGGATTTCTCTCCCTAAGTCTCCAGGTAGATGACCTGCTACGGTAGTGATGTCTTTCATTTTATGACAAAGCTCAGTTGAGTTTTGTTCAAGCTTGTCCTCAATTTATCGAGACATATGAATGGTCAACTAAGTTAACTGGTGAGTTATTGGGATGACTGCCAGACGCTCCAAGATTTGATAGAGAGTAGGCTCAGAGCTTGTTATATGTCCTTGAGATAAATTCAACAGTGCAAGAGGTAGATCAAAAAATTCTTTCTTGGGGGAGGAGGGGATATCTGAGGGAATAGACAGAGTAAATTCTTGCTTTGGTGGTATAAGAGGAGCACTAGCATAGATTTGAAGGAACAAGGATGAATACTTTAGATGGATCAGACGTAGGTTGGTGAGATTGTACATCTGGAGAGGAGAATAGAGGTGGGGAGGTTGAGTGAACTAGTGATTGTTGAGGTGTTTCAAGGATAGATGATATCTGTATAGGAGAAGGAGAATGTGTATAGGTGAATGTACATGAGTAGGGTTATGTACATCGATCGTAGGGTTTTGAGACTCTACGATTGGGGAGGTTGGGTGTTGTTCATTACTCGTAGAGTGTGGAATCTCTACGACTGGAGAGAGATTTATTTTCAAGGTCAGTGGAGTATTGAGACTCGATGACCGGAGGAGTAGTGTTGAGACATCAATCGTAGGGTTTTAGAACTCTACGATTAGTGAGTTTAATATTTGTTCATCTTGCTTAGCGACTTTTGCGATAGAATCATCAACACCTTTTTCCCAGTCATACGAAGGAAGAGTGCAACAGAGAAACGAAGAGGATACAACAGTTACCTTTTGATACAGAGGTAAAGATGTGTACGGCTCAGAGGATATCATCTTGGTGGCATACTTGAGAACTCTTGGGAAATTTTGCGACACCAGCTTTGATTAGGATATCGGGAGTAACTCCATCGGATAAAGCTCTGGTCTCCCAAGATTATAGCTTTTAGCAATGGTAGAATTAATAGAAAATATAACATTTGATTACTATCAGGATCAAAAATTGTAGAGAGTGGTACTGCGATCCATTTCCAGGTCTAAGAAACAGCCGAATAGCTCATCTTAACTCATTGAAACCAGCTGCATTCATCCTTCTCCAGATCCTATGCATTTATCAGGAAGGGTAACGTTTGGATCTTCATATCCTTCAAGCATAATACGTCTCCTTATTCTTTAAGATGTAGAAGGTATAGAGGGAGGAAGGACTTGATATCTAATAGGTTGTTCCCCCTCAGATGTAGGATCCTCTGGCTTTACGATCGAAGGGTAATAACCCTTGTTGATATCGTCTACGACTCTCTCAATGGTATGAGTCACTCATAGAGATGTATCAGATGAATGTCGCGATCGTTGAACAGAATCTTCTTTGTATTTTGTCCTCATCTCTTTTGTCTTTCTCTTTGCTTTTCTCTTCTTCTACTTTTTTTCTGATCTACTCTTCTTCTTATGTTTCTTTTCAACCATCTTGTTTAAGTTCAGCTTTTTTTTCTTTTTTCTGCTTAAGGCTCAGGACTTGATTCCTTTACAGCCAAGTCTTCATCTTTATCGTGAGGCTCTGGCTCATTTATCATCCCTGCCTTTTCTTGTTTGGCATCCTTTTGGGGCTCAGGCATGAAAACCTTTACAGCCATTTCTTCTTCTTTTTTGGACTCAGGAGAGGCATCCTTAATAGCCAATTCAAACTCTTTATTAGGCTCAGGCACTAAGGCCATCTCAGACGTCATAGCCACGTCTTCTTGATTCTTTTTTCTGATGAAGATGACCTGATTTTGCCTCTGTTCTTCCTTGTTAGCTCCGGTACCTCTTCAGCTTCCTTCTCTTCTTCTTCTTCATGCTCTACGACTGGAGCAGGCTTTGATTTTCCTGCTTGTTCTTCAAGTTGAGCAGAAATCTTCCTCCGTCGTAAAGTTTTTACATTCCTCTTCTTGGATACAAACTTAGCGAGGGGAGTGTTGATATCTTCTTCAATATCCTTCTTCTCAGAATTTGTAGGACTTTTCTGAGAGTCCTTGGGAATCTCTGCCATTTTCTTCTCTATCTTCTTTTTCTTCTGGGCAGGCTGGTCGATCGTAGAGTGAACAAGTTGATCGACCGTAGAGTCAAGAGCTCTACGAACTTCAGGAGCAACTGACCCTTGAGAAACTTCTTCCTCGATTGTTTCAATTATTCTTTTGCCCTTCCCGTTTGTGGGTTTCTGAACTTCACTTAAGGTATGCTCACTTCCTCCTTTAGATTGTTTTGATATTAAATTCTCCACTGGGTTCCTTTTCCAGTTATCAAACAGTTTGGGGGTAATCTTTTTGTTAGCATTCAAAGCTTCTCCTTCCCCGTTAGCGATTTTGTCTTTCAATCTTTTGCTCAAAATAATGCTAATAAACCTTCCATGGAACATCTTGGGTCAGGCTTACCCAGAGCTGTCTTCTTGTTGTAATCTTTAATCCACTTGACCAACCAATTCATGAAAATGGCACCAAAGTTTATCTCTTTCTTTTGGACGATGGTTGTCATGAACTTCAACTGCAGTTCACTTACTGAGGCATGAGCAGTGTACTTGCAGATGATTGTTGATCGATTTCGCTACCGATAAATACGCGCAAGTATACGCGGTCAACAAGTAATAAAGTGATAAGAGAGTTGTCGAACCCACAGGGAATTGTTCTAGTGTATCCCAAGTACCAACTATATATCATCTCGATTTTATTTAGATAAATGATGAATTGAGTTTGTTTTGTTGTTTGGTAATAATTAAGATCTATGGAAAGCGTTAAAACAATGAAATTTAATGTTAACAAGTCTAAGATTGTAATTTCCCCTAACACTTCATTTGAATATCCTAACTCTCTCATTTGAATTAATTAACAACATAGAATTGCCAACCGAGAAATCAAAGCTACTTATAAGCCTCTGTCGATGGTCAAATTCGAATCTTCCTAATGCGGCATGTAGGTATATGTCTATCCTACACACTATCAAGAGACTAATTTCAAGAACAATAACAAGACACGTGTCACTAAATCTCATTAAACGTCCTTTCAATTACCAACTTTCACATAGGAAGTCATTAAGAATAGATTCTCCATTGGTTGCACACGGTATCTAGGTATAGGTCTATCCTAAATACTATCAAGTTACCTATTATTGAGGATAATCAACAAGACACACGTCACTAAATCTCAATTAATAACCCACAACAATCTTTAACTTTCGCATGATATCATAACAAGGTCTAAACACTATAATCCGTTCGTCAAGTTCATATAGGTTCCCACGGTAATTACTAGCTAGGCAATTAATATATGAAGCGTAAATTATGACATACAATTCACAAATGAGTAATTAATAATAAAGAGAGAGAAATCAATTCAAACTATGTGTTGGGTTCCATTGAAATCTTAGAAATTAAGGTCTAGTTCATGATAGCTAAGCAAAACATCAAACACATGGTGTTCATCATAAATTAGAATTACAAATTCAAAGGAAAGAAAGAGATGATAAAACTCATTTAGAAGATATTCATATGTTGTTTGCTTGGCTGATGATAATCTCTAGCTTTTCCTCTTCATTGGGCATTCGTTTCTCTTTTTGCTCCTGAGCTTGTTGCTGGAAATTTCCTTGAATTGCAGCCCCCAAGCTCTTCTTGATGAAGTATGTGTAGCCTCCCAAGGTCTAAATATCTCTTTGACAAGCCTTTCCTTCTTGGTTCTTTGGCTTTTGCTGAGTTTTCCTTGTATTGCAGCACTTTTGCTCTCTATTTAGATGTTTTAGTCTAGCCTCTCAATCCCTTGATATCTGATATGAAGCTTAGAAGAGATTATATATAGCCTCCATCAAGAAACCCTAGCAAAAATCGGACAAAATGGAGCTCATATCGCACTAAAACTGTGTCAGATCGCACTCAGCACGGCGTTAGCGCACCCGCACGCCAGCGCGCGCGCCCGCGCCCAGCGCCTGGGCCGCACGCTAGCCGCACGCCCAACGCCGCGCGCCCGCACGCCTGCGCGCTCCCGCGCCCAGCGCCTGGGCCGCACGCCCAACACCGCACGCCCACGCCGCACGCCCAAGCTGGCTGCCGCACGCCCGCGCGACCGCACGCCAGCGCGCGCGCGCCCGCGCCCAGCGCCTGGGCCGCACGCCCAACGCCCCGCGGCCGAGGCCCCGCGCCCAGCGCCTGCCGAGGCCCGCGCGCGCCCAACGCCGAGGCTCCCTGCCGAGGCCCGCGCGCGCCCAACACGCCCGCACGCCCAGCGCGCGCCCGCACGCCGCGCCCATGCGCCCAGCGCCTGGGCCGCACGCTGGCGCCCCGTCTGCCGCACGCCGTGCCCGCGGCTTGGTCGACGCCGCACGTCGTGCACGCCTTCCAACGTCGTGCACGCCCAACTTCCAAATGTCATCAAATTAAGCCCCGAGGATCACCAAACATAAATTTTCACCGTGTTATCATTCGGGCACGGATATCTAAGCACGGGCTTGCCCTCGTGGCTTGGCCGACGCCGCACGCCGTGCACGCTTTCCGACGCTGTGCACGCCCAACTACCAAATGTTGTCAAATTAAGCACCGAGCGTCGCCAAGCACAGATTTTCATCATACTACCATTCGGGCACAGACGTCCATGCACGGACATTGAGTCAATACAAACAACGATCCGAGCGGTCTTTATCTCAATTCCTACAAACATAATAAAAATGCATCAAAGCAACATAAAACATGTAAAAATAACTAAAAACTAATTTATGTTGAAATAAGATAAAAATACATAAAAACCATATAAAATACCTAAAGACTTGCAAATTATCAAGGCCAAAAGTACCCAAATTGTGTGTACAAAACACATTCATCAATGATACACTTACCCACAATCTCAGCAAGGAATTCATATTCTTGAGGGAACTCCTTCTTCTTGAGTCCCTTGAGTTGAGGATTCTTCTTGTGACCCATTGTCTTCATTCCTTCTTTCATATCTACTTCATCAAGATAGATGAGTCCTTGACTGAGAAAGCCCAAGCACTGATTGATTTCAGAAGCTTTCATCTGGAGAGTTATGCCCTTTATTTTGGTAACTAGGGTTCTATCCTTGTAGGAGGCATTTAGATAGAACTCTTTTACCATATCGATGAAGATTTTGGTGTTGGATCCTAGACACTCATAGAATCCAACATCTTGAACTAGTTTGAGAATCCTTTTGAACTTCTGCTCAACCTCACTGAATCTGTCGAAGCAGAGTTGAATCTCAGTAACAACTTAATAGTCTGCCATTTGGTTGAATTTTGAGCTGAGAGATTACACAAGTGCCTAAGTTTTCTGGTAATTTGATAGCTAGGCCTTAAAAGCTTTTTAGAAGATAAAACTAAAATCGTAATATGAAAGCGTAAGAGTCAAAGGAAAAATTTGAAAAGATATTAGATGAAGCACAAACTATTAAGGATATTCTATAAATTTTCAGGGATTTTCACCATTTAAAATAAGGTTTTGGAAACAAACAGAGATTTCTTATCATAAATGGAGAAATGTGAAAGAAAAAGATATCCCTTAAAGAGTACAAAAGAAATGATACGTTATACGAGTATAAAAGAATATATGAAACTGCAAATAGATTTTCACCCGTCATGCGGTAATCCGCGTAGACAGATTATTTTCACAAAAGATTAATATGTAATGAATACGAAGGGTTATTCACCAGGCATGCATCAATCCGCACGGATAGGTTATACCCACAGATTAGTAAGGAATAAATGCAAAGTGATATTCACCAGGTATGACACTCCGTACATACAGGTTATTCCCACAAAGTAATAAGGAATGAATACAAAAGGATATTCACCAGGTACAACACTCCGTACATACAGGTTATTCCCACAAATTAATAAGGAATGAATACAAAAGGATATTCACCAGACATGCGTCAATCCCCACAGATAGGTTATCCCCACAAATTAATACAGAATGAATAACAATCTTTATGACTATAATATCACTTACGAACATGAAAGAAAATGATACTACATAAGAGTGTGAAAGAAATGATATCCCCTACTTTCGTTAATAATTTATTGGATGTTGGTTTCTATGAAGTTTACTAACTTGTACAATACTAATATTCTCACAAATACTCACAATAGCCTAACATACTTAGAGAACTCAAGAAATTTAGTGAGAGGGAGAGGAAGTATAAGCAAGGAAAGTGTGTAGATTTCTTAAGATAATCCTCCCTATTTATAGGAAAACCAAGTTTCATTAATTACACAATAAGGGCTCGACTTATTACACTTTAGTACCTCCATCTTTGCCTCTATTTTTAATATAATCCTTCAAGTATTATCAATCTTGCATAACATCCCCTAATAGTTCCCATATGTGAACCAATAGTTCCATCATGTGAACCAATAGTTCATAGCATGTGAACTTCACAATTTTAATTAGGTACCCCTAAGTTAGACTCCACTTTTAATCTGTCAATAATGCTAAAATATCATAACAAATAATATGAGTTACAGACCATAAATAATAAAAAGTACCATGCAGATGCTATTGTAATTATTGAATCAAAATACTGTGCAATTACTACTTTATTAATTATTGAATCAATAATTTAAAATACTGTGTAACACCGTGTGCCTGTGAAATACCGTGTACTACTGTGGAATAACGCGTTTTACTGTTCTTTTTATTACCGGGTATTTCAACAGTGTCGGTGATAATACTGTTGACAAAATATTGTCGTTTTTAGTATCCGACAATGGGGCCCACTATCGTTGACAATATTGTCATTGTGGGGCCCACTAATATTTTGTTATTTCGGCGCCATTGTAAGGTACCGAATATAATATTTCCCGACAAAAATAATATTCCCCGATATACTGTTTATCAGATAATTTGTAAATAACACCCTTAACTATCATTTATAATAATTAAGCACTTCACTATTTAGAAAAATAATCATAAAGAAAATAATAAACTTTTATTTCATAAAGTCGGGATCTTACAATCTCCCCTCCTTATGAAATTTCGTCCTCGAAATTGACGTACGTACCTGACATTTCAAAAATGTGAGGATACCTTGCTTTCATTTCAGATTCTAACTCCCAGGTCATTTCCTCAACATCATGGTTTCTCTATAAAACTTTGACTTGAGGTATAACCTTTGATCGTAGAATCTGTTTCTTCTTATCTAAGACCTTGACGGATATGCCTTCGTACATTAAATCATCTGCTATCTCGTCTGGTTCTAATTCAATAACGTGGTTTGGATCTTTCACATATTTACGTAGCATGGATATGAACACGAGACATGTTGGGCGGTAAGGCAAGTCTGTAGGCCACAGTTCCTACTCGGTCGAGGATTTCAAATAATCCGATAAATCGAGGGTTAAGCTTTCCTCTCTTTCCGAATCTCGTAACACCTTTGCACGGAGCAACACGTAAAAATACATGATCTCCGACATTAAATTCCTCATCTCTTCGATGTAGATCGGCATAACTCTTTTGTCGATCTTGAGCTGTTTGTATACGTTGCCGGATCATTTGGATCTTTTCTGTAGTTATACGTATCAACTCAGGTCCCAACAATTTTTCCTCGCCTACTTCATCCCAACATGCTGGAGATCGACACCTTTGTCCATACAACGCCTCGAAGGGAGCCATGCCTATACTTGCTTGATAACTGTTATTGTAAGAGAATTCCACCAATGGCAAGTATTTGTCCCAACTTCTTTTGAAGTCTAGTACGCAGAGTCTTAATAGATCTTCGAGAGTTTGAATAGTCCTTTTCGATTGCCCGTTTGTATGGGGATGGTATGCAGAACTGAATCGTAATTCAGTGCCCATAGCTTTTTGCAAGCTGACCCAAAATCGTGAAGTGAATCTAAGATCTCAATCAGAAACTATGGATACTGGCTAGGGTTCCCTCATCTAGGATCTCTGGGGAAGAGGATCAAGTTGGCCTTGCGAACAGCTTGATGCACTATCTCCCTTCAACCCTTTGAGCGAAATGCGGAAAAAGGAAGGAAAATCCATGGACCGACCCCATCATCTCCACCCCGTAGGAACTACGAGATTACCCCAAGGACGCCTTCGGCATCCAGGGGTCACGGATCGACCATAGAACCCTGTTCAATAAGTGGAACGCATTAGCTGTCCGCTCTCAGGTTGGGCAGTAAGGGTCGGAGAAGAATGTGACGAGAATAAGCTTTGTTCGAGAAATGCGCAGTGGACCCTCTTTCCAGACTTCGTAATGGTGAACCTCCCGCGGACTAGGGCATAGTTATCACTGGCCCAAGCAGAGTCGGAAATTGGTCAGTAAAAGCTTACACTAACCGGGCTTTTTATGCAATCTGATAATCTCGCTTATATACATACTAGCAAGATGCTCAAGTGAATAGTTTTCTCGTATAGGCAAGAAATGAGCAGACTTGGTCAATCTATCTATAATGACCCAAATTGCGTCTAAGCCTTGAGAAACTTTGGGAAGACCTGTCACGAAATCCATGTTGATGTGTTCCCACTTCCATTTTGGAATCTCAAGTGGTTGCAATGGACCCCTTGGTACTTGATGCTCCGCCTTGACACGTTGACAAGTTAAACATCTTGCGATAAACTCTGCAATCTCTCTCTTCATATTGTTCCACCAAAATGTATGTCGAAGATCACGATACATTTAGGTACTTCCAGGGTGGATTGCAAATAGTGTGTTGTGTGCCTCCATCATGATTTTGTATTTTAAGTCAGAGTCGTTAGGAACACACAGTCTAAAGTTGATTCGAAGTATTCCATCTTTGTCGACTCTTGCTTCTGGAATAGCACCTTCTTGTACCTTCTTCTTCATATTCACCAACTCTGGGTCTGTAACTTGAGCAGCTTTAATTTTGTCGATTAAAGCTGGTTCTACCCGTATATGTGCGATCTTCACGTGGGTTCCTGGAGTCTTTAACTCTATCTCCATCCTTTATAAATCATCCAAAATGGGCCTTTGCGATGTCAATAACGCACTCGTACTTGCATATGATCTTCTACTCAATACGTCAGCTACTATGTTCGCCTTTCCAGGATAGTATTGGATGGTATGGTCGTAATCTTTCAACAACTCGAGCCAACATCGTCGTCGCATGTTGAGTTCCTTTTGGGTGAAGAAATATTTGAGACTTTTGTGGTCTGTATAGATCTCTACTTTCTCTCCATACAAGTAATGTCTCCAAATCTTCAACACGAAAACGACTGCTACCAATTCTAGATCATGAGTAGGATAATTCCTCTCATATTCCTTGAGTTGCCGAGATACATAGGCTATAACATTCCCATGTTGTATGAGAACACAACCTAGTCATTTGCTTGAAGCGTCGCTGTAGATGACAAATCCTTCCGATCCTGATAGTATTGCCAATACAGGTGCTGAAATGAATCTTCTTTTGAGTTCTTGAAAACTCTTCTCGCATTCTTTGCTCCATTTGAATGTTGTGCTTTTCCGAGTCAGTTGAGTTAATGGAATGGCTATTTGAGAAAATCCTTCTACGAATCTCCAATAATAACCAGCTAGACCCAGAAAGCTTCGTACTTCGGTTACTGACTTAGGTTGTTCCCAATTTGATACTGCTTCAATCTTCACCGGGTCAACCGAGATTCCTTGTTTAGAAACCAAGTGGCCAAGGAATGCAACTTCCTTAAGTCAGAATTCACATTTCTTCAACTTAGCATATAGCTTATTTTCACGAAGCTTTTGGAATATCAGCCTCAAGTGTTGCTCATGATCTTCATGACTTTTAGAATATATGAGAATGTCATCAATGAAGACAACCACAAAATGATCCAAATATTCCTTGAATATCCGGTTCATCATATCCATGAAAGCAGCAGGAGCATTAGTCAATCCAAAAGACATGACTAAGAATTCATAATGCCCGTATCGAGTTCTGAAGGCAGTCTTTGGAATGTCATCAGCTTTAACTTTCAATTGATGATACCCAGAACGGAGGTCGATCTTTGAAAAGAATTAAGCACCTTGTAACTAGTTGAACAGGTCATCAATGCGAGGTAACGGATACTTATTTTTTATGGTGACATGGTTTAACTCCCGATATTCAATGCAAAGTCTCATACTCCCATCTTTCTTCTTTACGAATAAAACAGGAGCACCCCAAGGCGATGTACTCGGACGTATGAAACCGCTGTCTAACAACTCCTGTAGTTGGACTTTTAACTCTTGAAGTTCAATAGGAGCCATTCGATATGGGGTTTTGGAAATGGGTTTCGTACCTGGTTCATGGTCGATACAAAATTCGATTTCACAGTCTAGGAGTAGGCCAGGAAGCTTCGGGAAAGACGCCAGGGAACTCATTAACAACAGAAATATTATTCAAATCTGACGCACTTTTGTTTAAATCCATTACATGGACTAAGAAAGCTTGACATCTATTTTTCAATAAACGAATGACTTTGTGACTAGAAATGACAGTTATTGATTTCAATGGTTTGGTTACTTGAATTCGCATAATAGGTTGATTAGGAATATGAAAACTAATGACCTTACGAAAGCAATCAATTTTAGCATGATGAGTAGTTAACCAATCAATTCCTAAAATTACATCAAATTCATGCATGTTTAAGGAGATAAGATCAACAGGAAATGTGTGAAAGTAGTATGCACCACAAACCAATCATATTTGATATGATGTAGCATATACTTTGTAATCTTATTCGTTTGTTAAAGGCATTTTACTTTATCTACATGGTTCTGTTATATTAAATGTGATTAACCCATAGTTTTGAGCAATGCTTTTAGAATCATGATGGTGATCATGCTAATATGATCTAAATTCTAGATAGCTCACAAACTAAAATCGTTCCTAATCGATGGATTACTAAAAAGGGGATTAGTGAATCCGAATAGATTAGTACATACGTTGTTTGCTCTTATGAAGAGGATGATTGATCTCATAATCATTTGTGTGGAGACACTAAAGCAAGTATGTAGGTGCTTATTAGAGAATAAGTTCACTAAACGTGGCTCGCTAAGGAATACCTAATGGAGTTTTACTCGCTTGTCAATAGGAATTCCTCTAGTGATAGTAGTACAAGTGATCCTTGGACTTGAGATCATCATGGTATCTTGTGTATGGTGAATTATACTTTGACATGTCCCTTAAGACCCTTAGGGTATATTAAAGGGTATGATTGGGTATAATAAGTTATACATGGAGATAAGTGAATGGTCAACAAAGAATCTACCACTTCTAGTAAAAGGAGTGAATGTCCTATGTGATTTGATAAATGACAACTCAGAAGTCTTTGGCTAAAGCAGAATGAAATTAGAAAGGAGTTTCTAATTTGCATTAATCAGAGTTGTGCATTTGAGAATAGAAATACATATAATTAAATAAAATAAGACTTGACAATAATTCCATGTCTTATATTTAATTGGGACATTGTATGGTAGAAGGATTGAATTATACGATAACTATGCACTGAAAGGTTCTTTTGTGATTAATGTTGAAATCTATATTATCTGGAAAGTCGTTGATCGCTAAGGGGGTTTACCCTTATTGTAGAATAAATATTATTTATTTAAATAAATTAAATAGTTTAATTTATTTATTTAAATAAGATTAGAATTATTCTAATTAATTTATTCACAATCGGTTTAATATGGAGAACCTAAAGGGTCACACCGCAAAAGAAAAATATTTGTTTAATTAATAGAAGTACTTTCACATGTATTCCTAATTGGATTAGGAGTATAATTAATTAAAAGAGTTTAATTAAAATAATAAAAACCCTAATCCTAAATAGTTTAGGAGGGTTCCCTATATCTATAAATAAGAGGAGTTTTATCATGATTTAAGGTTAGACAGTTACACACTCTTCCATAAGAATTGGAGAGAGAGAGAGTACTTGCAATTTCTATAGAGATAGAAACTAGGGTTTTGCCAACACTCATCTTCTTGAACAACTATTATTCCTTGGTGGATCACCTCTAGAGGCCAAACACTTAGGTAGCTAACGTTGATCAAAGGAAGGAATTTAATCGGTGGAATTCAAGGAGAACGCGAAGGAATTGGGGGTGAACTTGTACCTGAGGAAGCTTTGATTCACGAGGGCATAATTCTATATCTCTATCTCTTTCGTTTAATCTATTTTGTTGCGCTTCCGCACTATTTATGTAACTTGATTGCATATTCGCGCTATATACAAACCTAATAGTGGCATCAGAGCCTAACCTTGTGCTAATTATCGATTATGATGATTCCATGTATGTATGAGTATGCGATTGGATCGATTTTCTGGGCAAAGAAAAAAAAAATCGAAGTCTGCTACGCGGCGCGGCCGCGCCGCTTCCAGTTCATTCTGGAGCATGGTCGCGCCCGAACCCAGAAATCGTTTCTGGGGTGCAGCGCGGTCGCGCCGCTCCTAGTTCATTTTGGAGCGCGGCCGCGCCGGTCTGCAGATTTTGAAAAAAATTTATTTTGATTTTATTTATTTTTCATTAAGATAAAAGGTTTATTTTGAATTGGAATATAATTAAAATTAAAAGTTTTATTTGAACTTGGAATTGAATTCTACGTTAACTAGAATAAAGGAGTTTATTCACATATGGAATAGGATTCCATGTTTCCTAGAATAAAGGAGTTTATTCACATATGGAATATGATTCCATGTTTCCTTAAAAATAAAGATGTTTATTTTGATAAGGAATAGGATTTAACATATTTTATTTTTCCAAGCAATTTTAAGTTAAAATAAAGGAGTTTATTTTGAACTTGAAATTGGTTTCCATGTTAATTAAAATAAAGGAGTTTATTTTGATTTGAAATTTGATTAAAAATAAAGGAGTTTATTTTTATTCAAAATTGGATAAAATAAAATAAATAAGTTTATTATGATTTAAATTTTGATTAAAATAAAGGAGTTTATTTTTGTTTCAAAATTGGATTTCTAGTAAAATTTTAATTGCCCATTAAATGATATCAATGCATATATGGAATGGTTTTATTATTCAAGAGATGAATGTTATTTATTGATACATATGGAGATATGTATGATAATAAATAGGGATTGATTATGGACTACTGACCAATGTGTAATTGGATTTATTTTAGTGGATACTTGAATGAATGAGTTTTTATAAATGGGGTCTGCGTATCTCGTCTTATCTAGTTTTTCTTAATGTAAATTCTATCTTCCTCCTATGTACTTCTCCTTGACTGTTGATCAAGGTTTCTATTTATTTTAAATTGTTTATGTAATAGGTTTAGTTAGAATTACTTGAAGAATTGGAAACAAAGGAGCAAGGAGCGCTTGAAGACCCGTTTGTAATGGAGCCCGGGTTTAAATGTAATAGTTATATTTAAATTTTGTTCTTGCACCCTAGATTTGACCTTTTGGTTCACTTGGTGGCTCTAGTGAACCAAACTAGAATAAAAGTCCATAATCAATACGGGTAGAATATAGTATTCTATATGTGCATGCTTACTATGTATATATATTATATATTATACAACATGCTTCGCATGTTAAATAATATGACGCGTATTTTATATATATATGTGCATGCGCGCTAAACAAGATGAGACAAATAATAACAAACCCCTCAAAGAAATTATATTAAGTCCTAAGCGTTCAAAGATATTAGGAATATCGAATGTCGCCTACTAGCATGGTAAAGCAATAGAGTATTAAATATTTAATATGCGTTTGTTGTGCACACACAAGGCGAGTATTAAATATTTAAGATGTTGTTTTATCACATTTGATGCTTATTAAGGAATTGAACATTACTGCTTTGTTCTGCACACACAAGGGCGGTCTTTTTCTCTTCACATATATGGAAGTGCTAGGTTAGACTTAACTTAGATTATTTTAGTTCGGATGTGCACACACTTGACCATTATAATCTAAGAGGCAAAATACAAAGAGTTACATAGTGATGTAATTGACAATAGTTGTCAACCTATTTATTTATATATAGTTTGTTGTACACACACAAGGCTATATACATTTGAAATGGGATCCTTATTCTCGCTAGCAAATCTTTAATTAGATTTGCCAAACTATATATTGAAGGTAATATAGTTTGATGAAAAGTGAGAGGTACCAATTTAAAATAAAGACTTAATTTATTTTGGTAATTAATTAAGAAATGAATGTATGCTAAAATGTTGTTTAATTACAAATTCATTTACAGAATTTTACAATGTTTAATTTACTATCACTGCGGAGCATATTAGATGCTAATTAACTGGACCAAATTAAAAGGACTGGTTAAAGAATTTGAAAATAGTTCTCAAGGCTGAAAAGCTATCTTATGTCCTGAATATGCCTATCCCTGCAATGGTTGCAGACAATGCCTTAGAGGAAGAGATTGCTACTTTTAGAAAGTGGCAAGATAATACACAGTTGGCTCAATGCATCATGCTCGCATCCATGAGTAACGAGCTTCAGCGTCATCATGAAACTATGGATGCTCCTACTGTACTCCGACACCTTCAAGGAGTTGAATGGTAAGGAAAGTAGGACTATTAGATATCAGATATCTAAGGAGCTTTTCCGATCTAGAATGACCGATGGCACTACAGTACAGACATATGTCCTAAAATGATCAATCTGATTGAACAATTAGGACAACAAGGTTTTGTCATGGATGGAGAGTTGATCCAAGATTTGATCTTGCAATCACTTCCGGACTATTTCTCACAATTTGTTGTGAATTTTCACGTGAACAAGCTATATATATCAGCCTGCCTGAGTTACTTAAACATGTTGAAAACTGTAAAGAGTCACTTTCCAACCAAGAAAGACCAAGTCTTACTGGTAGATGATTCTTCCAGGAAGCGGAAGAGGGCCAAAGGATTTTCTTAAAAGAAGAACAATTCAAAGAAGGTAAATGGAAAGGCAAAAACAAAGGACAATAAGAACAAGACTGATGCAGATAGCAAAGGAGTTTGCTTCCACTGCAATAAGCCTAGATACTAGAAAGGAAACTGTAAGGAGAATCTTACAGAGGTTAACCAGAAGAAGCTTAGTGAAGATTCAGTTACATATACAGGTTTGTTCATGATTAAAAATAAATCTTTCTGTAAGTCAAGGTTCTACTTGGGTATTGGATACCGGCTGTAGTTCTCACGTATGCAATCCAATGCAGAGACTAAGTAGAAGTAGAAAGTTATACAAAGAGTAAGTAATCTTATATGTGGAATGGAGCAAAGGTTGTTGCATTAACCATAGGAACTTATAGTTTAGCATTGCCTACGGGCAAGTCTATTAAGTTAATAAATTGTTATTATGTTTCAGTTCTCATTAGAAACAGTAGAACTTTCGTTGTTGGACAAGGAAGGTTCTGGTATTATATTTAAGAACAATTGTTGTTCTATTTATAATGATAATGTTTTGTTTGAAACTGGAAGATTACTTGATAGACTTTGTATACTTGACTTACATGAAAAACATTTTGCAAATTGAATAAACTAATAAAAGAAAAGGAGATGGTCATTCAAAGAGTTGAATGTATGTATTTAATAAAATACAAGTCTGAATCATTTGAAATATTCAAAGAATTCAGAAGTGAAACATATTGACAAAGTATTAAGATTCTTTGATCAGATCGAGGAAGGAATACTTATGCAATGAGTTTCTAGATCATCTCAAAATGGTATTTTCTCATAATGGACACCTCCTCATACGTAATAATTAATTGGTGTATCTAAAAGGAGAAATTGTACCTTATTGGACATGGTGCAGTCCATAATGATTTTACCGACATTCTAGTATCCATCTGGGGTTATGCCCTAGAAACGACTGCATATCTACAAAAATAAGGTAACCTCAAAAATCTGAGCCCAAGACTCCATAAAGGTTATGGATATGGAGGATTCTTACTCTTAAGTATGTTAAGATAAGGGGTTGTCCAGCTTATGTGAAAAGGTTTCAAAGATAAATTTGGGGGAAAATCTGATAAGTGCAGATTTGTGGGATATCCTAAAGAAAGTTTAGGGTATTATTACTATAATACTACATGCTACCTTCTTAGATAAAGTGTTTATCATTGAAGGAGCTAGTGGGAGGGTAATAGATCTTGAAGGAGTTCAAGAACCACAAAGTACTTTAAGTCGAACCGAGGAACCTATAGATAGACCTATTGTACATCAATCGAATCGTAAATCTGGAAGAGTACCAAAGATACCTAGGAGGTATGGATTCATCATAGAGGATGATGATGAGGTACGCATCATAGAGGATAATGATCCAGTTATATACGATGAGGCTATGAGTAGAAGACACTCAAAGAAATGGTAGATGGCCATGAAATCCGAAATGGGCTCCATGTATGAGAACCAAGTATAGACTCTGGTTACTCCACAAAAGGGCATAGTGCCTAGAGGGTGAATATGGGTCTTTAAAAGAAAGACTGGGGCAAATGGCAAGGTGAAGACCTATAAGACCAGACCTGTTTAAAAGGTTTTTCAAGTCAAGGAGTTGACTGTGATAAAACCTTATTACCGAGTAATGCTCAAGTCCATTTGGATTTTACTTGTGTTTATAGCTTATTACGAAATCTGATAAAATGGATGTGGAGACGTCCTTCCTCCATGAAGACTTGAGGAGAATGTATGTATGATACAGCCAGAGGAATTTGTTTCAAAGGTTGAAGCAAATCATGTATATAAGCTGCAACGATCCATTTATAGATTGAAGCAAGCTTCTCAAAGATGGAACATTCATTTTGATAAGACAATCAAAAGAGTTTGATTTTATCAAAAATAAGAATGAACCTTGTATGTACAAAAGGGTCAGTGGGAGCGCTGTGACATTCTTGGTATTATATGTTGATATACTACTGATAAGGAATAACACACCAATGCTACAATCAGTAAAGATAAAATTGTCTAAACATTCCTCCATGAATGACTTGGGAGGAGCATCCTATAAATTGGGGATATAAATCTATATAGATAGATTTAAAAGGATGTTCGGCTTGACCCAAGGAACGTATATTTATTTGATGTTAAAGGCGTTTAGCATGGCAAACTCCAAGAGAGGTCACATGATGATGAGCCATGGAGTGTATCTCTCTAAAATTATCTCCAATTAAAAGAGAGATCGCATGAGTTACTATCATGTATGCAGTGAATATACAAGGCTTGATGTTGATCAGTCATATTCTGGAGAAGATCACTGTAAGACAGTGAAAAACATATTTAAGTACCTAACCGGTATTGAGGATGTGATCATAATGTATGGTGGGTCTGAATTAAAACTAGAGGGCTAAACAGACTCAAGTTTTTCAAACTGACTAAGACGATAACAAATCCATTTTAGGGTAAATAGTTACCTCAAAAGGTGGTGCAGTGAATTGGAAAATTTCCAAACAGCAAAGAGTTGTTGGTTTAGTGACAAAGACAAAGTGTATAGCTGTAAATGAAGCTGCAAGTTTGATTGTTTGGATGAAAAGTTCATTACAGAACTAGGAATAGTTCCTAAGTCTCATCTTGGATTCAAAGAAGTGTTGCGGCACTTTCATTTGATTAGAGGAATCATTGAAAGAGGAAAAGTCACTATAGAGATAGTGGACTCTCGAGAACAACATTGCATATCCATCTACTGAAGCTTTATCCAATAGCAGGATGATCGTCACTTAGAGAAAAAGGGTATTAGATACCATGGCGATTGGCTTTAGTGCAAGTGGGAGATTGAAAGTAGTATGCACACAAGCCAATCATATTTGATATGATGTAGCATATACTTTGTAATTTTATTCGTTTGTTAAAGGCATTTTACTTTATCTATATGGTGTTGTTATATTAAATGTGATAAACCCATAATTTTGAGCAATGCTTTTAGAATCATGATGGTGATCATGCTAATGAGATCTAAATTCTAGATAGCTCACAAACTAAAATCGTTCATAATCGATGGATTACTAAAAACGGGATTAGTGAATCCGGATAGATTAGTACATACGTTGCTTGCTCTTATGAAGAGGATGATTGATCTCATAATCATTTGTGTGGAGACACTAAAGCAAGTATGTAGGTGCTTATTAGAGAATAAGTTCACTAAACGTGGCTCGCTAAGGAATACCTAATGGAGTTTTACTCGTCTGTCAATAGGAATTCCTCTAGTGATAGTAGTACAAGTGATCCTTGGACTTGAGATCATCATGGTATCTTGTGTATGGTGAGTTATACTTTGACATGTCCCTTAAGACCCTTAGGGTATATCAAAGGGTATGATTGGGTATAATAAGTTATACATGGAGATAGGTGAATGGTCAACAAAGAATCTACCACTTCTAGTAAAAGGAGTGAATGTCCTATGTGATTTGATAAATGACAACTGAGAAGTCTTTGGCCAAAGCAGAATGAAATTAGAAAGGAGTTTCTAATTTACATTAATTAGAGTTGTGCATTTGAGAATCGAAATACATATAATTAAATAAAATAAGACTTGACAGTAATTCCATGTCTTATATTTAATTGGGACATTGTATGGTAGAAGGATTGAATTATACGGTAACTATGCACTGAAAGGTTCTTTTGTGATTAATATTGAAATTTATATTATCTGGAAAGTCGTTGATCGCTAAGGGGGCTTACCCTTATTGTAGAATAAATATTATTTATTTAAATGAATTAAATAGTTTAATTTATTTATTTAAATAAGATTAGAATTGTTCTAATTGATTTATTCACAATCGGTTTAATATGGAGAACCTAAAGGGTCACACCGCAAAAGAAAAATATTTGTTTAAGAAGTAAATGGCATAATTGTAATAATAAGTTAAGTGTATTTAATTTAATCTATGGAGATAGAATAAATTAAATAGCTTAATATTTATTATTTAATATTTTAGAAATATTAAATATAAATTAATAAGAGGAGTCTTATTATTATTACCATTACTATTATTTAATTTCTAATAGGGATTGGGAATTAATTAATAGAAATACTCTCTCATGCATTCCTAATTGGATTAGGAGTATAATTAATTAAAAGAGTTTAATTAAAATAATAAAAACCCTAATCCTAAATAGTTTAGGAGGGTTCCCTATATCTATAAATAAGAGGAGTTTTATCATGATTTAGGGTTAGACAGTTACACACTCTTCTATAAGAATTAGAGAGAGAGTACTTGCAATTTCTATAGAGATAGAAACTAGGGTTTTGCCAACACCCATCTTCTTGAACAACTATTATTCCTTGGTGGATCACCTCTAGAGGCCAAACACTTGGGTGGCTAACGTTGATCAAAGGAAGGAATTTAATCGGTGGAATTCAAGGAGAACGCGAAAGAATTAGAGGTGAACTTGTACCTGAGGAAGCTTTGATTCACGAGGGTATAATTCTATATCTCTATCTCTTTCGTTTAATTGATAATTGATCACAAGGATGATCATGGTGATGGTTTGTATAAAAAAATTTAAAATCCGTTTTGTTGCGCTTCCGCACTATTTATGTAACTTGATTGCATATTCGCGCTATATACAAACCTAATAATGTGAGGGTGCCGATTTGAACAAAACAAGATTTATAGACTGTAGATGTAACGAATGTTTGTGCTAATGGTGTTTCAACAGATATATCAAAATCTAATTTCTCAGGAGTTAAATTCAGACGTTGAGCACATGTTGGTGAAATAAAAGAGTGGGTAGAACCAGTATCTAGCAAGGCATAGAGTTCACAAGAGTTAATAAGTAGTTTATCCGTAATAACTTTATTCGGGTTCTGTGCTTTTTGGGATGTCACGACAAAAGCTCTTCCCTGAACCACAGACTTTGACTTGTCTGTGACTGCCTTTGGTGTCATCATTGCAGCTGGACTTGACTTCGTTGTATGACAAAATCGAGCTATATGGCCTTCTTTTCCACAATTGTAACACACTTAGGATGGCGGCTGTGTACAATTTGGACTGATGTGTCCTTCTTTCCACACCTGAAACATCTAACTGGTGGTCATTCTCCTCCCCTCGAAATTGGTACTGGTGTTGGTGCTGATGCTGGTACCTTTCTATGGTTGTTGTTGAATTTTCTCTGCTTGGAATTGTTGCTGCTTGACTCACTCCTCCTGTTATCTGGGCCAGGATTACCACCGAAAAGGTTAATATTTCCGACATGATGATTCTCTCCTCGCTGGTTATCACTATTTCGATGATTGTTGCCACCGTTACGATTATTATCGTAATTTTTCTCTCATTGTTGGGTGTTGCTTCCTGGTTGTAGTATTCCTCTCTCTTGCTCCACTACTTGAGCCCTATCTACGACATCTGAATATAGACAAATTTTATGAGAAACGAGATATTTACGAATTTCTGATTTTAAACCTCGTAGAAACATTCGTGTCATCCGTTCCTCAGTGTCCACAAATGGGATGCAAATCGAGACAGCTCGACAAACTTGGCTTCGTACTGCGACACCGTCATGTTGTTCTGTTCCAGTTTGATGAATTTTACCTCCTTCATATGGCGAATACTCTTCGGGAAATATTTCTCGTTAAATAATTCTTGGAACTCGACCCAAGACATCTCGAGTACCAAGTGACGGGTACGTTTCACGGATTCCCACCAATGATCCGCTTCTCCTCACAACATAAAAGTGGCGAAAGGAACCTTTTGTTCGTCTGTGCAACGCAGTACATCAAATATCTTTGTTAATTGTTTGAGCCATGCCTCTGCCTTGAGTGGATCTGGCTTGTCGAAAAATTCAGGTGGTCCCACTCTTTGAACTGCTTGGCAGTGACCATTCGTGCATTATCAGTATTTCAGCCAGTATTGTAGACAGTAGCTCTTCTCGCCTGGTTCTGCATGTATTACATGAAGTTCCTAAAAAATTCATCATTCATCCTGTTGTTAGCATCATAATTAGCATCATGATGTTCTGAATTTGTACCCTATTATTTGTAGCTTCCTAATTTTTAGCCACAATGGTCTCACAGTGAATCTCTTGGTTTTCAGATGTCATTCTGAAATGTGATCACAAAACAAAGATTGGTTAAAGAAATAGACATGAAACATCTTGTCCCTATGACCAAACCAAATACTTAAAAAACAAAATAGCTTAGGTAGGACACACTAGTGAAGGATTTTACTCGTCTCTCCCCTCCTAGTTCTAATCCCAGATCTCTACCAGAGATCATATCCCTAAGCTCTGATACCAACTGTGACGCCCCCAAAATAAGTCCATACAACCCATTTTGAGTCGCCAATAACATTCAACAAAATACAAATACAAATACGAATTTTCCCATTTACAACTAACAAGTGTTGTGCAAAATATGACAATACAATACAAATACATCTTAAATTCTCAATACACTTATTGCCACACTAATAGTAATGTATTGAGATACTTCTATTATCTCGGACCATCACTCCATTCCCCGGCTAGTCCCCGCTACACTCTCTTTTCCTGAAGAGAACAATGGAACAAAAAAGAAAAGGGTGAGCACAAATAGCCCAATAGGAAATATCATGACTAAGATAATGAAGAATAAAATTATCTTTAGCCTTCAACCAAAATAAATCAGAGATTTAAAGATATTATAATTATTCAATAACAACAACTGCAGCGGAACGAACAATCCAGTAGAAGAGTCAAGTAGATTATAATATCTACCATCTTCTATAAGTTAAAGGATCACCACCAATATTTTATCCCTGTAACACCAATCAATAGTTCCTCTTTATGAACATCCAAATCAACAGTTTATATTCAACAGCCTCTTTTTGTACTATGTGCCAAAGATATTTATTTGTAACATCACCGGTCATGATCATGCCAAACATCAGTTCATCTTTACACTACGGGCCAAAGAGAACTTTCACCATACACATTTGTTTGTAACACCAAAAGTCATGATTATACCAATACACAGTTTGGTCAAAATCATGTCACGCTAGTTCATCTTTGCACTACGGGCCAAAGAGAACTATCACCACAATTTAAGTATGAGGATGATGAGAATGATATAGAATGAATACAGTGAGATCAAGAATAAGAATGAATGTTTAATTAATCCAGTGTCGAAGGTTGACCAAATTGCCAACATGATGACCAAATTGTGGAGTCAAATTCAAGAATGATATTTAAGAATAAAATTCACGATTCAACTATATCGTATCAAACGAAATAGAGAGATTCAGGTGAAAAGATATTAGATGAAGCACAAACTATTAAGGATATTCTAAAAATTTTTAGGGATTTTCACCATTTAAAATAAGGTTTTGGAAACAAGCAGAGATTTCTTATCATAAATGGAGAAATGTGAAAGAAAAAGATATCCCTTAAAGAGTACAAAAGAAATGATATGTTATACGAGTATAAAAGAATATATGAAACTGCAAATGGATTTTCACCTGTCATGCGGTAATCCGCGTAGACAGATTATTTTCACAAAAGATTAATATGTAATGAATACGAAGGGTTATTCACTAGGCATGCGTCAATCCGCACGGACATGTTATACCCACAGATTAGTAAGGAATAAATGCAAAGGGATATTCACTAGGTACGACACTCCGTACATACAGGTTATTCCCACAGAGTAATAAGGAATGAATACAAAAGGATATTCACCAGGTACGACACTCCGTACATACAGATTATTCCCACAGAGTAATAAGGAATGAATACAAAAGGATATTCACCAGGTACGACACTCCGTACATACAGGTTATTCCCACAAAGTAATAAGGAATGAATATAGAAGGATATTCACCATGCATGCGTCAATCCGCACGGACAGGTTATCCCCACAAATTAATACGGAATGAATAACAACCTTTATGAGTATAATATCACTTACGAACATGGAAACAAATGATATTACATAAGAGTGTGAAAGAAATGATATCCCCTACCTTCGTTAATAAGTGATTGGATTTTGCTTTCTATGAAGTTTACTAACTTGTACAATACTAGTATTCTCACAAATACTCGCAATAGCCTAGCACACTTAGAGAACTCAAGAAATTTAGAGAGAGAGAGAGGAAGTATAAGCAAGGAAGGTGTGTAGATTTCTTAAGATAATCCTTCCTATTTATAGGAAAGCCAAGTTTTATTAATTGCACAATAAGGGTTCGACTTATTACACTTTAGTACCTCCATCTTTGCCTTTATTTTTAATATAATCCTTCAAGTATTATCAATCTTGCATAACATCCCCTAATAGTTCCCACATGTGAACCAATAGTTCCATCATGTGAACCAATAGTTCATAGCATGTGAACTTCACAATTTCAATTAGGTACCCCTAAGTTAGACTCTATTTTTAATCCGTCAATAATGCTAAAATATCATAACAAATAATATGAGTTACAGTGCCATAAATAATAAAAATTACCATGCAGATGCTATTGTAATTATTGAATCAAAATACTGTGCAATTGCTACTTTATCAATTATTGAATCAATAATTTAAAATACTGTGTAACACCGTGTGCCTGTGAAATGCCGCATACTACTGTGGAATAACGCGTTTTACTGTTCTTTTTATTACCGGGTATTTCAACAATTGTCGGTGATAATACTGTTGACAAAATACTGTCGTTTTCAGTATCCGACAATGAGGCCCACTATCGTTGACAATATTATCATTGTGGGGCCCACTAATATTTTGTTATTTTGGCGCCGTCATACGGTATCGAATATAATATTCCCCGACAGAAAGAATATTCTCCGACAAAAAGAATATTTTCCGACATACTATTTATCAGATAATTTGTAAATAACACCCTTAACTATCATTTATAACAATTAAGCACTTCACTATTTTGAAAAATAATCATAAAGAAAATAATAAACTTTTATTTCATAAAGTCGGGATCTTACAACTTCCCTCTTATTTTGCTGAGTGGGTTACGTGGTAAGATGTAGTTGGGTGCACGTCGCTTCACTTCTGCGTTATTATAGTTGCATCGCATTAACTTTCTTGATCCACTCGCTTTATTCGATCGTGTGAGGTACGCGCCGTAAAATAAATCGCCTTAAATTGTTCTTTCGTAGAGTGATAGACATTTGACTCGGTGAAGGTTCTTTTTGACTTAACCATTCTTTCGTTGTTCTACGATCCTCTTTTGACTCTACGAGCAATTTTCATTCTATGATCGTTTGATCAGATCTACGATCTTGAATGATATTTAGATATCTCTTCATTTCTTGCCTGCACTTGTTAGCACTATTCAGAACCATGGAGCTAAGGATGCAGATTAAGCATACCTAACTCACTTATCAACCTGTTGAATTTAGATTCGTCTAATGGTTTAGTAAACACATCTGCTAGCTAATTTTCAGTTGAGATAAAATGCAGAGATATATTATCATTTTGTACATGATCTCTGATGAAATGATAACGGATGTCTATATGTTTAGTTCTAGAATGCATGACAGGATTATGAGTAATTGAAATAGCACTTGTATTATCACAGAATATGGGAATAGACTTGAAATTAAACCCATAGTCAGCAAGCTGATTTTTCATCCACAAGATTTGAGCACAACAACTACCAACAGCAATATACTCAGCTTCAGTAGTAGAAGTTGATACTGAGTTCTGCTTCTTGCTGAACCATGATATAAGTTTGTTGCCTAAAAATTGACAAGTCCCACAAGTACTTTTCTTGTCAATCTTATATCCTGCAAAGTCTGCATCTGAGTATCCTATTAGATCAAAGGAAAACTCCTTAGGATACCACAGTCCCAAATAAAGAATACCCTTGAGATATCTGAAAATTCTTTTGACAACTATAAGATGAGATTTATTAGGGTTAGCTTGAAATCTAGCACAAATACAGGTAGAGAACATAATATCTGGCCTACTAGCAGTTAAATATAGGAGAGACCCAATCATACCTCTGTATTGAGTAATCTCAATACTCTTACCATTCTCATCTTTGTCAAGTTTAGTTGCAGAGGCCATATGTGTTTTCATGGGAGTGGCTAATTCCATGTCATACTTCTTGAGTGGATCCTTGATATATTTGGCTTGGTTGATAAAGATCCCTTCATCAGTCTGCTTTACTTAAAGTCTAAGGAAGTAGTTCAACTCACCCATCATACTCATTTCAAACTTGTTCTACATTAACTTGACAAATCTCTCACACAACTTTTCGTCAGTAGAGCCAAAAATAATATCATCTACATAGATTTGTACTAATAATACTTTATCTTTGTGCTTCCTAAGGAACAGAGTTGTGTCTAACCTACCTCTAATGAACCTATTTTCAATAAAATAATTTGTGAGAGTTTCATACCATGCTCTAGGTGCTTGCTTTAAACCATAAAGTGCCTTATCTAATTTATGGACATAGTTAGAATGAGTTGGGTTGACAAAACCTAGAGGTTGTTCAAAATAAACCTCTTCTTGAAGTTCACCATTCAGGAAGGCACTCTTGACATCCATTTGGAAAACTTTGAACTTCATGTGGGTTGTATAGGCTAGGAACATCCTGATAGCTTCCAATCTAGCGAAGGTTTCATCATAGACGATTCCTTCTTCTTGTGAGTAGCCTTTGGCCACTAATCTTACCTTGTTCCTTGTGATCACCCCAGCTTCATCCATTTTATTCCTGAAGACCTATTTAGTGCCAACAACAGGATAATCTTTTGGTCTAGGAACCAGGCTCTAAACTGTGTTTCTCTCAAATTGATTTAGCTCTTCTTGTATAGCTTCAATCCAGCTTGAGTCTTCTAATGCTTCTTTAATCTTCTTGGGCTCCATCTGAGAGAGAAAACTGATATAAAAACATTCATTTTGTATGGTTGACCTAGTTCTGACTCTTGCATTTAGATCGCCAATAATTAGATTCTGAGTGTGATCTCTTACCCATCTACTTCCTGGTGGAACATCTGTCATTGTGCCTTATTGTCTGAGATTTTCAAGATTCAGTTCTTGTTCTGCATCTTCATTGATTCGTAGAGTTCCCATGTTTGGAACTAGAGACTTTATGATCTCCTGGTCTGGCACTATGATCATCGGGTCTGGCTCTACGACTTCAACTTATACGATCGTAGGGTTTTCCTGCTCTACAATCTTAGGGTCCAGCTCTACGACTTCATCTGATTGAGTTTCTTTTCCTGACTTGCCTAGATCAACCTTATTAAAGGTGACGTGGATTAAGTCTTCCACTGTCAAAGAATTCTTGTTGAACACTCTATAGGCCTTACTTTCCATAGAGTATCTAAGAAAGATTTCTTCATCTAACTTTGGCTGAAATTTTGTCAAGTATCTTTTACCATTATTGAGAACGAAACACGCACAACTAAATGCACGAAAGTAGTTTAAATTAGGCTTTCTTCCTTTCCACAACTCATAGGGAATCTTTTTAAGAGTAGAGTGAATTAAAGATCTATTCTGAGTGTAACAAGTTGTGTTGACAGCTTCTGCCCAAAAGTACTAAGGTAGATGAGTTACTACTAGAAGTGTTCTTCCTGCTTCAATTAATGTCCTGTTCTTCCTTTCAGCTACTCCATTTTGCTGTGGAGTTCTTGGAGCTGAGAAGTTATGCTGAATGCCATTATCTTCACAGAACTGATTCACTTCAGAGTAGTCAAATTCTCTACCATGATCACTCCTTATAGCTATTATTTTTTCTCCTTTCTCATTCATCACCAGCTTGAAGAGTTTGATTAATTGAGTGTTAGTTTTGTCTTTAGAGCTTATGAAGAATACCTATGTGAACCTGGAGTAATCATCCACTACGACCAGTGAGTATCTTTTGCCTCCAAGATTAGCAGTTGGAACAGGCCTAAAAAGATCCATATAAAGAAGTTGTAAAGGCCTTTCATTTGAGTTAACTGCTTTGCTTTTGATTAAGGTCTTTGTCTGTTTTCCTAGCTGACAGGCTTTGCATGGTCTTTCTTTGATCAAGCTCAGCTTTGGTAGACCTCTGATTAGATCCTTTGACACGAGCTTTGACATACTTTTGAAGTTCAAGTGAGACAATCTTTTATGGCATAACCAGCTCACATCTTCTGAAGCTTTGGCGAAGAAGCAAGCTGATGCCAGAGAACTCAGTTCAGAGAGATTTACTACATATACATTTCCTTCTCTAGATCCAGTCGACTTTAATGAGTTAGTTTCCATGTCTCTAACTTGACACTGGTTATTGAGGAAGATAATTTAATAACCTTTGTCGCATAACTGACTTATGCTTAGAAGATTGTGCTTCAATCCATCAACATAGGCTACCTTACGAAAAGAAATAGCTCCATTGCTTATCATACCGTAACCTCTGGTTTTTCCAGAGTTATTGTCTCCAAATATAACTGTTGGACCATCTTTTGCTTTAAACTCAGACATAAGAGTTTTGTTGCCAGTCATGTGCCTAGAGCACCCACTATCAAGATACCAGATTGATTCAGATATACTTGGTACCTGCAAGAATAATTATTGTTCATTTTGGTACCCATACTCGTTTGGGTCCTGCAATGTTAGTTCCCTTCGGGGCCCAAATTTGCTTGACTTTGAGTCCTCTATATGCAATATGCTTATAACAGTATGCGGCTCTATGACTATGCTTAAGACAATTATAACATATTACATGTTGCATGTGTGAGTGTGTGTGTGTGTGTGTGAATATCTTCTTATTTGGACTTTGTGTTGAGAATATGTCTTTTTTCATGACTGATTCTTTCTCTGCTTATATACCGTTCTACGATTTTGAAAGTTCGTAGAGTAAGACCCAGCTCTACGATTGACACCAAGTTGATTCACAGAGTTGAACTTGCTAGACTCTGCGACTGTTCGAGGCAAGATCGTAGACTTGGTTTTACTCTGTAGTTTTCCAAAACCTAGACTAGTATGTGATCTATTATCTTTTGGAACTTCAATCTGATCAATAGAGATTGGACGATTTAAAATAACAGGTTCGACAGCCTCTTTGGATTTTACAAATACAATACCTCTATTTAAGAAAATTGAAAGTAGTATGCACACAAGCCAATCATATTTGATATAATGTAGCATATACTTTGTAATCTTATTCATTTATTAATAAAAGTATTAAAGGCATTTTACTTTATCTACATGGTGCTGTTATTTAATATGTGATAAACCCATAGTTTTAAGCAATGCTTTTAGAATCATGATGATAATCATGCTAATGAGATCTAAATTCTAAAACCTTTGGCTCCACTTTGGAACCTTTCGTAGTTCGGGGACCTCTCATACATCGGGGTTCCTGGATGATACTTTGTGTTTGGCTTCGGGAAGTCAAAGGGTTGTGTCTCAACGATATTTTTTGGACTTCGGCTTCGGAGCTGTGACTTTAGAAGTCAGGTCTGAACCTTACTAATATTAGAGGTGTTTGGCTTCGGGTCCAGCACTAAACCAGACCCATGGCAGCTACCAGAACCTTTGGGGTTCGACTACGGATTTCATTTCGGGATCCTCTTTGCGGTTCGGGGTCGGGTGACAAATCCATGTCTACTCCCATTACTAAGTTTCCTGGGTTCGGGTAAGGTGACGAACCTCATCGGAACGACTTCGGTATCTCCACCATTACTCATTTTGACTCCTTTTACTAGACGGAGGTTATATACTTTTTTATTTTGGACTACACCTTATAGTGGATTCACTAAGACTCGGTCATAAATCCTACTATCCATATTCAAAATTTATAATGATTTATGGTTATGAATAATGGGTACATATAAACCGTAGTTCTGACTCTTAAACTTATCTGGGTAAAGGAACTAAAGTCGTTGCTACCAGTCAGGCATAACATACCCTAACTTACGCATATACAGACACTCAACCCAGAATAACTAAATAAACAAGAGGAATCCTTAAGAATCATACCTCAAAATCTTGACAGTTCTTAGATTCTGCCCCTCTGAATCACGAAAGTTTCCCTTACGGATTACCTTCTTTCTTTCAACTCACGATGCTTCTCTCTATAATAGAACTTAACAATCTCAGCAGACTTGCTAGATGAAATAGGAGCTCTATTTATAGAGAGACCTTCACACATGCACTGGCCTTTACTCAAAACCATAGGATCAACCAACAATGGTTGTTCCCGCAGATTAAGAGAGATTAGGTAGGAAGTACAACCTGCTCTGATACCATTTATTATATCCCAAAGGCACTAAGAGATCTAGAAGGGCGGTTGAATAGATCCTTTTAAAAAAATTCTTTTAAGGAATTATTACTAACTTATAATTTAAATAGGTTATTTAATAACTTTGCACAGTGGAATGATAATTTGAAAAACCCTTCAAAGATTTGAAAGAATTCGTAGTTCTGAATTTAGCACACAAGTGAAATTAAGTCACAATTAAATTCAAAGGACTTGGCAGAAAAGTAAGTGCAGAATATAAAGGAGACACATAAATTTTAAGTGGTTCGGAGCACAAAGATCTCCTAGTCGACTCTTCTACTCTTTAAGTAGGTATAATCCATTAAGGATGGGTGATCACAAAGATCTGTTCACACAGAACAGTTACACTCAACGAGTTACAAAGATTCCTTCAAGTCACAAAGACTTGAATACAATAGATCACTAAGATTTTCAAGTCATTAAGACTTGGATACAACGGGTCACTAAGACCTATACAATCACTAAGATAGACTGTGATTTGGAGGTGTTGCTAAGTGGTTTTAAGTTCAGTAAATGAAAGATTTAGTAGTATAATAAGATGTTCAAGATCTAGAGTAGATTTCTTTTGAGTTTGGTAGCAATTCAACTTTGTAATCTTAGATCATTGCTGTTTGATTCAATATGCTTGCCTTTTATAGACCTTCCTCGAGATTTTCCCATTGGAAAGTTGTCGTTACTCATTTAATGCTCAGATCTTGAAGATCTCTTACTGTTGACTTATGAAGAGGATGTGTCAGCTGTGACGACCCGAAAATTTATAAGATTTATTAATAAAATCTTATATGATAAATAAAGGTTAAAGAATAAAACCTAGATTGAAAATAGAGGAATAATTAAAATTTTCGAGAAGAACCTATATGGTTTAATATTTGATAGAATGTGACGTTTCAAATTTTTTTAAATATACTAAATTAAGAATTTAAATAAATAAAATTCTTATGAAATGATATGTTATGTGATGGTGTGTTGCATACGTGAATACGAACTATGCAATATGTGACTTTCATGCTTAATAAATATATTATTACTATATATTTATTATATGTAAATAAGTTGTAGGGGCAATTTATTTAAAGGAAAGGAGATGGGTAAAATTAATCCTTCGGTGTAAGTTAAATAATATATAAATTATTTTAAATTGGTGGCATTAGATATACTTAAGGTATAACCACCATTTTATTAGAGAAATCATGTATTACGTTATTGGATGTAATGCATGTATATTTTTAATGTAGTAAGTATATTATTATATTTATTACAATTAAATTGTTGGGAACAATTTATAGAAGGGAGAAAGAAATAGTTAGTTTAAGTATACATAAATATTGTATACTTTAAATAAAGGATATTAGAATAAATTCTATCATCAAATTATGTTAATAAAGAGGGGATATTATTTTAATTGTAATATCTTATTTATTGAATAGATTTCCACTTGTAAGGAAATATGAATGAATATGTGTTATGTGAAATAAATAAGTTAATAAATTTATTTAATTTAAGTGACAAAGAAATGAAATGGGAAGTTAGGTAACATATTTATAAATATTATAAATATGAGGAGTTAATAAACTTAAGTATTATATTAATAGTCCAACTAATAAATAAATATTAGTGGACTAGTCCAATTGGTTAAGTAACCAAGCTCACTCATTTAATTGATTATGGACTTGGGTAATTAATATGTAAACTTACTAACTTAGTCCAAATGGGAATTGTAGACACCCAAATTTTGCGTTCCCTATGCTAACCGTGACAGGAGGGCAAAATCTTCAATTGAACCGGCCTGCGAGAGCAAAGGATGGACAAGTGCGAACATTCGACGCCACCGCGACGATTTACAACCGAAACCGACGTGACAACAAGGCTGTCCAAATTGTGCATTCCCGGATGATGTGGCACATCTTCCAGTAATTCCCGGACTGCAAAATACAAGCCTGTCGGCGAAAACCAACGTCACGACACGAGAATCGAGGCGTAGCACGAAAATCAAGAAAATCAAGCCAGCCAGCCGCGGATTGATCTGCGGCCAATAAGTGCGCCTTTTCAAAACACGGAACTCGAAACACGGGAACCCGGAATTCAGTCGAGTGGAGGGTTGGCCGCCAGCCAGCCGCAGATCCATCTGCGGCTGGCTTTAGCCAGCCTATTTCAGCTCATTCCCTCCTCAGCATAAAGAAGGTTGGATCAGGCGAGAGAGAGGAAGAATAACAGCAACAGAAGCTCGGGAATTGAAGAAAAATAGCATAAATTTGCAACAAAAGAGGAGAGAAAGAGAGAAAAAAAGAGAGGAATAATACTCTTTTGATTTGATTGTATCACATATACTTCTCCTTCTATTCAAAATACACAAGTTTACATCCACTTTGATATCATTTGCAAGGTGAAAATCTCCTTATTTTTGCAATTTCTATCATATCATTTGGTCAAATTAAATGTAGTTTTTCATATAATTTATGGTGGAACAATGAATTAGGGATTATTAGTGAGGGTTCCACTGGAACAAAATTCTTCCTAATAACCCGATGATATTCATTTATTGATTCTTGTTTTTGTTTTACGGTGCTATATTGGGCGTGGTTCCTTTAGATCGCTATTTTAGGATGTCTTGGTATTGTTAGATTATCCGTGTTGATTATTTCTTGTAATATCCGGTCGTGGGTGTGCGAAAATTTGGGTGTGAGCCTAGGAAAGCTACCCCGTGGTCCAAATCCGATGATGGACGTCTTTTGATGTAGATAGTAGGAATGATGTAGTTTTCATTGTACACATGTAATCTTCGGGCCTTAAAACGACGCCAAGGCGAAAATCGTGTTTAAGGCCCCGGCATAGTGAAAATATATGATTGTGGGCGTTCGGGGTTATTTTGATGGCTTACATGCCCATGAATAGCCGCAACGCATTTTAATGTTTTGATTTGATTTATGACACGAAATTGATTTCAAAGCTAAACAATAAAGATTTTCATAAAATCAATCAAATTAGGTTATTAGAATCACGAGGCTAAAAAATTGGAAGTGCTAATGAATATCGATTCCTTTTAACGAGAAGGCAAAAGAAATCGTTTTCAAAACATCACAAAAAGTTTTTTTTTTAAAAAATAAATAATGTTTTATTAAATCCTTGTGCATAGGGTTAAAGAGATCCTAGAGGTTGCCCATCATTTGAATTATGAAAGCAACGCATAGATCTCGATTCCTATTTTGACGAAGGTTTAAAAACTCTTGCTTTGCCAAAACGACACCAAATTGAAAACCTTACAGTTTTGACAATCAAAATCAAAACTTTCTAATAAAGAATAAGGCTTTCTCGTATAAATCGAAGGATACTCTTGAGCATTCTCAAAACACGACTTTCCAAAAAAAAAACCCCAAATGATTCTTTCATGCAAACTCACCACAACATTCACATAGGCACACACACGCACACATACACGCTTCATGAATTAAAGGATAGGAAAGTATCAAGATTGCGGTAACCGTATTTCTCAGAAGTTGGGGGGTGCCTAACACCTTCCCCTCGCTTAAGCAAACCCCCGAACTCTATGAATCTCGGTTCGCAGACCAATTAATTCGGAGTCACATATGAGCCAGCGATTTATAAAAAACGAAAACTCGGATGAGTTGGTACATCCATTTCAAATATACCAACTGGCGACTCTGGTTAATTGGTTCATCATAAAAAACGATCTTTCAAAACCCCGTCGACATTAATGCCGACCTTTTCCAAAAATCATTCAATCAAAAGGCTAAAATCGGAAAGGACAAACTCCCGGCGTCGACAGGAATGTTTAGCAAAAGATTTAATAAACTAGTAGCCCAAGTGATGGTCTAATAATGATTAACTACTAGTGGCCCAAACTATTCTTAAATGAAAGTCCAATTAATGGCACATTTGGTGTAAACTTTCTAGTAAGTTAATTATTCTAATAATGAAAGAGAATTAAAGAAAGTTTGGTAGCCTAATATTATAAATTAGGCATAAGAATTAAATAACCTAAAGGGTTGTTTTTATTTAGTGGTCTTAGTATTTTAATTATATACTAGTGACCTAATCTAAGAGATCTATTTTATTATCTCAATTAGTTTGCGTGATTATGTGAGTAAATGAATATGAATATTAAGTGTTTGTTTATATTTACTTCTTATATAAACAAATAAAAGAAAGTTTTGTAACCTAATTAAAGTAAGTCTATTTGGGTTAGGAAATTAAATGTATATGAGTAAGGATTTAAATTACAAAAGAGGGGAATGAAAACCCTAATTAAATAATTAGGATAGAATAAAAATTAATGTATTAGACCTATGTTAATTTCATGGCCCAAATATTAAAATTGAAAGCCCAAAACGTTTAAATGGGAGTCCAATCTTTAGCCCAATTGAAGAGGGGCATTATAGTCACTTGATTAAGCATATATTGTTATTAAAGATAAAGCAAAATTGGACATTAAAGGAAGTAGTATCCGGATGGCTAAAGGAAGAAAGAAAGGGGAATGTAGGTAATGATGACTTCACTTTATTTGTGTACCAACTAGCCATGTGTCCCTTTATTAGTGGACTACCATATTTTGTCCAAGATTTTGCAAGTATGTTAAAGATAAGGGAGAGAGAAAGAAGATATGAGTGAGATATGTAATGATTAAGGAAGAGAAAGTAAGAGAGATAAGGGAAAAGAAATAGAAAGATAGAGAGAGACCAAGAAATGGTCGGCCATGGAGAGGGAGAAATGAAGAGCGGAGGCAACCACATGGAAGAGGAGGAAGAGAGAGAGAAAGTCATGGATAAGGAAGAAGAAGGTAAAAGATCTAAACTAGTTAATTCCTTTTTCTTTTAATTGATTTTGGTGAAATAAAGTTCATGATCTTGTGGTCTAAAACACTTGATCTATATGTGTTATATATGGTTTCATGTTTAGATTTTACCTATTTGGGGATTTAAGAGTTAAGAAAAAGAAAAGAAAACTTAGTTCGTTTTAAAATAAGTTAGAAAATCCTAACTTTTTGTCAATTTAATTAGTTACCATTCGAAATCTATGCGCTCTTTTTACGATCCTTCAAAGAGTGGTACTAGATATGTAAGTTAAGTGTTAAATCCAAGTGGTAGAAGTCAAAAATAATATATACAAAATTCGTGGGGACTATTTTGGTAAAAACAGTCCAAATGGTTCAAAAGAAGAAAGGGGCTCCTACAGGGCAGTCCAATCCAGGGGTATTTTCGTCCATTAATTATGCTCTAAAAATTCTAGAAACATTTGGAGTGATAATATGATATGTTATATGAGTCGTGTAAAAATTTGAGAATTTTTGGCCTTATAGAATGAAAGTTATGGATTTTATGGCGAAGGACTTCAAATCGGGAAAACAGACCAAACCCGTTGACCCCTTGCTTGTGAGCACTGTTTTGACACTTTAGAAAAAGCAATAAATTCAGGGCTTTTTGTCACTGAAAATATAGGAAGTTATGTAGCTCCTGGCCAAAAATCGTCGCATTCCGACTTGTAACAAAGAATCTACGGCTAAAATAAAAATGTAGAGTTTTTCGACGAAAACGGCTAAAATTGGAGTTCTATAACTCTGATAGCCACGAAATTTTACCTGGGAGTACTTGTTAATATGTATAAGATGATATCAAAAATTTGGTATCATCGGAGTTGTGCAAGATAGTGATCATTTTTCTTAGTTTCGAAAGTTAAAACGGACGTTTGAAAAATGTTAAAGGAAATTGAAAACTTTCATAAGGAAAGTATTTTTGTGTATGGAATATATGTACATATGTGTGGAAAGATTTGAAGAAAATAAAAATTGATTTTTTTTTTAGAGGTTAAGTCATTTTGAGAATGCAGCTTCCAATTCGGTTTGCTGTATTCATATTTGGTTTGATGTTTTAGCATTCGATTTGCTGTATTAGCATTCGATTTGCTGTATTGTATTATTTAGTTTGATGAATTGGAAATTTGATATGTTAAAAAGGGATTATAGTTTGAATCCAGCTTGCTGGATTGTGGTATTCGGCTTGCTGAATTAAGGAATTCGGCTTGCTGAATTAATGAATATAGTTTGATGAATTAATGAATATGGTTTGCTAAATTAATGAATATGGTTTGCTGAATTAGTGAATCTAGCTTACTAAATTGTAGGTTAGTTTGAATCCAATGTGCTGGATTAGAAAACAGTTTGTCGAATTAATGAATCCAGGTTGCTGGATTATAGGATAGTTTGAATCCAGGATGCTGGATTGTATGCTAGTTTGAATCCAGGTTACTGGATTAGTATGTGTAGATAATCTAACTTGTTGGATTAGGTATTCAGGCTCAATGGATTATAAAGAAGAACTTATAAAATGAAAGACTTAGTGTTAAGTCATAAGGTTTATGATAAAGTAGTAGTGCAGTCGTGTTCTTTAACAGTTGATGTATAGTAGCTGGGCTAAACAATTCCTTCAGGGAGCGGAGGTATATACGAACTAGCAACCGATCTAACTCACCGTGAAAACAGTGTAGACGAGACGAAAACTAGTTTGTTGGTTGTTTGTGGGAAACCACTTAACATACTATATTGAACACTGTTAAAGACTCGATGTGTGCTAAGCTTTAAAATTATGAATGCGTATGGCGCTAAGATGATATCTAATATTTAGTTATGTGGTTAAATGTTAGATAATCTATTGATAAAGAAGTGATATTATAAGGTGATATATGATATGCTAATTGAAAGATCAATCTTATAACTAATAGATCTTTCATAAGAGGTTAAATTAGATTGTGTAGCAGTAATCGACGGTGCAGGCAAGTTCCATCTTACTCAACTTTTATATTGAGCAATTTTCTAATCCTTGTGCAAGTATCTTAAATTCATTTTCATATCGAAATGCAATTTCCTTAACTCAAACTCGAGTTATTATGTTTCAAGCATGCTAGTGGATTAATTATTGATAATTATTCCACATCTATGTTTATTGATTCGCACTTAGTGCATGTTGTATATGTTCATCAGGTATGAAAGGCTGATCACCTTCATTACCTTAAAGTTCAATTAAATTGGTTCATGGTCATTATTGACACCCTGCATTATTAAATTCAGTCATTCAATCATTGAAATTTTGATTCATGCTCTTCCACAATTATTATATTGTTGTAAAACTCTAAAGCTTACTCATTCTTTCAATCATGATATATCCTTATTGTATTTAAACTTGCTGAGCAAAGTAGTTGCTCACCCTTCCTATATCATGATAACAAATTTCAGATTTAAGGCGAATGTTCGAGGAAAGACAAAGACAGAAGCAAAGGACAAGATTATATTGTTATGCATGATAACTAAATTAGTTATTTGATGTAAGTTAATTGTGTAAACCTTTTGTGAATCTAAAGGTAAATATGTATTAAAATAAAGGTTATAGACCTTGGGATATGTAACAGAGATTATTGTATAAACAATTTATGTTTATATCTTCCGCAATAGTTGTAAATATGATGTATCATGATGCACCAGGTCCGAGGTTTAAAGGACCCGTGTTTGGGGGCGGCTACATCAGCTTTCGACTGAAGAATGTCACATCAGTACTGCTATAGTGACGTTCACATGGCTGCTGTCTTTTTACTAATAGAGTTGTTAGAAACATCTCCAACTAACCATCTTTTTAGACTTAAGATATTCAGCAAACTTCCTTGGGATCTTCACTCTACGAATCTTGACATTGTCAGTCCATTATCAGAGTTGATGTGCTCTATGATTTTCCTAATTGTAGAGTTCAATGATGGCCGTAAAGTATCTGGCTAGGTGAACACTACGAAACTTCAGTACTCTGTGAAGTTTCTCTAAGTCTTTGTCTCTTCAAACGATTTTCAATCTTGCTTTAATCATTTGGTCATTGTTTGCACTTGTAGAATCTTGAGAGATGACTTCATGATTCTGCAGACTTAGAACACTGGAAGTTATCGCTCTACGATCAGTAAGCTTTACGATTCTCAGTAGACTTTATGATCTTCAACAAACTCTATGATCTTTAGCTAACTCTGCGATCTTCATTGTGCTTTACGATCTCTAGCAGGCTCTGCGATCTTTAATGTACTTTATGATATCTAGCAAACTCTGCAATCTTAAATGTGTTCTATGATCTTTTAACAGACTTTACGAACTCAATCAGCATGCTCAACGATCGTCCAATAAACTTTATGATCGTCTAATTACCTAAAGTCTATACATTAGATTCACTCAACAAAATAGATCAACCTAACACGTTTGATCTTCTAATCTAAGTCCTTTTACACCATTTTCATTTTAAAGACTTCACAAAAGCTACTGGTTACAAATATATATTATATCATCATCAAATCAAATATATGCATTGTACTAACAGATTCTTTGCACAAAAATCACACTTATTAGTTGACTACACTTCCTAAAGGTAAGAAAGCATTGAAGAATAAATGGGTGTTCAAGCTTAAGAAGGGTGGTGAAAAACTAGTAAAGTATAAGGCTCAGCTGGTCATCAAGGGCTTTGCTCAAAATTAAGGTATTGACTTCAATGAGATTTTTTCACTGGTTGTGAAGATAACGTTTATTCGAGCAGTGATGGGATTAGTAACTAATATGGATCTTGAGCTTGAGTAGTTAGATGTGAAGACTACCTTCTGTGACGCCCCCAAATTCAGATACTTATACCTCGAATCTGGTGCTTCATGATTCACCTCATACAATGTACTAATAACAACTATTAGCGGAAGATTAGAAATAACTACATTAATATAATATAATTATTCTTGTCCCAAGTCTCGAAACCATCCTTAATACACCACATAGTTAAGATTATAACATAATAGGTTTTAATACATAAACCAAAACTATCACCCTAACGATCGCAGTACAAAGTTAATCTGCAGCCTTACCTTTGCCCTTATCCTTTCCCGAACTACTGCCTCGTTCAGTCTTAGCTATAATATTTAAGGAAAACAAGGGTGAGCAACAAGTTTGCTCAGCAAGTATAATAACAATAAAAGTTGGTGATCATGTGAAAATTTTTATAATCTAAAAAGTTATAATGATCATTTAATAACTCAGGAATTGAAAAATGAATATTGCGAACAAGGTAAGTTTTAACAGTTCCATTTATGCTCATTACTATTATGGATAGGTCACTATGGACCGAAGGATTATCAAAAGAATTTAAAATTTTAACATTCCCAAATGAGTGAATATTCAACACTATGTAGCTACTATGGGCCAAGAACTTCTATCAGAATTAACAGTATTTCACTGATAACCCACAATTTAAACAAGTACAATAGGTGATCAGCCTAAAGTACTATATGTTATGCATAACACTAAAACATGTTGTTCTCGTGCGTATCGATTTCCTAACATAATATATTTTTCCGGGTTATTTATCTCAGCAGATTATAAGAGTCTGCACCAAAGCAATTGGTTTGGATTGCTTTCTAACACATGATATTGGTCTAGCCGAACCAAATGGCGTAGACACCTTTCTCAATGCATTTAGGAACAATTTATAAGTTCAATGTTTGCAACAGGGTTCAAGGAATATAATTGTGATTTAAATCAAGCTGCGGAGAATAAATATTAATAATCTCCATGAATTTAGATAACACAAGAGTCATTCTAACAATTAATTACTTGTACGATCAATAAGAGTATAAGTTAAGGTACTTGCATGCGTAGTCGACTCTTTCCGACTTTGACTCCTTATCCCTTTGAACAACCTATGTTCATCATGATCATCTAACGGTTAATCCCTATTAACCCTCAAATATAAACCTAATTGATCTAATATATTAGTCTCATACAATTAAGGTGCACAAATATTGACTCTTACTATATTGTATTCATTAGTCTTCACAATACTACACATTTATTTCATTTATTACAAATGAAATAATCTTTTATTATTCTTACTTATTTAGTTAATGGTTCACACCTTATGTTATTTATTCATATCTCATTACATGAATAAAGTATTCTTACATCATTCGTTAATATTAAATCATTCTTTAAATAATTTCTCAATATTCAAACTTCACTAGTCTACAAATAAAATAATCTAATTCATTACTTTATTTGTTTAATCTATAATTAGAGTTACCCTTATTCTTACTCTAATTATTTATGTCTCATTAGTCCACAATTAAATAATCTTCAAAATTATTCAATTGTTTATCATTAAAATAATTATTAATCCTTATTATTATTTTAATTGTTTACACTTTATTAATTCACAATTAAAATAATCTTTATTATTATTTTAATTGTTTAATCATAGTTAAAGTAATCTTTAATATATAATTAAGATAAATTTTTAATATTATCTTAACTATTATTAATAATCATTATCACTATTATTATTATATTTTATTTTATTATTATTTATTTATTATTTTTATTATATATATATATATATATTTATATTTAAAAAAATTCTTTTCTGACCCGACCCGACCAGGTTTGAACCGAGTCCGGGTCAACTGGATCACTGGCCTGACACTGCAGCGCTGGTTATAAGCCTTAGAGTGGCGCTGCAGCGCCATCCATGCAGAAAGCCTAATTTGATTTTTTAAAATTTTTGATTTTTGTCCCTTTTTGATTCAATCTTCCATAACTTGCTCATTTTACATCCAAAAGAGTTTAAATTAGTTCCATTATCTCATAAACTCACATATTTTCAATATTCAACTTTTTAAATCATTTATCAAGATATTTATTTAGTCAAAACATTGATTCTTCAAGTTAGGGTTTCTATTTTGATATGTTTTACTAAATGGTTCGCCATAAGTTCATTCTAACTCCGTTTTCGGCGATTCCACTTGGGTTGTGTTCGTATTTCATAGGTCTTTAACATAAAATTTTTATATCAAACAAATAACTTACACATTTTATGTCAATTAACACCAAATCTCATGTTTTTCAAGTATTATAATTTAGGTTTCATGCTCACATGCTTTTTCTTTGTTCATTTAGATATGAAGACACCTAAAAAGGATCCAAAATCACATATTCTCCTTCCAATACCCATCCTTATAACTTCGGATCCTTCATGATTCCACAACAAGTAAAACTCCCATAACTAAGCATGCATCTTCTACTTAGAATTACATATACTAGCTTATCTTGACAAAATTAAAACTAAGTTGAAATCCTACCTCTTTGATGCTTTCTTCCTCTTAGCTATAAGTTTCAAGTAGTTCTCCACCTTTGTTTCTTCTTCTTGGACTCCACCAAAATGCAAGAACTCCTTTAGGTTTCTTCTTTTCTCTCTATTTCTCTCTAACTCTCTTAACTCTCCAACACTTAGTAAACTTTTAGCAAATGAAGTAAACTCTAGTAAATGAGTTAGGAGATCCTATATATAGGCAAAATCCATGTACCAAATACATATACTAATACTTGTATAATACTTGTATTTATACACCCAGCTAGGTATTAACCAATGTTAAAAAGGGATTAGGTAAAAACTATTACCAAACCCTAAGCTAGTTATGCCCTAACTCATCATTTCATCACATGGCATTGCTTGTAAGCTTAATTAAGCCACAAAAATCAACACTTTGAGCCAAGGGGGGAAATTTTCAGTTAGGAGGGAGTGTGTGTATATATATATATATAATACGCTTTTATTTTATTCCCTTTTGTGTACTTAGGTTTACTTGTTCCCTACACATATATATCTATATATATACATATATATATATACTCCGGATCTTAAGCATACCCTCTTAAATGGCATACCAAGCATACTCCCTTTAGCGACGGACCGGGCGACGGTTTGGTCCGTTGCCATAGGTCCGGTCCGTCACTAAAGGCTTTAGCGACGGACCGGACCTATGGCGATGGACCAAACCGTCGCCCGGTCCGTCGCTAAAGGGGTATGCTTGGTATGTCATTTAAGGGGGTATGTTTAAGATCCGTTCTGTATATATATGTATATATATATATACACATATATATACATATATATATATATACTTACCCAAACATATACACATATCCATCCTTCACTTTCCATTCTACATTGGGCTAATCCAATATAATGTTCATTGGGCTACTAGTTTAAATTAACTTGGGCCATGTACAATTATTTTTTCATATTGGGCTCAATTTCCATTCTAGTAGCACTAGTTACTTAGGCTACAATTTCGTAACACATAAAGCATATCCATCTTCTCATTGGACTTAAGTGTTCATTAGTCCATAATATTATTAGTCGATCCTTTCTCAATTAATTAATTAATTAAACAAGTAATTAATCCATCTTACCCAATATGCCACACGAGGCATATCACATAAGCTTAATCAAGCTCATCATCATCATTACTATATTTCTCAATTGTCACATACTTAATTCAATTTTAATTGAATTATTGAGGTTCATAACATATATATAGGCATAGATAATTTTTAAATGTACTCATTATTATTTCTAATATTATTTACAAAATTCTTGGGTTTTACACCTTCTTTCATGGTGATTTGAAGGAGCAAATCTACATAAAATAGCCAGAGGGATTTGAAGTTACAAGAAAAGAGCACTTGGTTTGCAAGTTGAAAAAAAGTTTGTATGGCCTGAAACAAGCGCCAAAGTATATGAAATTTGATTCATTCATGGTGGATCAAGGTTACAGTAGAACTGTTGCAGATTATTGTGTATACGTAAAAAAATTCCCTGATGGTAACTTCATTATTTTATTGTTATATGTAGATGATATATTGATAGTTGGGTAGGATGTTAACATGATTAATAGGCTTAAGGGTGAGATGCTCAAGTCCTTTGACATGAATGACTTAGGCCCAACAAAATAGATTTTAGGCATGAAAATTATACGTGACAGGAAAGCCAAGAAGTTGTGGTTGTCACAGAAGAAGTATGTTGAACGAATACTTGTAAGGTTCAACACGGGTGATGCTAAACCAGTTAGCACACCACTGGCCAGTCATTTTAAGTTGACCAAACGTATGCGCCCTTCTACTAAGGAAAAGAGGGATTCTATGGTATCAGTTTCATACTCTTCTGCTGTAGGGAGTCTAATGTATGTGATAGTTTATGCGCGACCATATATTACTCGTGCAACTAGCATTATGAGCATGTATTTGTCTAATCTGGGTAAAAAACATTGGGAAGCAGTCAAATTAATTTTTAGATATCTGAAAGCTACTTTCAGTTTGTGTTTGAGGTTTAGGAATTTAGTCTGTGAGGTTTTCATAGATGCAGACATGGCAGGTTCTAAAGAAAAGAAGTCTATTATTTCCTAGAGGCACAATAGAGATCTAGAAGGGAGGAGTTGAATAGATCTTTAAAACTTTTCAGTTTATTGAAGAAGTATTACCAAGAGTTCATTTAATCAAGATTGATTTTATACAGTGGAATATTAGTTTGAAAGCTCCCCTTTTAAGATTTGTAAAGATCTCAATTCTGAATTTAGTTCATGCGGAAGTTGGTCATTCATCACACACATCAGTCTCATCACAAAAGAGTTTTAAGTGGTTCGGAGACTGAAAAACTCCTACTCCACTCTTTTACTTCAACAAGTAAAAAATCTACTAAAAATTCGGTCACCTAGACCAGGACACTCTGCCCTCTTCAAGCCCAACAGACTTGGATATTTAGTCACTAAGACAAGGACACTCTTGCCCTCTTCAAGATCAGCAGACTTAGAATCTCTGTGGTCACTAAGACCAGAATGAACAATTGTAAGAATGTTGTTGAGAGGTGCTGCTAAGATGACATTTAGCCTCCTTTGTCTTCAGGTAATTAGCAGCTTGAATATGATCATCATTAAGATGAAGTTAAGTGTTGCAATGGGGCTCGACTTCTTTTGGTGTTTAACATCTTCTTGTGATCATTTGTTGTGCTGCTAGGATGGCAATTCAGCTCCTTCTTCTTAGAACTTAACATCTACTCATGATGGACTACTAAGATGACTGTAAAGCTCCTTCTTTTTGATACTTAGTAGCCTCTCATGATTGATGCCAAGATGACGTTGATGCTCTTCTTCCTCTTGTACTTAGAAGCTCAGAACATATCTTTTATTATAGAGTTAATCTGCTCTACATCTTTATCTATTTAGCTCTTTGTGTTCTTAGTGGGTCATAGAGTGTATTCTTGCATTTTCCTTTTGAATCTTACACTTTATGTTTTTCATGTTTATCCACCATCTCTCTAACCTCCCTCTTGAATTTGAATCTTAATACTCTTTTATAGTCTTTTGTGGATTTTACCGTTAGAGATTTTCCATTGAGGCTTTTAGTATTTCAGATCTTCTGTGATCCTTGATGTTGAAGTTTTAGTCCATATGCTAGTCCCTTTTTGACTTTCCTGTCATATCAGTTTGCTTTTTCACCTCACATCCCAGATACGTCACATTCAACAAACTAGTCATTGGACATTTCCTTCTGAGCTATGATTTGTATCAAGGATCTAATGTTTGATGCCTTGGGATCATCAGTTTACAACGTTCCATTTGTCAATCTTTTTATTAAACTTGACTTTGCTCTACGATCTGTTGCCTTAGTAGAGTGATGAGAAACGTAGAATTAAGCTCTATATTATGTTCAACAATTTGCTGCTCTACGATTAGGAACATTACGATGCATTAGCATACTTCTTTACGTTCTTTAAATTCTTCAGCAGCTTTACAATGTCAGAGGCATCTTTACGATCTGGTTGTCTCTTTATCGCTTTACAATGTCAACTGTTGCTCTACGATTTTTAGATGACTCTGTGAACTGACTTATCCTTCATGAAGTGGCAGAGTACCTTTACGAATTAACCTTTACTTGCTCAGATATTCTTATCTTCATGACTCGTAAAATAACTTTACGATTGCCTTGATGTTTGGCTCTACGTTTAGCTTTATGATTTTGCCACCTTTTCTTTATTCTGGTGGTCTTACGAACTTGCAGGTTACTCTGCGATACTGGCATTACATTATGAATTGGCGTAGTATTTCTACGAACCATTCTTCACTCAACAAACCTTTTCCTTACTGAACATCCTTGAGTTACTTCAGCGATTGTTTGAACTTCTCTTCGTTCAGTCTTTACTCAGCACACTTTGATTGGCTTAGCTATTCTTCGATCATCACCTTAATCTGGTCTGTGCTTTGTAAAGTGAGGTGAAATTTATATCAAGAACTTTAACTCTGAGATATATCTCTTTGCAGAAGGAAGACTTTGCTAACTTCTATCTACTTTGTTATCTCAGTTATCACATTAAGATTTTGCAACTTTACGATCTTCATTCAAGATTCTGCGATTTCTTCTTTAGTTTTGAGATCTCTTTGCAGCTTTGATTTCTTCATATCTTGTGCTTTTCTTTTCAGGATGGAGTGAGCTTTATGATTCCTTGTTCACTTTACGAAATGATCTTTGCTTTGCGAAGTGTACTCTCCAACTAGTGCATCTGCCCTATGATCCATCTGATGTGCTACGAACAGTAGTTGACTCTGCGATCCATGTTAATTTTACGAATAGGCAGAGTAACTTTACGAACACTGAGTTCCTAATGACTATACATCAAATTTATTTGGCAAGATCAACCTAGTATTCTTGATCTTTCTAATCTAAGTCCTTGTACATATGTTTCGTTAAAGGACTTTACAAAACTTATTTATACAACTATGCATTGATCATTTTATTCTCTAAATACTTAGATTACTCTACTTACAATATTTACATTACGAACATGCAGAGTAATTCTATGATAAGATCAACCTAACAACCTTGATCCTTTCATTCTAAGTCCTTATACATATATTTCTTTTATAAGGACTTTACAGAGCTTGGAAACAAATATACTTTAATCTTTGATTGCATCAAACAGTTATCATCAAACCACATTCATCAATAACAAGTATGCAATTCTCAGTATTCAGCATCGTATTCACAATCATTTTTCTAACATGTCACATTTATCACATAAACATATGGTCATGTAAGCACACAGTCAAATAGTCACATAAACCAATATGATCACATAGACACATAAGCACGTAATCACATTAGCACATAAACACACAATCACATATATAATTGAGCACATAATTTCATTCACACAATCACAATAGTTATCATCATCAAATCAAATAGGCTTCAACAATCTCCCCTTATTTGATGATGACAAAATCAACAATTTATAACATTTACTGTTTTTGCTTAGAAATTAAATAATGTCTTAAAATACAGTAAGGTACTGTACTGCTAATCCAAAATGATGAATTCATTAATTAAACGATAGTGCTTACATAGACAGTTACAAATTAAACTAATACTTACTTCTTTGTACCTTCCAAGCTTCTGACTGGTCTTCTTGCATTTTTATTTTTCGTTCATCTATCCTGACCTTGCTCCCTCTGAGTTAATGACTTTTTGATTTAACTTTATCTTGCTTCCTGCTTTATACTTTTTACTCCCCGTATTTGTTTCTCCCTCTTACTACATTATCTTCTTTTTCATTTCATTATATCTTCTTCTTCATCTTCTTCTTCGTTATCTGTTCCCCCTTAGATTGTACCTTGTGTTCTTCTCATTCTTTCTCCCCCTTTGTTATGCCTTTATTTCTCTCCCTCTTTTTGTTATCATCAGCTTGAGAAAGAGGCATTGCCGAGATGGGTTGTCATCTTTGTTGATTGTCTCTAAATGCTGAACTGAGTTTAAGGATTTTGTTTGTTACAGTCTTTGTAGAGTCCTCAGTCTGCTGGTGAAGACATTGGACAAATTGTTGTTGCTCCTGAAATGTTCTTAAGAATCCTTCGTCTATGAGAGCATCTTCCAAGAATAGATTTACAAGTATGGTAACTATCTCCTGAGGATGTTGGGATGAGGATGGAACATCTGAGGAATTGAGTGGAGTGGATTTTGGATTTGATATAGGGAATAGAAGAGGACTAGGTACAAGAGTTTGTGAAAAAGATGGAGTATTATTATAATCAATCATAGAGTTTTGGGACTCTACAACTGGAAGGGCAGTATTCTGATCATTGTTCGTAGAGTGTCGAGACTCTATGATCAAAGAGTTGGTGTGAGTATGAGGTTGTTCGAAGATCGTAGAGGAAGAATCTATGACCTCTTCATTGTGATCAAAAAAGGAATGAACAGATGAGTGAGAAATGATCAAATTTGAGATGAAGATTACCTGCTGAAGACTTCGATATTCAGGATAAAAGGGCTTGTTACATATTAACGAAGTTGTAAAAGACAAAATCCTTGGGAAATTATGGGTAACAAAATTGAAATTTGGAAACATAGAATAGCTCCACCTGATAGAACTTTGATCATTCAAATATATAGCCTTTAGCAATAGCAGCATGGGTATGAAATCCAGCAACTGCATATTCTCATGTCCACTGAGATTGCTAAAAATTCATGTGGATCTTCTTCTGGTGATTCTTCTCATTTTCATCTTTCTTTTCCTTTCCTTCTCACTTTGCCTCGATACTCTTCATATTACTTCTTCTCAATCTTTCTCAGTCGTCTTTCTTTCTTAAGCTTCTTTTCTATTTTCTTTCTCATCTTCTTCTCCTTGCGAATTCTGCTTGTGCTTTCTTTCTTAACTTTTTTCTCAGCATCTCTACTTGACCTCTTCCTTTTCTTTGATTTCCTTGATCTGGAGCTTGAAACTTTTATTATTTGTTCTTCTTTATTTCCTTGGGGCTCTAGCTCATCACAGCCTCATTGTCACCTTCTTCAGGTTCAAGAGAGTAAGCCTTCTCACAAACTTTGTTAGGCTCTAGTATGGACACCTTCATGGCCTCATCTTTTTCATTTTCCTCCTCTTCTAGTTCTGATTCTTGGTCTTCTGAGGTTTCAGCTTCATTGGGTTTGAGCACTGGCACTATTTCAGCCATCTCATCTTTTGAACTTGGCTCAGGCACTGAGGTCGTCTCAGCCATTTCATCATCACCTTGAGGCTCAGGAGATAAATCTTTTATAGTCATTTCTGCTTCTTGGTTAGACATAGTCATGTCTTCTTCCTCGGACATACTATCTTCATTGTTATCTGATCCAGCCTCTGAATTATTCGTGGATGTTTCTTCTTCAGAAGTGTAGGATATGCTCTTCTCAAGACTTGGTGATTCTTCATTATCTTCATCTTCAATGTCTATAATTTGAGGAGGCCCCGTGTTGACTGGACCTTACCATTGTTCTCTTATCCTCATGCTCATCCTTCTTGGAGCAGTTTTAATAGTTTTCTTTTCTACCTTCTTCTTCTTTTGTGTTGATTTATAAACTGATTTCGATGAATTTCTCTCGGTCACTTTGAGAGCTGCCTTTCTCTTCTCAACCTTCTTCACCTTATCAACTCTCTTCATTCCTTTCTCAGGTTTCCTCTTCTTCTTAGAGGATTAGTCATCATGAATGACAAGGGCACTGCTATCAGGATTTGTATCAGCTTCCTGCAGTTCCTTCTACATAACTTCATTCATTTTTCTCTTTCCTTTGGCTTTAGAGGACTTTTCTTCTTTACCTCTGATAGGTTCATTTTTGCCTTTAGATTTTCTTGATTTCTTTGCCTTGCCTGGGTTCTTCTTCCAATCTTCAAATAGCCTGGGAGTGATTCTCTTATTACAGTTCAAGACTTCTCCCTCTCTATCTCCAATTTTGCTTGAACGTTTTTTCTTCAGAATGATGCTGATGAATCTCCCATAGAGTATTTTCGGACTTAGCTTTCCTGCTTCTATTTTTGTTTTGGCGTTTACAATCCAGCTTGTAAGCCAATTCAAAATAATAGCTCCAAAATTGATTTTCTTCTGCAAAACGATAACAATCATGAACTTTAGTTGTAGTTTATTGACAGTATTATATGTAGTTTCCTTGCAAAGAATATACTTCCCAACAATGTCAGCAAGGAACTCATACTGCAGAGGGAAATCTTTCTTGTTGATTCCCTTTAGGAAAGATTTTTTCTGGTATCCCATCAATCGCAGTCCTTCTTTCGCATCAATGTCATCGAAGGAAGTAATTCCTTGACGGAGAAACCCTAAATTGTGATTAATTTCAAAAGCACCCATTTGCAGAGTGATTCCCCTGGCTTTCGTAACAAGAACACCACCATGATATACAGCATTTAGGTAAAACTTCTTTACCAAAGCAGAGTAGATTCTAGTGCTGGTCTCCAAGCATTTTGTGAACTCATCGTCTTTGATCAGCTTAAGTATATCCTTGAACTTCTGCTCAACATCCTCAAATTTATCAAAACAGACTTGGTTTCCGGGAATGACTTGATGATTCATCATGAGGTTGAATTGAACTTGAAGGTAATACAGAGATGCTTAAGTTTTCTGGAGATTTTGGAAAACTAGGGTTCAACATCTCTTGAGAGTTTGAAAGCAGTAAAACTCTGATTGCAATATGAAAGCGCAAGAGTCAACTGAGTTTGAAAAGATTTTATATTTCACTTCCCTCTAATTTTGCTCAGTGGGGCACAATGCAAGAAGTAACTGGTTGGACATTGCTTCAGTTTTTCTTAGTTACAGTTGTAACGCAGTAACTTCTTCTTTTCGTGAGTTGCACGCGCTTTTGGAATTAACCGCCTTAATTTCTTCTGACGTATAGTAACTTTTGAGAAGTTACTAACTATATAAAAGTCTTTTTGTTCATCGATCTTCTTGGAGTTATACGATTTCCCTTTAGCTTTACAAACTACTTTCATTCTGTGAACATTGAACATCAATTATGATTGTGCCTTTTCACACACAACTTTATCAACCACTTTACAATCCTTCTGTGAGCATTACTTGCCTTCAGATGAACTTTTTTGACTTTTATTGTTGTAGAGCAACTTGACGACATAGTTTTTACTCTACGATCTTCTCTCTACTCAATGATCAACCTTCGATACCAAACTCCAATCTACTAGCGCATTTACTCTGACATCAATTGATCACCATTTCCATGGTCTTCTTTAACTTGCCTTATTATTTGATAGTTCCATCTTTACTTGACTTATACCTCCTTTGTTGCTACAATCTTCTTACTGGTGAGCTTTGAGCCTTATTGCTCTACTTCTATTTGCTGAGACATTGGAGAGGCCGAATAAGTTTCTTCTGGTCTCCCCCTTAATATGTGCATTGGTGTGCTCAGAAGCAGGGAGTCTTTACTCCATCATGATATCAGTAATGACCAACTTAATGATACTTGTCTGGTTTACTGAATCAATAGATAAGTTTAGTTTGACCATTTGTGAAGACTTACCCTTTGAACCAGCTTCTTTCTCTTCTAGAAAATTCCAAGAGCCGAATTTTCTTCTTCACGAGGACTAGTTTCCTTCTCGATTTATTTGCCTTTGAAATAGATCAAAATTCCTCATACTCTTCTTACATTATTGCTACTAGACAACTGATGATGATCTCAAACTTCATTGACTACTAGGGTTGCTCATCGGTAAAATATCGAATCGGTACCGAAAATACCGAATCGGTACCGAAAATACCGAACCGGTACCGATCCGAAAGTGTCGGACAAGTAAGAACCGGTACCGGTACCGAATTACCGGTTTCGGTACAAAATTGGTACTGGTTTATTCGGTTCGATTTTCGGTTATACTGCATAGTAATATATATAATTATTAATATGATTTACGATAAATGTTCTTATTCGGTTTCTTATGTAGCCTGCTTTATTAGTTTGTCACAGTAACATGAAATTTTATCTGAAAAAAACAATGCATAAGAATGGATGCATCAAGTTGTACAACAATATTAAAAGCATTTTAACACTTTCAAAAACTGAGAAATTTGTAGCCTGTAGGTAAAGAGTAACTTATTCAACATATTTTTTGTTGTATATGAAAATTATGTCCAACTGTAGGTATTAACAAGATGGGTTCAAAATATTAAGAGTTAAAGGACTTATTGCACAAATTTATCTTGTTTGTGATTCATAACTTTTATGTATAAGATATTGTCCAGAATGAATGAACAAGTAGAAACGCAGATTTCGGTATTTTTAGTATTTCGGTATTTACCGAATTCAAAAAATTCATTACCGTTACCGGTACCAAAAAGTGTTAAAATATCGAAAAACCGGTACCGAAAAAAATCGATACCGTCGGTACCGATAAAAAACCGAAAAAAACGAATTTTTTGAGCACCCCTACTGACTACAATCCTTGAACATAATCTTTGGTTCAGCTTCATTGTAGGGACATAAGATTATCATTAAGCATTCTACATATTTATTGATTCGTAGAGTCCTCTTAATTTTAACTCAGGGCTCTACGATCTTCTGGTTCGTTTCTACGATCGTTAAGTTCTAATTTTGCGACTTCAGCTTCTATGATCGTAGGACTCTTCTATACTTGATTTGAGAATCCAACATTGTGATTTCTTCCTGTTGTTCTACTTTGTTTGGTTCACCTTAATCTCCTTTATCAATTGTAACTTGGATAAGGACTTCCATTATCAAGAGATTCTTTTCGAACATTCTATAGACATTGTTTTTCCATAAAATGTTAAACTGAGATTCCTTCAACCATCTTGAGCTAAAATTTCATCTGATGTCTCTTGCCATTGTTGAGAATGTACTGTAAACAGCCAAGTGCATAAGACTTTACTAATATTTGGCTTCCCTCTTTTCCACAACTTATAGGGTGCGCCATGATCACTTCTTATCACCTTAATCTTCTCACCCCTCTCATTCATGATCAGCTTTGAAGAATTTGATCGTTGAGTGTTGGTTTCATCCTTAGGACTTAAAGGAATACTCATGAATACTTGGGATAGCTATTCACTGTACCCAGTGAGCACCTTTTACCTTAAGGACTAGCAGTTAGAGGTTTGCCTGAATAGATCCATGAACAACAACTGTAAGGGCTTCTCCTTTGAATCAACTGCTTTGCTTCTAAATGAGTCTCTTGAACTTTCCTTAATACATTTCAGCTTTGACGACCTTCTGACTAGATCTTTGACCACGTAGTCATTTGCATCTATTGATCTAGTCAGCTTCACAGAGTTGATTTCCAGGTCTCGATCTTGACACTGGTGACTGAGGAAAATGACTTAAAATCCCTTATCATGTATTTGACTGATGCTCAACATTTAGTGCTTTAACTTATAAACACATGCATATTATTGAGAGAAGTTGTTGTATTCTCAATTTACTTATAGTCTTAATTTCAGAGAAATCATTTCTGAAGACAGTTGAAGAATTCTTGACATAAATTCCTTGAAACTGATCATGCTTCATATCACCCACTTGAAGAGACATCAGCTAAGATCGGTGGGTATTGATACTTGCAAGCTTTTATTATCTTCATCTTGATCATCATATGCTGCAGCTTTTAATAGAATTTCTGACACTGCTTCATGAATATTTAAAACAATTCCTTTGTGATTTCTTTCGACTTTAGATAGGATCTTTGTACTGGAATGAAGACTCAAGCTCATGGATAACCAAGTTACCATAGAACTTCTTGTCGGGCACATCAAATAGATATTTTGACCCATGCCTCATGCAGATCAACACAGTGATGCTTCCTTCTGGAACATAGACTTCTATGCCCTTTAGCATCATCAGTAGAACTTCTCGAACTCTTTGTAGGTAGAGATACAAGTTGTGATATATTGAAGTCAACTTGATTGGAAGGACAAGGGGCAATCTGGACAGCATCAAACTATTCATCATCAAAAGTGTTCACATATGTGTACCAGTAAATTCAAATTTTGATTTGTAAGCTTATTCACAGAGAATTTCCTATTTCAACTACCAAGATCAGAACAGATTTTGTTTAGTGCCATAGGATCAACTCAAAGCGCGAGCTTTATGTTCATGAGAACCCGCTCTAATACCAATTGTTATTTCCTAGAGGCACAATAGAGATCTAGAAGGGAGGTTGAATAGATCTTTAAAACTTTTCAATTTATTGAAGAAGTATTACCAAAAGTTCCTTTAATCAAGATTGATTTTGCACAACGGAATATTAGTTTGAAAGCTCCCTTTTAGGAATTGTAAAGATCTCAGTTCTGAATTTAGTTCATGTGGAAGTTGGTCATTCATCACATACATCAGTCTCATCAAATATAAATAACAGAAAGTAAATGACACAAAAAAGGTTTAAGTGGTTCGGAGACTGAACAACTCTTACTCCACTCTTCTACTTCAACAAGTAGGAAATCCACTAAGAATTCGGTTACCTAGACTAGGACACTCTGCCCTATTCAAGCCCAGGAAACTTGGATATTTAGTCACTAAGACAATGACACTCTTACCCTCTTTAAGCCCAGCAGACTTACATATTTAGTCACTAAGACAAGGACATTCTTTCCCTCTTTAAGCCCAGCAAACTTGGATATTTAGTCACTAAGACAAGGACACTCTTTCCCTCTATAAGCCAAGCAGACTTGGAATCTCTGTGGTCATTAAGACCAGAATGAACAATTGTAAGAATGTTGTTAAGAGGTATCGCTGAGATGGCATTTAGGCTCCTTTGTCTTCTAGTACTCAGTAGCTTGAATATGATCATCATTGAGATGAAGTTGAGTGTTGTAATGGGGCTCGACTTCTTATAGTACTCAACATCTTCTTGTGATCATTTGTTGTGTTGTTAGGATGGTAATTCAACTCCTTTTTCTTGGAACTTGACAGCTACTCATGATGGACTACTAAGATTGATGCCTCTCATGATTGATGCCAAGATGACGTTGATGCTCTTCTTCCTCTGGCACTTAGTAGTTAAGAACACATTTCTTGTTGTAAAGTTAATCTACTCCACATCTTCATCTGTTCAGCTCTTTGTGTTCTTGGTGGGTCGTAGAGTGTGTTCTTGCATTTTTCTTTTTGATCTTGCACTTTACGTTTTTCATGTTCATCCACTATCTCTCTAACCTCCCTCTTGAATTTGAATCTTAATGCTCTTTTATAGTCTTTTGTGGATTTTTACCATTGGATATTTTCCATTGAGGCTTTTAGTATTTCATATCTTCTAGGATCCTTGATGTTGACGTTTTAATCCATGTTTCAGTCTTTTTTTTGACTTTTCTGTCACATCAGTTTGCTTTTTCACCTAACATCACAGAGACGTCACATTCAGTAAACTAGTTGTTGGACATTTCCTTATGAGCTTTGATTTGTATCAAGGATCTAATATTTGATGCCTCGGAATCTTCAATTTACAACGTTCCATTTGTCAGTCTTTTTGTCAGACCTGACTTTGCTCTACAATCTGTTGCTTTAGTAGAGTGATGAGAAAAACTCTACGTTCTATTCAACAATTTATTGCTCTATGATTAGGAACATTACGATGCATTAGCAGATTTTTTTGCGTTCTTTGAATCCTTCAGCAGCATTACGATGTCAAAGTCATCTTTACAATCTGGTTGTCTCTTTATAGCTTTACAATGTCAACTGCTGCTCTACGATTTTTAGATGACTTTGTGAACTGACTTATCCTTCATGAAGTGGCAGAGTACCTTTATAAATTAACCTTTACTTGCTCAGATTTTCTTATCTTCATGACTTGTAAAATAACTTTACAATTGCCTTGATGTTTGGCTCTACGTTTAGCTTTATGATTTCGCAACCTTTTCTTTATTCTGGTGGTCTTATGAACTTGCAGGTTACTCTGCGATAGTAGCTTTACATTATGAATTGGTAGAGTATTTCTACAAACCATTCTTCACTCGACAAACATTTTCCTTACTGAACGATCCTTGAGTTACTTCAGCGGTTGTTTGAACTTCTCTTCGTTCAGTCTTTACTCAACACGCTTTGATTGGCTTAGCTATTCTTCGATCACCTTAATCTGGTGTGCGTTGTGTAAAGTGAAGTGAACTTTATATCAGGAACTTTAACTCTGAGATATATCTCTTTATAAAGGAAGACTTTGTTAACTTCTATCTGCTTTGCTATCTTAGTTATCACATTGTGATTTTGCAGCTTTACGGTCTTCATTCAAGATTCTGCGATTTCTTCTTTAGTTCTGAGATCTCCTTGCAGCTTTGATTTCTTCATATCTTGTGCTTTTCTTTTCAGGATAGAGTAAGCTTTATGATTCCTTGTTCACTTTACGAAATGATCTTTGTTTTGCAAAGTGTACTCTTCAACTATTGCATCTGCTTTATGATCCATCTGATGTGCTACGAACAGTAGTTGACTCTGCGATCCATGTTAATTTTATGAATAGGCAGAGTAACTTTACGAACATTGAGTTCCTAATGACTATACATCAAATTTATTTAGCAAGATCAACCTAGCATTCTTGATCTTTCTAATCTAAGTCCTTGTACATATGTTTCGTTAAAGGACTTTATAAAACTTACTTATACAACTATGCATTGATCATTTTATTCTCTGAATACTTAGATTACTCTACTTACAATATTTACATTACGAACATGCAGAGTAATTCTATATTAAGATCAATCTAACAACCTTGATCCTTTCATTCTAAGTCTTTGTATATGTATTTCTTTTATAAGGACTTTACAAAGCTTGGAAACAAATATACTTTAATCTTTGATTGCATCAAACAGTTATCATCAAACCGTTGGGTTTGTATATTACGCAAGCATGCAATCAAATTACATAAATAGAGCATAAGCTCGATAAAAATGGATTTTTTAAATTTTAATACAAATCATCACCATGATATTTCCTTGTTTCAATTATCAATTAACGAAAGAGATACAGAATTATACCCTCATGAATCAAAGTTTCCTCAAGTACAAGTTCACCTCCAATTCCTTCGCGTTCTCCTTGAATTCCACCAATTAAATTCCTTCCTTTGATCAACGTTAGTCACCTAAGTGTTTGGTCTCTAGAGGTGATCTACCAAGGAATAATATTTATTCAATAAGATGGGTATTGGCTAAATCCTAGTTTATATCTCTATAGAAATTGCAAGTACTCTCCACAATTCTAATGCAAGAGTGTGTAACCTTAATCTATAATAAGACTCATCTTATTTATAGATATAGGTAACCCTCCAAAATAATTTAGGATTAGGTTAATTGTCTTAATTAAACTCTTTTAATTAATTAAACTCTTAATCCAATTAGGAATTTATGAGAATACTTTTATTAATTAATTCTCAAACCCTTTTAGGAATTAAATAATAATAGTAGTAATAATAATAAGACTCCTCTTATTAATTTATATTTAATATTTTTAAAATATTAAATAATAAATATTAAGCTATTTAATTTATTCTATCTCATAGACTAAATTAAATACACTTAACTTATTAATACAATTATGTCATTTACTTCTTAAATAAATATTTTTCTTTTGCGGTGTGACCCTTTAGATTCTTCATATTAAACCGGTTGTGAATAAATCAATTAGAACAATTCTAACCTTATTTAAATAAATAAATTAAACTATTTAATTCATTTAAATAAATAACATTTATTCTACAATAAGGGTAAGCCCCCTTAGCGATCAACGACTTTCCAGATAATATAGATTTTAACATTAATCACAAAAGAACCTTTCAGTGAATAGTTACCGTACAATTCAATCTTTCTACCATACAATGTCCCAATCAAATATAAGACATGAAATTACTGTTAAGTCTTATTTTATTTGATTATATGTATTTCGATTCTCAAATGCACAACTCTAAATAATGCAAATTAGAAACTCCTTTCTAATTTCATTCTGCTTTGGCCAAAGACTTCTGAGTTGTCATTTATCGAATCACATAGGACATTCTCTCCTTTTACTAGAAGTGATAGATTCTTTGTTGACCATTCATATATCTCCATGTACAACTTATTATACCCAATCATACCCTTTGATATACCCTAAAAGTCTTAAGGGACATGTCAAAGTATAACCCATCATACACAAGATACTATGATGATCTCAAGTCCAAGGATCACTTGTATTACTATCACTAGAGGAATTCCTATTGACAGACGAGTAAAACTCCATTAGGTATTCCTTAGTGAGCCACGTTAAGTGAACTTATTCTCCAATAAGCACCTACATACTTGTTTTAGTGTCTCCACGCAAATGATTATGAGATCAATCATCATCTTCCTAAGAGCAAGCAACGTATGTACTAATCTATCCGGATTCACTAATCCCTTTTTAGTAATCCAACGATTAGGAACGATTTTAGTTTTAAGCTATCTAGAATTTAGATCTCATTAGCATGATCATCATTATGATTCTAAAAGCATTACTTAAAACTATGAGTTATCACATATTAAATAACAGCACTATGTAGATAAAGTAAAATGCCTTTAATTAATCAATTCTTTTATTAATAAATGAATAAGATTACAACGTATATGCTACATCATATCAAATATGATTGACTTGTGTGCATACTACTTTCACAAATCACATTCATCAATAATAAGTATGCAATTCTCAGTATTCAGCATCGTATTCATAATCATTTTTCTAACAGGTCACATTTATCACAAAAACATATGGTCATGTAAGCACACAGTCAAATAGTCACATAAACTAATATGATCATATAGACACATAAGCATGTAATCACATTAGCACATAAACGCATAATCACATAGATAATTAAGCACATAATTTCATTCACACAATCACAACAGTTATCATCATCAAATCAAATAGGCTTCAACAAAGTCTACTTCGGGAAATTTGTTTACTTTTGCAGGGGAAGCTGTGTCATCGCAGTCCAAGTTACAAAAGTGTGTTGCTTTGTCTACTATTGAGTTAGAATACATTTGCCGCTACTGAAGCGGGCAAGAAAATGTTATGGTTGAAACGGTTTCTCCAAGAGTTGGGTTTGACATAGGATGACTACGTGGTTTGTTGTGATAGTCAAAGTGCAATTAACTTGACTAAGAACGCCATATATCATAATCGTACCAAGTACATTGATGATCATTATCACTGGCTTCGTGAAGTGATCAAAAATAAGTTAATGAAAGTAAAGAAAGTTCATACCAATGAAAACCCCTTGGATATGACGACGAAGGTTGTGACTCGAGATAAGCTAGAGTTTGCAATGAGTTGACCAGGATGGACTCCAAGTGACGGGGTCAGGGTAACTACCTCCTTTCATGGGTTTAGAGAGGGAGATTGTTAGGTTTCTTGTGGGTCTTACACCTATGAGAAAGGTGGTGAATCATGTGAAGGCTTTGTCCTTGTTTTTGGGCAAGCTTTGTGGCATTATACTGTCGGCAAATTCTTGCAAAAAGGAAAAAGATTTTTTGTCCTTTGATTTCTTTAAGAGGCTAATGACTCACCCAAGTATATACATATATATATATATTTGACAAGTTGGCGGCAGAGCATTGAGGAGAGAGAAGACCTTTTGTTTTTTTAAGGCTATATGTATCACCAATCAAAGTTGCCAATATAATCAATGAGAAAGTAAGAATTGGGAGAATAGCCATCTAGGAGAGAAAAGAGAGAAAGGGTGGGAGAGAAAGAAACTAAGTAGCCAAAGAGAGAAAGGGTGGGAGAGAAAGAAACTAAGTAGCCAAAGAGAGAAAAAATAGAGAGAAAAAGATTAAACAATCTTGGTTGTTATTTGGGGTTTCATCATAGGGTTATTGTGGTGAGCTAATTTGAGTGTTTATTCAAATCAATATATTTTTATATTCTATCAATTTATTATAGTGAATTTTTTAGAGCTCGTCCAGTGATTTTTACCTCTTAATTTGAGAGGGTTTTTCACGTAAAAATTTTTGGTGTCTTGAGCTTGATTTTCTTCATCTTATTATTTTTTGCAGTGATTATTATTGTGGTGGAACTGCATATTTAATCTGTTCGACATATACTGGTGTTTTTGCCATTTTATTTATCAAAGACAATAGTATTAGGAGGTGATTTTTTCCCAACACAACCCCATTTTCATTCTCCCCGTCTCACACGTCCTTCTACACATGCAAAGGATAAGAGTTGACTTTTTGTTGTTGTATTGTTTTTATTTTTTATATAATATTATTATATTCGCTCCCAAAAATTCACATATCATATGTACTATTGATTCTTACTAAATTCCACGTCTCGATCGTCATGGTGACGTCCATTTTATAAAATTTGTCTTCAAACTCAAAGTTTAACTTTTAAACTTGAAAGTCAATTGTTGACTTTGATCGAAAATGTCAACTTTTTGGTCATATCGACTTTACAGTCATTTCCTATTAAATTTGATATTTCGAAAACAAAGATGAGGTCCACATCTCAAAATTTAACTCTGAACTCAAATTAGGATTTTTGACCTTAATAGGGACATTTTGGTCATTTCGCACAAAAAATAACTGGGTTTGTCCAACCAATTTTAAATGTTCTTGATTCATCTATAGCGTCCATTTCACCAATTGTATCTCTGATTATCGAGATTATAATAATTAGTTGTTTTGGCCCACACAAAACCTAATCGAAACCTAACTTTCGATTTTTTTATTCGTCATTCTCGATTTCATTTTTATATAATAAGTTATTATTTAATATTCTCCATTACATCATATTGACGTTATACAACTAATTTTGGGTCAAGATATTACAACCCGAATGCCAAGGGTTTAAGAAATAAATCGTTTCCTCACTATGATGAACAAGTACAAATTTTTGGAAAGGATCGAGCTACTGAAGAAGGTTTCTGAAGCAACTGCAGATGTTGTAAAGGAGATTGATAGATTTGATACATATAATAATATTGATGACATTGGATTAGAAGAAATTGATGGGTCTATCAACGTAACTCAAAATTCAACAACTCAAAGTGCGGGACCATCTAATCAACTCCGAAGGAAGAGAAGTCGAAGTAGTGATGGTTGATTAGCAACTATGTCACGTATATCAAATAAGTTAGGAAGTTTATATGAAAATTCAAATGTAAACATATCAAAGCTTGCATTTTACTTTAATTTGAGGCTGATAGAGCTGAAACAAGGATGAAAGTATTTGATGAAATACAAAAAAAAATCATATATAGATAATATAGATCGTCTTAGAGTTAGAGAGATTTTAATTGGTGACTCACATAAGATTGATTTCTTTTTCAACCTTCCTGCAACTTTTAAGAAGCGATATGTTCAGAATTTACTTGAGAAAAATAAATAGTTACGTAACTTTTTTTTATCAAGGATATTTATTAATTAAGCATAAACAATTTTCATTGTGTTTTTTAATTATTCTAGTTGATAGATGTATTTATTATTTGAATGGTGTACAGTGGCGGAACTAGAATGTTATTAAAGTGGGGGTCGAAATACATCAATAAAATTTTTTTACAGGCCTAGTAAAATAATTGAATTAAAAACTTGGTCTGAGAAGACCTGCTAGCCTGGCCTAAGCCAAACCCGAACAAATTAAACCCTTTCATACTTTACTAAATAAGTTTGTACTTGAACTCCCTTCTATTTATGAAACAAAAGTAAAATAAGATAACATGGGTAACCAATGTGGGACTTTAAGATTTCAGGTATAAGTTTATACTTGAACTCCCTTCTATTTATGAAACAAAAGTAAGATAAGATAACATGGATAACGAATGTGGGACTTTAAGATTTCAGGTGGAGAAACACATATGGCTATCATATTAATACTCAATGAATTTGGAGTTAAAACAGTTAAAATCTGATGTGGGATGGACATTCATTCACTTGTTCCTACTGACTGAGTGATTTGTTATGCATTTAGATGGAAATGGAAACATCATCCTAAAAAGAAGAATAATTTCATTAATGTCTTTAATCTTCTGAAGGTTAAATAATTTTGTACTTGAACTCTCTTCTATTTATGAAACAAAAGTAAGATAAGATAACAAGGATAACCAATGTGGGACTTTAAGATTTCAGGTATAAGTTTGTACTTGCACTCCCTTCTATTTATGAAACAAAAATAAAATAAGATAACATGGATAACCAATGTGGGACTTTAAGATTTCAGGTAGAGAAACACATATGAATTAACATTGGAGTTAGTGGCATCCTAATCTAAGTCCCACATTGTTTAAAAGATAAAAGTCTTGAGGAAGTATCCTTTATAAAAGGAACTTTCCTCAAAGTATGAAGGCAATCAAACTTAAGTGACTAAGTCCCACATCGTTTAAAATGTCCAAGTCTAAGGAAAGTTTTCTTATAAAATGACTCTTTAAATAGGATAACCAAATACCCATTGTTCTTTAGTCCCACATTGGTAGGCTGTAGAGGGGTCATATGACCCCCCTCGACCCCCTAGTTCCACCTCTGATGATGTAGAAACTAGAGAAACTCGTACTTTTTTTTGGAATAATCAATTAACTTAGTTTAAAAAATTTGTTATGAGAGATATTTTATGTTTATCTTTATATATTTTTATATAGATGAGTAGATTATGCAGACATATTATTTGGTTGAATTATTTGTATTTTTTACTATTGACACTTTAATCCTTTTTAAAGACTTTCAAAAAAACATAAAACATAAAATACTCATTAATAAATACATATATTAATTTTTTTGTTAAAAAATAATTTAACTCATAGTTAGACATTGAAAGGCTTCATTTTCAGCATTTGACTACACCAATCACTTGAATGAAAATATTCAATTATGTTGATTCCAATTCTCAAACGTTTCCAAACAAAGAAATAGAAAGAATAAAATACACTCACACCCCCTGTAGATAATCATAATAACACTCATCACCCCTCTAATTTTTTAAGTAACACTCACTACCCCTGTGAATAACATAGTGTAACATTTACTGCCCCTAAGGTGGTTGACTTGATGATGTCAACATTTTTTTAAAAATGAAATGGCCAAAATGTCCTTTACTACTGTAAGGACAATTATACATTCAATTTATGATGGCTAATATACCCTTTAAGCTTGTATTTCACTTTCATTTAATTAAAAGGACAAATTAAAATTATTAACTTAAATAAATAAAAGTTTATTTAACAAATGTAAAATTTTAAGGTGAATAATTTAATAATTATCATCCCAAGGAATGGAGAAATTGCATCGTATCATAGCACTAACGAAGAATATACATTAGCCAACATAATCGATATTTTTCCACTAAGTCTATCATTTGTCCAACCACTAAATACATCATCAATGATGGCTCCAACTCTGATGACCAAATATACATTAGCTTAAAATGGCATGTTAACAATATTATTTAAGTAGGTAACAAAGACATACACATTTTTTATACAAATACAATTTTTTTTGGTAAAAAAGTAATAAGAGCAAGGCACCTGTAAACATGTGTTCTTGTCAACAGATTTGAAATCTTCACACACGTAAAAGATTGCACAAAAAATAACTCATACACTCCCATTATTATATCTATCAAGTTATAAACAATTGAAAGACAACATTAGTTATTCTAGAGACTAGTGAATTATTTTGAACTGAGATAACCATTAGTGACAATCAACACTTGTATACCATGCAAGAGAAAAAATCAGTATAACTAGTACAAGATTTAACTTATAATACTCACAACATGTACCCAACAATTCAAGCAATAGTTTTCCTTGACTTACACTTGCAACTAGATATCAACAAACATAGTTTTTCCTAGTCATAACATGTGACCAAAAGTACCACCAATTATTAAATTCTAAAATTCCTAATAGTAGCAATTTACCAAGAGTATATGTACTAAACCAAATTCCGTATTCATAAGTTACCACCAATTTGATTCCTAATAGGAAATTGAACATATGCAACTTGAGTGTGATTTCCAACGGTAAGTGATTGTGTTTGATTCACAATAGAAGCTTGATTTTTAGCAGTTTGATTTTCGCAACTTCTTTTTCTTTCAACAACTAAACCACCCTTGCTACCAATCGAGTGAATTGTCCTTTTATTGACTTGATTCGGAGGTGTAATATCAACCCAATGAGCTCTTGTCTGTTCGTCCAACAAAACACTATTGTCAAACTTTAAACAATATAAAAAATATTTTTTTCATTAAAAATATGCATGCTTTATTTAAAACTAATTACATGTAAAATATCTCACCTTCGAAACTGGATTACCATTATTTGTAGGATAAACAAGTGAACCATTTCTTTTCGATTTTGTCGTGACAACCTTTCCCCTTCCTTGAAATCGAATTCCTTTATCTTTACTTGAGTTGTTTGTTCCTACATTAGTTGATAAAACTTGTTGACATCTCCCCAGACCTCTTTCATTTTCATTTGACATTTCCCCTTCACCAAGTTCTGTTACAACCTCTTCATTATTTCTTCGATCGGCTTCTTTTCTTTTCTTCCTAACATTCCCTCTTCTACCATGTGGTTTCGATTGGTCTTCACAAACTTGTTGTGTTTGACCTTCACTAACCTGTGATAAAAGAACAGATAAGTTATTATAATCATAAAATATAATGTAAAATAAGTAAACTGTAACAAGCAAGTATTATTAAAAAAAAATATAGTATATTACCTCTTGAGTTACACCATCTTGAGTAACCCCGTTCCCAGTTAACTCGGGTGGATCTCTTTGGCAGGTCAATCTATTGTGACCAAACTATTTGCAGTTAGAGCATTTGACACTTAAAGCTCTTTTTACAAAATTATTCCCTGCATTGACTTCACCTGGCTCTTTCCTTCTGTTTTTTCTTGGCCTCCCAGGCAACCTATGAAGAGGTAGGGGGTCCAATGGATCACTTCCATCTTCTATGTATTTCCACAATCTTTGATCTTTGATAGGGTGAATCATTTTTCCATGAGCAGCTAAGTATGCATGATTTGTAAAATACGTATCACAATATTGTTCAATATTGGCTCTTCTAGATGCAATAGCAGCAACTCCATGTTTACAAGGAATGCCTGAAATCTGTCATGCTCTACAATCACAAACTCTTAGTCCAATGTCAAATAAAAATGTGAATCTATCGTCAACGACTTTGAATTTATTCTCTCCACCATAAATCACTCTGCAAATTCTAGCTTTGCCAAGATTGAAGTTTAATTTCTTTCTAATATTTGGAGTAACATATCCATCCCAAGCACACCCATTTTCATACCTCACTTGAATTCTTTGCATCAACTTACAGCTAATCCCTTCAAGCATTTTCAAAATGGGTCTACCCCTCATATCATCAACCCAATGGTTAAAAGACTCACAAAAATTGCTTGTGACATGATTACTTTTACATCTCTCATCAAAGCCATATCTTGTCCATGTTTCGAGAGGCTCTTCCATCAAATAATTGTATGCAGATTGAGACTCTTTCTTAACATCCTCCATTGCTAGGTTGAAGTCGTGTTCATTATAAGCTCTAACTGCCCTCCAAAAGTGATTTTTTAACATCAAGGTTGGATACTTTTTTCTAAAATTACAAAACAAATGCCTAGCACATGTCCTATGAAGTGCATATGGAAATTCCTCATTGAGTGCATATTTAAGACCCTGAAAGAATATAAACAAAAATTATAATCAATTTTTCAGCATTGAGCATAAACTAATTATAATTAAAATTTTGAAATCATTAATTTGTAACAATACTGTTTAACTATCCTCGTGTTTTGCAGAAGGTTAACATGATACTGAATAATAAATCCATACTTAAAGAGATAACAATATATAAAAAAGCAGAATTTTCAAATTATAATTGTTGTATGAAAACATGAAATGCATAATTAAAACCAAACATCAACGTATAGTTAATAATACCTTCTGCTTGTCTGAAATGAATGTTAATGTCATCACACCATCATCATCTGCACCAAGAGCTGGCCTTAAATTACTAAAAAAGAACTTCCAACTTTGTTTGCACTCAGTTTCTACCACGACAATTACCAGTGGGAAGAGTCCATTATTCCCATCTAGAGCTACTGCAGCCAACAAAATACCACCATAAGGCCCTTTTAGGTGGCATCCATCAACACCTATAAAAGGTCTACATGCATTTCTAAATCCAGAAGTCAATGCCTCATATGCTATAAACATTCTCTTAAATGTGGGATTCACATCAATTGATAACCTATCAGTGTTAATATCCACTCTACTTCCAGGATTTGTACTTAGAATTTGTTGGCCATATTGCCTCAAACTTTTATAAGATTCTGCATGACAACCATTAAGTTCAACAAGTGCCTTTTTTGGCCCTGTATAACTGCATTTTATTTCACTCAATCTGCCATTTCTTATGCACTTTGGCCTGAATTTCATTTATCTTCATGTCAGGATTGTCCCTTAATGTATCACCTAATTTGTTTGCAATCCAAGTTGATGTTGCTTCAGTATTAGTGGAAACAACAATACAAGTGTGTGTGCCACAATATGTCTTGATTTTATAAGTCACCTTATCAGGAAGAGGGGATGCATGTATTCGTCATGGACAACCAACTGCAACACATTTACACGTAACTCTTTTTTTCTCATTTTTAATCCTCTCAATCTTGAAACCCTCTTGAATTGTAAAATCTCTTAAAACTTGTCTGAAACTGTGTACATTTAAAAACAAAAGGCCTTCACACAACTTGATCTTCTCTTTCCTAACATGTACAAATTCCTTTCCATATCTATAGTGGTTAAACACCTTACCAAGTTGTCCACAATCAACTTGTCTCCCCTCAATAGTTTGACCACCATCAACAAATTGATTATCATCATCTCTATCTTCATCATAATACACTCTATTACATTCATCACTTGATGAGTAATCTGATAGCCCATCATTATTAGTCATCACTTCATTTACAAGTTTTTCATCTACAAATTCATCATTGTCTATTTCAAAATCACTAGCATGTTCTTCTTCATTATCACACTGAAAATCCTCATCCTCGAAAGATAAGCCATAAACATCATCATCCTCATAACCATCTTCTACAATTATTTGTTTGTCTTTTCTATTTTTGTAACTTTTACGCTCTGTTTCTGAGTTTTAAAATGACCAGAAAAGAAAAGAAATGGACGGAAAATTTAAGTTTTCTTTCCAATTCCTTTGTTTATGAGTTTTTTAATAAACGGAAAAGAAAAGAAATGGATAGAAAACTTGGCCACTTTTCCTGCCAAAGTTTTCCGTCCAAAATTGACATGATTTGGACGGAAAAGAAATTTGAATAAGTAATATTTTTATAATTCCCATATTATCCTCAACTTTCAATATAATAAATTTTAAATTACAACTCATGTCTCCAATTTATTTTTATCTACTAAACCTAACGTCTTTCTTTCTCTCTCTCCCCTATAGAAGCAAATCAGATTCATTAGTGGATCAATTACCTTTATTTTTTCTAGTAAAGAACTAAGTACTTTACATGCAACTATGTAAGGGTTCTTCACAGCAGTGAAATATAAATTTTAATTTTCTTCATTAGTGAATCTTCATTAAAAAAAAATTGGCAGACTACTACTGTGAAAAGAAATGAGATTTTATTGGAATTTTTTTCCTAGTAAATGAGATTCTCCAGAGAATATTATTTTAGGCCATGTTACATACTAATTCTAAAGTAGTAAACTCTTTTTATTTTATTTTATTTGTTAATTGTCAAATAAGATACTAAAGAATTATTTCTTCCAAATTTTTTCAATAAAATAGCTGCAATTTATTCCTTGCTAGCATGAAGACTTTAACGTCTTGTTTAATCAACTCAGATATTTTTTTCGATCTCTAGACTCCAAAATTTATTAGTCAAATTTCAAATTGTAAATTGGTATTAATCGATGTTTAAGCAAGTAAAGCATATGTTTTCTCTTTTAGCTTTAGTTAATAGTATCTCTTCCATTTTTTTATATAAAAAAATCTTATTTTCATAATTTAGAAATTTTAATAATATATATATTTTTTAATTTTATGTTCGTTGATAAACGTGAATGAATTGTTATTTTATATTTCTATAAAAATAAATAAAACTCTTTTTCTCTCGAAACAAAGGAAAAAAAATTAAATTAAATTCTCTTTATGGAACAAAGGTGGTATCTTCTTTTCCCATTTAATAAAGATTATGTTTGATGACTTTTGGATATTGTATGACAATGACTTTGTAGAAGTAGTTTTTGTTTAACATTTATTTGGATATTTGTGTTTGATTATGAAATTTTTTTCTTTGGTTAAATTTATCTTGCATATTTTTATTCATGGTTCAATGGTTATAATTAATAGAAGAGTAAATTTATAAAAGTGATATTTTTCTTTTCTTTTCATTGAAACTCAAAAACGCAAGAAAAGAAAATTTTTAAATTTTCTATTCTTTTCTATTAAAAACGGAGAAACAACATAAAAGAAAACTTCAAGTTTTCTATTCTTTTCTTTTCTGTTCTAATTTAAGTTTTCTATTCTTTTCTTTTCCGTCCAAAACTCAGAAACACAGCGTTAGCTACAACCTCATCATAATGTTTTTCAGTAGTTTCAGACTCATTTACTGTTACAATCCATAACCAATGGTTGTAAGCCACATCATCAACCCTCTTTATATTATCTTGTATCTTTCCATCATTGTAAATACCCTCATCAATCTCATTTATATTTTTTGATCCAACTCCATCTTTACCAACACTATAATCAACCCCATTAACAATCCCATCATCATTTCACTCCTCCAATGGATCAATTACTTGTATATAGATATCAATAATTTTAATCCCCTTATACATTTCAAACATGAGTAACATGTTCTCATCATTATTTAATGGCATCTCAACATTTGTTCCAGGTGTAAAATAAAACATTTTGATTTCTAAACCCATTCCAGTTGGTACTTGACTCAATGACAATTCAGAAACCTCGCTAAGCATATCCATATGGCAGTATACATCTTCATCAATATTTAAAATCATATTCACTGTTTTCCCATAGTGAACATGAATATCATGATATTCACTCATTCCTGTTAAATGAACAAAAATAAAATCACAATTCACAAAAGTATGTAATGAATATTTACAAATTATGCAAATAAGGTTTATTTTTTTTGGAACGAAGGGAGTGTATATATACACACACACACACATGTACACACGTATAACGTAGGAAGAAACCAAAATGTTGAAACCACGTAACATCAATACACATACACACACACACACACATATATATATATATATAGATGTGTTTATCTATGTGCATACAAATAATTAATTTCAATGAGAGTGAGTAAGTGAGAGAGAGAGAGCAGTGCTCTTGTGGGGTTTCATCAAGTGTGAATCAAGGTCGATTTCATAATCTAGAGTTTAGAATTGAGCGAATCGAGTGGTAACAAGAATTTATAGAGACGACAATGGGGGAAAACATGTATACCTTAAACCCAAAAAACCTCGATCGCAGCCGGACAAGTTAAATTCCTTCAATCATCTCCTTCACGACAAAAACTTTCCCTCCCTCTCCTGTATGACGGTGACTGGTAAGAGTGGAGAATGTAATCATATAAGTCAAAATAGGGTACTTTTGTCATTAGCAAAATAAGTATAAATTCATTATATTTTAAAATAGTAAAACATGAGGGTAAATACGTAACTTCGCTTATTCTGTCAATAGAGGGATAGTGAGTGTTACTTGAAAAACTAGAGGGGTAGTGAGTATTATTATAGTTGTCTGCAGGGGGTATAAGTGTATTTTACTCAAATAGAAATATTTGATTCCCACAATTTCTAGATATCTCATTAGTGTGTATGTGATTCCCGTCACCAGAATCTCATGTGCCAAACATGGCCTTATCTCTCCTTTCTAACTTTCTTTTTCATTTTACTTTGTTCTCATGAGACACATGTTCACCCTAGCATACCACCAAGTGTTTCTTTATTTACCACACAAACCCACCTTTGTTGTTATCCAAGATAAGATCTAAATTGTATTTTATTATGTATATATTGAATTTGTAAATTGTAGATTTTATCATATATGTATGTGTGTGTATATATATATATATATATATTTTATTTTTTTAATTATACAAGTATAATTATTATAAATTATTTAAAATATTTTTAATATTAGTATTTTATTTATTATTATTATGTAAACTTATTATTATTATTATTAAATAGAATTACAAATGATAAATGATCTTACATATCAATGCTCTTATCCTTCAAGTCATTTTATAACATTTAATCACAACAGTTATAATTTTAATCGAACAACAATTATATATTTTCAATTGCATAAGTTGGTGGTAGCCAAATAAAATTCTAATTTTCTAAACTCAGTTGTAATCGTAAACACATTTTTTTTATTGTATTTGTAAAACGGTGCTAACGTCGTAACTGCTCAACAATAGAACAAACCCATAATACATTTCTCAAACAGCCCATTGGAGGGAGTACAAATTTTTAATGAATAATAAATTTGATAACATTATCCATACTGTTAAATATTTTAATAATTCTCTTAATTGTAGAATTTGTATGTAGTTTTTAGCAACAAAAAAAAAATGAATTTGTATGTAGTTAGAATCCTATACTCTATTGGAAAGTTCCGTTTTATCTCGGTCACAACACACTCGTAATACATACACTATTCTATATTGTTTTCCGTAATTTGGCGCTCTAGTTCGTCGCTCCTTAACTGCCTTCACAATATTTGGCCAAGAAACCTAAGGCTTGTTTACTGGTTTCCGGCGGAGTTCCGGTGGTTTCATATCAGTAAGTCTTCCGTCGAGTATTAATCAATTATCTGTTTCTAAACCCTAATTGTTTCCAGTCCATCATCGTTTTGTTTATAGCTAATGAGGAATATATATGTTTACAAAATTGGTTCTTTTCGCTGCCAAATTGGGGGAAGTAGTAATGTGATCATTGTGTGTTTCGATGTCTTATGAGTTTTTTTGGTGGAAATATTGTAAATATAGGTGGGTTTTTAATCCTTGTTAAAGTGCTGAGGATTTGAGGAAAAATAGTGTTTTGAACAGATAGTTGTGGGTCTCAAAAGTTTTGTTTAGCTACGCCAAATAGTTGTTTGCACTATGTCTTTTGAGTTTGAAAAGAATGGAAAATTTAAATTACGACAGAAAAGAAAAGAAAAGAAAACTTTTAGGTTTTCTTTCATGTTGTTATGGAGTTTGTACATGGAAAAAGAGAAAAATATTTATATTTTATATTTAGATCAGTATTTTACCCTTATGTTAATTTTATTGTGTTTGTGATGTAGAGTGTATAATAGGGATTCTAAAATATATGCTTGTGTTATTTATTTGGCAAGGAATGGGGCCAAGTTTTCCGTCCATTCTTTTTTTTTCCCTTTTCCCTCCTGTTCATTGAAAACACTCAGTAACAAATTGGACAGAAAGTTAAATTTTCTGTCCTTATTTGAGTAAAGATGTAAGTTTGTAAGTGATGTACATTAGGACCATTTATTACTGATGGCAAATGTTTTATTAAAGCTTTTAAAATTATTGTTGGGATTCTTATCTTGGTTGTCAGAAAATAATTTATTATGTTTGTTTCTTATTGAATTTGTATTTCCTTCAAAAATATTTTTTAGGTTGTAAAATCAGAATCATAGACTCATAGTTGATACACTTGGAAGCTGAAGATGGCATCTTCTGATGTTAAAGTAATTAATTTATTATGTTTTTTCTTATTGAATTTGTATTTCCTTCAAAAACATCTTCTAGGTTGTAAAATCAGAATCATAGACTCATAGTTGATACACTTGGAAGCTGAAGATGGCATCTTCTGATGTTAAAGTAATTAATTTGTCATCATCCATACATGAAAAGTAAAATGAATTGATGGCCAAAAGCAGAAAATAATTACATGAGAAGTAAATTACCCAATATTTTCTGAAAAGTCTTTTGCCCGTCATTTGTTGTATAATTATGTTTGTAGGTTATTGATATATATGTGTGTATAACTTTATATATATCTTATGTAGGAAAGCTTTAGTTATATGAAATAGAAAAAATGAAATATTAGCTATTTAGTGTATATTATACGAGATTTGAATAGACATATCGAGAACAACCCAGTTATATTACTTTTTAAACCTTGCTATATTGATTAAACAGTTCGCCGTCTTAATTATTGTTTATGGTCACTAGAAGAAATTTCTTTTGTTGAGCAGTTTCTGGTTACATTTCTGGAGGACCCATGGAAAGAAAAGCTTTGGATGAGGTTATACTCACTCTCTTTCTCTTCCCATCTTTTGTGTATCAACAATTTAACATTTCTTTTGAGTACATGCAATCGTGATTGCAGGATGCTGAAACTTCAGCAGTGTGTGGGTTTATAGACGATGATGTGATTGATGAAGTTGAAGAAGGTCGTTCTGATGATGATGACCAGGTTGAAAGAGTTTGTGCAATTTGTGATAACGGTGGCGATCTTTTGTGGTTCGTTAATCATGTTTCTTTCACTAATTTATATCTTGCACTTGATGATCCAAGATGAATTTCTATCTTGTGTGTTCAGAAGCTATACCAGTAGTAGTGATCTGCGTCATCCTTGGCATTATTATTTTCTCTTTGTTGTTTCTACATCACTTCTTGAATTACAAATGTTGTTGTTACTTTTGCTCATGTTTTGTTGTTTATACTGAAAGACATTTTCTTTATATACTTGTTCTACCTCTAAATGTTACTTCCATGCAGTTGGCTGAATATTTTGGAGACTTACTATTCTTATTTATAATAAATTGAGATCGCCTTAGGTGTGTCTCTTAGATGTGATCTCTCACAAAATTGTTAACATAAAATATGATATAAGTCGTTACTGAAACATCAACTCATCCCTTTTTCTCTATCCCACTCTCATCTCCATTTTATTTGCTGTGTTCTCTGACGTCTCTCCTAACCCCTTTTGTTTCCCACTCATGCAAGATTATTGTCATGTGCATTGCGCTTTTGCTTATAGGCTAGTCATGCAAGAATTCTAGTGAATGATTATAGGTTCCTTGATACAATTGGGAAACTAGTTGATAAATACGGCTGTTGCAGTGTAGTAATGAGAAGCGACAATAATACTTGTTAGGTCTACCTGTAATTCTGTAAACCGTTGAAGAAGAGCCTTTGATGAGGAAGGGAACAAAAATATAATCCATCCAAGTGGTTAGAAGTTGGGTTTGTAAGTATGTCTTGGATGCTCATACTGTTTTTGTTTCATTAGATTTAATAGGATCGAGTGATTTTTATGTGTTATAAAGTTGTCTGCTTAGTGTGGGTCAAGTTTGTTGCAGTTTCTCTGGGCTTTTTATATGGAAAATAATGTGGTCTACCTCATTGTTGTGGCATTATTTATGTTGGTCTTCGATATTTCTTATATACGTAGCTATTTATGTGGTTCTATATCCCTTTTAATTTGTAAAAGGTCTCTCTCTTTGTGGTTTATTTGGTTGATTTTTGAGAAAACTATTTAAACTTAGAATTAATGGATTTTTATGATCTCATACAGTTGTGAAGGGGAGTGTATGAGGTCGTTTCATGCAACCGAAGAAGATAATTGTGAATCTCTCGGCTTTTCTAAAGAACAAGTGGAGGTATGCCATTCATCCGTGTATTTGTTTTGGTTTGGATCATACTTGTCAAATCTTCGTGTCGTGTATCAAAAATCCCATAGCATGTTTCTTGTATCGTATCGTGAATAATATGGTAAGATTTGAAAAACAATCGAAAATGTGATAATATATCTAAACATATAGAAAACACAATATAATGGAAAAGAAAGCGTATCAATTTGACTAAAATGTACAAGCAGTCAAACAAATATCATTATACTCCTAGAAATAAACTTTAAACAGTTAAATAGTAGTCGAAATACTTTAAATTCGAGTATTAATTTATATTCAGTATTATCTATGAAATATTTATAGAGTACCAAGAGTAAAAGAAAATTTAACTTCACTTCGAACTATTAAACCCAAAGATAATGTCCAAAAGTATCAAGTGGAGAGAAAAGCTTATTCTAAAGCTATGTATTTATGTTTCTTTGTTAGAAAGTGGTACAAGAATAATAAAGCAACATTTTGCAGAAGAATATAAGAAACTCTAGAAAGCGTTTTAAGGCTCATCTACCTGTATAGAATGTGCGAATACTTAAAAACCTCTTTTGTTACAATAGTAAAAGGCTTCAAAATCTTGTTTTAACCCTTTTGGATCTCCAGTTTTTTTCCTCAAGTCTTTTGCCAACTTTAAAAGCATATTGTAAATCGTATCATATCTTACGATATGTATCATATCGTAAAATATATATCGTATTGTAACCGATACATGCGAATATAATGCCATTTTCAATACACCTGCGATACTGTGTTGAATTGCCTCATCGTATCATATTGTAAGATATGTATCGCGAATCATTGTATTTGGATAACTATGTTTTGCATGGATTTGTTTTAGTTTGTAGACAAGTTATATTTTTAAATTTTGCAGGCTATAAGCAATTTTTATTGTAAAAATTGCCAATATAGAAGACACCAATGCTTTGCTTGTGGAAAATTGGGGTCTTCTGATAAAAATTCTGCTGCTGCTGAGGTATAATTTTTGTTGAAAAGATACAACTGTCTTGTTACTCTTTCTAATTTTATTATATTTTAATTACTTTTATTTATAAGTAGCATTTTGTTAAAGCCGCCAGAGGGGAACCGGGGGCTATACATGATATACACCCCTAAAACAGGGGAAAACATCTAAAATATAATCTATTAAGTCGAATAATCTTAGTCAAAATGAAAATACTTGAGGTATCGAGAAGATACAAAATAACATTGGGAAGTTCATTAGTTTTTGGGAGCTGAGTATATTCAGTGAAATATATGGTAATCAATTTATATGTTTATGTGCATTACAACACCCAGTAGTATCTTGTGGAAAGATTTGAAAATTCAAGTACGCTTCTTATTTAAAACCCATGATATTGTATATATTATATATACATTATACAACTTGTATGCTATAACTTATTATTCGCAGTTGTCATGTCTGAAGTCAACATGTGTTAAGCTTGTTAACTCTAAACTTTACTGTTACAACTTTGATGATGATGTGAATTATTTATTGGTTCAAGTAACTTATAATAGTTATGCTAATATAGCATATTATATGTATGTGTTCCTTAATGACTGTTTTCCCTTCTGAACCATATTGGTTTCCAACTAAGTGACCAGAAAAGCCCATCCCCACTGTAGTGCGTTCCTTTTGTAGTTACGTTTTACGTTCTAGTTCTTGTTCCACATACCTAGTGATATATGTTGCTGGTAAGACTGCTCAAATGCAAACTCTCTAAGACTGTACGTTCTGACTGTTTTAGTTCTTCTTGAGGGCTAGGAACGACGCAAGGAAGTTTATAAGATTAAAATTTGGAGGCACTGCATAAAAGCACTATACCAAAATAAGTTTCAAGGAAGCATATTTTAAACAAGCTGCTGGGCAGCCTTGAAAAATTATCATGGAAATTGATAAGCCAATTTGGTGAATGCTAGTCGGGTAATTCAAAAAGATCTTTTGTGTACAGTACTAGAAAGGTTATATCTATATAATAAAACACAATTGATTTTGAATTTTCCGCTCACTCTAATAAATCATCTGGACCGTCCAAAGTTTGGGATAGATCTCATCGTTCTTAACATATAAAGAGAGAAATATTAAAAAAGAGAACCACCAATCGTCCTCCTCCGCATCATCTTCCTCTTCCTCCTCATCCTCATCTTCCAATTGGAGCGGCAGAGGAGAGAATAGCAGCGGCGGCAGTGGTAGCCGGAGCGGCAGTGGAAGTGGTAGCCCGCAGTGTCGGAGGCACGGGTACTAGCTAGTAATTCAATATTTGATTAAATAGCTCATGTTATTAATTCTAATTGCCTGTAGAACTCTTGTGCTACCAAAACTTTAACCCCACTGATACATGTACCCTGGACCCTCTGATAATTAATTCTGATACATACGAACTATTACTTATTAGATCCACCAATTATTAAGTTTTTTCATACTTTCATTTCACAAAATGTTTAATTTATATATATTTATGAGCTATGATACAAAAACAGAACCTTACATACAACTTTGAACTACTTTTTGATCTATTCAAAAAGTATATTGAATGCTAAAGACATGTTGAAGCTTCTAATTTCTTATTTAAACTAGAAAAGGTTGTGCTTCTTCAACCTACAATTCACCTTGCAATTTTAAGTGCAAACTTGTCATATTTGGTTAGGCCATGGGTCTATTAGTAAATAAATGGTAGTTGAAGGATAGTTAAGACTTTTTTTTAGAGATAGCTAGCGCATGGGTGTTACTTTGCCCACGGTGCATGTTAGCGTATTTGGTTGGTTAATAGCTTATTTAAGAGAGCAGAATGTAATAGTTATTATTATGAGTGAAGTTAATTAAAAGAATGGAAAGAATATAGTAGTTATTATTATGCTCGTACACTCCTCACAATTGGAAATGAAGCCAACTCCCTAGACTCAACTTCCAATTCTGGACACTAACTGAAATATAACAGCAAGCGAATGAAAAAGCTCAAGGGCTGTTGCAAGAGTTTAAAGACATCTTTGAAGAACCCATGGCCATGCTTTCATAGGAGTTGTTATTCAAATGTTCATCGAAATTGGTGAACAGTGCTTCATTAGCTTTTCATTATTTTCTTTCTTGTATTTCATTTGGAGGAATCCTTGTCCTCCCATTTTGTAACTTCTCTTCTATACAATAAAACAAACTTTTCTCTATTCACTACCGACATCTCATTGTGTTGCTACTGTTTCTTTTAATTTCATCAACTAACTTCAATTGTTATCTGATAATTGCTATATTGTATATCTAACCAAGACTGGGAACTAGGGTTATTCCTCAGTGTTGAGAGACAATAAGAGTGTAATAGAACAAGTAAGGGGGAAGAATAGGAAGTAATCTGATTTTCATATATTATGACTTCCATAGCTTTTACAAGAGAGAGCAGTCCTATTTATAGCTTATAAGAGAGAGGAAAAAAACAAGGAAACTTGTTAGCTTAATTCTAGGAGTAAAACAAGAAAACATATTAGTCAACATTTTTAGGAGGAATAAAAGGAAACATGTTTTCCAACACTCCCCCTCAAGCTGGTGAATGAATGTTTTCCATTCCCAGCTTGGATACAAAACTCTGAAATACTGAGCTACTTAACCCCTTTGTAAGTACATCCGCAAGTTGGCCATGTGTAGACACATAAGGGGTACAAATCAGCCCACTCTCTAGTTTCTCCTTAATGAAGTGTCTGTCAATTTCGATGTGCTTCGTGCAATCATGTTGTACCGAGTTGTGAGCTATACTAATTGCAAACTTATTGTCACAATAAAGTCTCATTGGTCCATCCCACTTGATTTTCAAATCTTCTAAGATGATCTTCAACCAAAGTAGTTCACACACACCTTAAGCCATTGCTCGAAATTCTGCCTCTGCACTAGACCGTGCTACCACATGTTGTTTCTTGCTCCTTCATGTCACGAGGTTACCGCCAAGAAATGTACAATATCCTGTTGTTGACCTCCTGTCAACTATTGATCCAACATAATCAACATCCGTATATGCCTCAAGCACCACACTTTCTTTTCTTTTGAACAGAATATCCTTTCCCGGTGTCCCTTTGAGATATTGTAACATTCGGTACGCTGCTTGCAGATGAACTTCCTTTGGGCTATGCATGAATTGGCTAATCACACTCACTGCGTATGCTATGTCCGGTCGTGTATGAGACAGATAGATGAGTTTTCCTACCAGGCGCTGATACATTTCCTTATTTATTACAGTGTCTTCCTCTGCCATTCCAAGTCTAAGATTTTGGTCTATTGGAGTACTTGCTGGTTTGCACGCTGTCTTGCCTGTTTCTTTAAGGAGATCCGTAACATGCTTCTGTTGGGAGATAAAAATGCCCTGCCTAGAGTGAGCCACCTTGATCCCAAGAAAATATTTAAGTCTTCCTTATGCTTTGATCTCAAACTCCTTAGCCAAACACTGACTTAGAAATTGTTTCTCATTATCATCATTCCCCGTCACTATTATGTCATCAACATACACTAATAGTGTTGTGACTCCCCCTGAAGGTGAGTGTTTAATGAACAACGTGTGATCCCCTTGGCTTTGTTTACACCCCATGGCAATCATAACTCTCGCAAATCTACCAAACCATGCCCGTGGTAATTCCTTAAGTCCATACAAGGCTTTCTTCAATTTACACACAGTATGAACACCCAAGTTATTCCCATAACCCGGTGGGACCTCCATATAAATTTCTTCTTCTAGTTCTCCCTGCAAAAATGCATTCTTGACATCAAATTGTTGTAACTCCCAACCATAATTAGCTGCTAATGACAGTAGAATTCTAACAGTGTTCATCTTTGCAATTGGAGCAAAAGTCTCTAGGTAGTCAATCCCATTGGTTTGAGTATATCCCTTGGCTACCAACCTTGCCTTATATCTCTCTATTGATCCATCTGCTCTATATTTCACTGTATAAACCCATTTACACCCTACGGGTTTCTTTCCGACAGACAATTTCACCAACTCCCACGTTTTATTCTTCTCCAATGCTTCCATTTCTACATTCATGGCTTGTCTCCATTTCTCATTGGTCAAAGCCTCGGATAAGGTGGTAGGGATGGTAATGGTATTCAAGTTAACAAGGAAGGCTCTATGTGATGGTGAAAAATGTTTAAAGGAAAGAAAGTGTGCAAGAGGATATAAAGGTCGTTTTGTGCACTCTCTAGTTTCTTTCCTAATAGCAATGGGAAGATCCTGGTCATTATTATGGGATTCAGTTTCAACTTGTAATGAAGAATTAGAAATTGTTACCTCATTCTCAGGATCTAGGTTAGATTCTTGGACTTGCACTGATTCAGGGACAATTGTCTTTTTCCTCGAATACACCTTGTCTTTGTCAAATCTCACATTCTCAAGGGCAGAGTTAGGAGTGTCTGAAATTTCCGTGACGGGTTCAGACACAAGATTTGGCATGAACTCAGGTATTGACTCAGACACATGACTCGGATTACTAGAAACTGGTTTAGGAAATGACAACAGATCGAGCAAGAAATCCCCGTCCTTATCTTCAAGTATTGAATTCTCTCCCTGAAGATAAGGTGAGGTGAAGTAAGGTATTTGTTCATTGAAAGTAACCTCCACCGAGACATAGAATTTCTTCGATGGAGGGTGATAACACTTGTACCCTTTTTGAGTTGAGGAATAGCCCACAAATACACATTTTAACGCCCTTGGGTCTAGTTTCCCCCTATTTTGACTATGAATATGGACAAATGATACACAACCAAATATCTTAGGGATAAGATTATTTGTAGTGTGTATGTTTGGATAGAATGTTGAGAGTATGTTCATTGGACTCTTGAATCCCAAGACTTTGGAAGGCAAACGATTTATAAGACGAGTGGCTGTAAGAACTGCTTCCCCCCAAAAAGATTTAGGCACATTTTTTTGGAATAAGAAGGCTCGGGTCGAAGGAGATGACCATTTTTCATTTCCGCGATTCCGTTTTGTTATGGCGTATTGACACAGGATGACTCGTGTACTATTCCTTCCTTTTGAAAATAAGGACTTGGTACTTGATTGAAATAATCCCTGACATTATCTAACCTAAACCTTTTGATAGTGACCCCAAATTGGTTCTTGATCATGGAACAAAAATTTGGGAGAACAGTACTGACCTCATATTTATGTTTAAGTAAGAAAAGCCAAGTGACACGAGTACAATCATCAATGAATGACACAAACCATCTTGCCCCAGAAACATTAGGACGAGTAGATGGACCCCAAATATCACTGTGAATGAGGTAAAAGGGAAGAGAGCTTCTTTTATCACTACTTGGAAAAGGTACACATTTGTGTTTGGCAAGTTCACACACTTCACAATGAAAGTTTTCCACATCTAGACCTTGAAATAAATACGGAAACAGAATTTTAATGACCCTAAATGATGGATGCCCAAGTCGGCGATGGTGAAGCCAAACCTTTTCTTCATTAGATGAATGAATTTCTGAAACAAAAGAAGAAGGTAGTTTGCCCTTGGTGATATTTGACTGGCTCGATGTTTCTAGGTAATAGAGATCATCCCGTTCTCTAGCATGTCCAATCATCTTCCCCGAATTCTGGTCCTGGAATACACAATAATTATGATGAAAGATCACACTGCAACATAAATTTTGAGTAATCTTTTGTATGGAGACAAGGTTTGTAGATAATCTGGGGACATGAAGAACATTTTTTAAAGTTAATGATGGGCCTATTTTAACATCTCCTACACCTGCTACAGTGGTCAAAGAACCATCAGCTGTGAATATTTTTTATTGCTTGGGCAGGGTAAGTATGTGGAAAAGTCATTTGGTGAATAGGTTATATGATCAGTAGCTCCTGAATCCATGATCTGGATCCAGGAGTCGGCAAAAGGTGTATTCGAGACATTTAATCCACCAGAGGATGGAGACTTACCTGAATACGCCGATGAACAAGTACCTGAAGGTTTGTCAAGGTTGGCAATTAGAGATCTCACCCTCTCGATCTCTTTTTGGTTGAGACTGCTCGACTCCTTTGGTGTAACTTCTGACATCTTCCTCAAGTCACAAATTACTGACTTATCAAGTCAAAATACTAACAGAATTGCAAAGCTGCTTTGATACCAAGAAGATATTTTGGTTTATGCAAAGCTGCTTTGATTCACAGATTTTTTTTTGTGAACAGTAACTCCGGTAGGAACAGCAACTCTGGCAGGAACAGTAATTCCGGCAGGAACAGTACCTAAAGCTCTGATACCATGTTGAGAGACAATAAGAGTGTAATAGAACAAGTAAGGGGGAAGAATAGGAAGAATAGGAAGTAATCTGATTTTCATATATTATGACTTCCATAGCTTTTACAAGAGAGAGCAGTCCTATTTATAGCATACAAGAGAGAGGAAAAAAACAAGGAAACTTGTTAGCCTAATTCTAGAAGTAAAACAAGGAAACATATTAGTCAACATTTTTAGGAGGAATAAAAGGAAACATGTTTTCCCTAATAAAAGGAAACATGTTTTCCCTAATAAAAGGAAACATGTTTTCCAACACTCAAGAGTGAAATTATAGTCACCCTTGAGGTTGATACATTAGTGTTGGAAATAATAATGGAGAATATTTTTCTTCACTTTATTCCAATATTCCTCCACCTTTTCCCTATATTCTTCCATATGTTTTATTCCATGTTTCCCACTCCATGTTTTCTTCCTTGTATTAGCTAGCATGTTTCCTTATATTAAGGAACATGTTTTGTCTTAATTATTTCTTCCAATTGTATAAGTAGGTAACCTTGTAAGCTTTCTAAAAAATGAAATATATGAAATGTAAGTTCAAGTGTCTCTTTCTAACATGGTATCAAAGCCTGATCTTTTATCCGGCGACTTTATCCGGCGACTTTTTCCGGCGCCTTTTTCCCGGCGAATTTTTCCAACAGTCACCTGTGCAGTTTTCTAAACTGCATATTTCCGGCGACTTTTCCGGCGAATTTTCCGGCACCATCTATGCAGTTTTCTGAAACTGCCTATTACAGTTTGTACCCCACAACCTGGTTTTTCTGAAACTTACCCACAGTTCTTTAAAAAAAAAAAAAAAAAAAATGGGCGAAAAATTAGAAACTTCAGATTCTACTCCTGTGATGATTTTTCAACAAGAAACCCCTTCTGTAATTGGGGTAAAACTCAAACACACCACAACCATCCCAAGTTTATTACAGTAAAGGATCGTCTCACGAAGATGACGATTGGTGCTGGTAAGGAGATGGAGGTCTTTACAAGTATTGTCCAAACTGCCGGAATTGCTATTCATAGACGGAGTTACTTGTCACTGCCGGAATTGCTATTCATAGACGGAGTACTGTTCACTGCCGGAATTGCTATTCATAGACGGAGTACTGTTAACTGCCGGAATTGCTATTCACAAACGGAGTTTTGTCCAATTGCCGATCGTTTTCCAAGCTGAGAAATAGGAGATTTCTATTTATCAGCTTGAGGGGGAGTGTTGGAAATAATAATGGAGAATATTTTTCTTCACTTTATTCCAATATTCCTCCACCTTTTCCCTATATTCTTCCTTATGTTTTATTCCATGTTTCCCACTCCATGTTTTCTTCCTTGTATTAGCTAGCATGTTTCCTTATATTAAGGAACATGTTTTGTCTTAATTATTTCTTCCAATTGTATAAGTAGGTAACCTTGTAAGCTTTCTAAAAAATGAAAATATATGAAATGTAAGTTCAAGTGTCTCTTTCTAACAATTAGCTTGGCACTATCCTGTCAGCATGATTTTCCATAAATGGAATTTTTTGGAGGCCCTTGTGAATATTAATTTTTATGATTATGTATGTAATTTTAAATTTATGGCCTTCGATGTTATCCAGGTCTTCCGTTGTGTGTCTGGAGAATGTGGTCGGTTTTATCATCCATGTTGTGTTTCAAAGCTGTTACACCGTGATAGTGAAGCTGAGTCAGAAGTGCTGAAAGAAAAGATTGCTAATGGGGCATCGTTCACTTGTCCTTTTCATAAATGCTGTGTCTGTAATCAGGGAGAAACTGAGGAGGATGATGAGTTGAGGTTTGCAATGTGTAGACGTTGTCCAAAAGCGTACCACAATAAGTGCTTGCCCAGGTACTCCTTAAATTCTTCATCCCCGTTTTATTAGATCTTATGGTCTGAACTTGGTGAATGATATTAATGCTTTTGTAATTTGACCAGGGAGATTTCTTTTGAAAATTTGGAGGAGGATGACATCATACAAAGAGCTTGGGAAGATCTTATGCCCAAGAAACGTATATTGATATATTGCTTGTAAGTTCTGTACAGTCTCTATCCCTTGATTCCATATGTTGTAGCTAGCAAATTATAACTCACTTTAGCGAGGGATTTCTTACCTTAGTTTGGCAAATTCATACGTAGTTTTCCCTTCTTATCAGAGAACATGAGATTGATGATGACATTGGAACTCCTGTAAGAAACCACGTAAGATTTCCTGCACAAGCATCAGAGTTGCTGTCAAGGAGTGAGAGAGCTCCTGTCTCAGAAAATGCCTCTAGGAGGAGAACTTCTGTGAGACCAGTGCTAGGCAGGGAAAAGCTGTCATCAGCTACAAGGCCCGATTCCTTAAAGGAGCAGAGAGTAAGGGATATTTCTCGGAAGCCTTTGAATAAGACTGCCTCAAAGGTCAAGTCTACCCCGGATGAGAGCAAGACATTTCATACTGTTAAGTCTGTTGCAAGGGAAACAAGCAATATACTGCCTCTGGATGCTGAATCGAAGAGGAGGTGACTTATTTCTAATATCAGTGCTTTCATTACTTCCCCGTCCCCACTTGTCTTTTCTTGTTTTCTTCTTGAAATACTGAACTGGGTTTCTGGTGCTGCTACCCTTTAATTTTTAGTATGTTAATTGAATTGGTTTTGCATAAAGTGGAGGGTGACATGGTGTCATATACTGACATCTGTTATTGTTATGCAGGATATTAGCTTTGATGAAAGATGCTTCATCTAAAATTACATTGGAAAAGATCAATGAAAAGCATAAACCGCCAACCACACATGCATGCTCATCCAAAAATGTTATTGATAAGACCATTACCTTGGGGAAGGTGGAGGGTTCTGTCGAGGTATGTTATATGTTTTTACTCTATGATACTGTTGTAATTAGATTCAATGTCTGTTGAAGCTTCTTATTATCAGACTTATGCTTTCCATCTGCTCTGCATTTGCAGGCTCTTCGTGCAGCTTTAAGGAAGCTAGAAGAAGGGTGCAGTATTGAGGATGCAAAAGCTGTTTGTGGGCCTGGGCTTCTCGGCCAAATGATGAAGTGGAAGGTAATTGTTCAGTTTCAATCCTGACTCCCTGTTATGTATTGCCCTTTTACTTTCTTTTTGTATGATGTTTTCTCTTTTATTAGAATTAAACTTTATGCCGTCTCAATATTTTATCCAATCAGTTTTTTATTGGGTTAACTGGGTAGAAGATCCACTGGTTTTTGTTGGCCTATATTTCTTTAGTATCTGATTTGTGCTTTCTTTGCTTTTCTCCATTGCTCTGTTATAATATTCTTGATGGATATCTATGATAGAATGGTATAAATTAATTTAGCCTGAAAATGAAGGGTAAAATATGGTATTACTTGGTACTGAACTGAAAGCAAAGTGTTGTTTTTTGATCGGTGTTCCAGTAGATTATCAATGCTGAATATGATTTCATATCTTAAAAATATCCTTGTAATCTCGTTTCTAATTAACCAATTTATATTGCTGTAGAACAAGCTCAAAATATATCTTGCACCCATTTTACATGGTATGCGTTATACATCATACGGTCGCCATTTTACAAAATCTGACAAGCTGAAAAAGGTGAGTTAAATTTCCACATTTCTCTGTCAAGTAAATATTGAGCATGCTGATAGCTATCAAGTCATCTTTGTTTTCTCTTAGTAAATGTACTCAATTTTCTTTCCTTTTACCAATTCATCTTATAGTCACTTGATCCTGTTTTGGATGGATTGAAATCATAGGTAAATTGGCTTCATTTATAGTTAAAGGGCCATGATTGGCCTTTTTTTAATCCTTGAAATTTCACCCTGTAAATTCTTTATCTGCAAAATATACTTCAATTTAGACTCGTGTAACTCTGCTCATGCAATTCCCGCGATTATAGTTACTGAGACTCAGACTGAAATTTCCCCCTGTAAATTCTTTATCTGCAAAACAATTTTTTTGTTACGCGTGGTATCTTCCTGCGAGGTATCTCAAGCCTACTATAATCTCCATCATCCTAGAGTTGAAATGTATGTTTTAAAATATAATAACCATTTATTTATATTGTCTAAAGACTAAAGGTTGTCTAGTTGACTTCTTTGTGTACTATGGATGCTTGGTACCAACATTTTCCCACGATCTCTTCGTGTTTCTTACTCTGGGTCAATTTAAACATTTTATTTCTACTTTTAGATGTTCACACTTCACAGTTGAAAGCATGAAACAATGCAACTTTTTTATGAAGCTTTTGCAAAATCTGAAAGTGTGATTCCATTGTGCAGATAGTTGATATGCTCCACTGGTATGCTCAAGATGGTGACATGGTGAGAATAAGTGCTCTCTCTCTCTCTCTCTCTGAATATGTATATAATTTTTAATCTAGCTCCACTTTACCTTATTTCCTGTATGCATGACCCTTTAAATCTAAAGTTAGTTGTCCGCGTGCATTTTTGGATATAAAATTACAATCATAAAGCTGTGTGAGTGTATTTTTTATTTATTTGGGGTTTAACCGTTCAAATGACCACTCCAAGAATTCTAGAGATCTTTCTGGGTTGCTGGAGGTGCAGATATGATTAAGGAGCTTTTCAGTGGTGTTGAAATTTGCTCCCATTGTTTTATTTGGTTTTGGTGTTTAAGATAAGAGATGAATAGTTGTACATTTTGGGATATGTAAAAATTTGTTTTTGTGCATACTCTTCAATATCTGTTCTCTGGGAGTTGACCAGAAATAATAGACTTTTATAGACTTTTTATGATGTCTTTTACAGCTGTGTAGTTTTGTTTTGATAAACCTGTATACTCAATGTGTTCAAGGTGTGAGCCCCCTTTTCACACTTGCTAAAAGTATTTGTAGCTGTAAAAAGAGTATAACTGAATTTATCAGAATTGATTTACTTGTAAAAGTATGGATTAAGTCTTTAATCTAGGGTCTTTATTAAAAGTTCTAGGAAAATAAATTTGGTTCAATGATCTTAATCTACACAAGATGCATAGACTCTCTTGGAGTCTTCTTGTGCCTTTTTTCCTGGTAATCTGACTGAATATCAATCCACGATGTATTGATTCTACCGTCTTTGTCAAAATATTAGATTTTTACTATGTTTGTCTCTCAGTCCTGGTGTCATTTTTCGGTTTGATTTGATTTGATTTTTTTTTGTATTTCTAACAACCTCTTTTTATTTGTCTGCTTTAGATTTTGAAAGAAGTACACCTAATAATTTTTCTGTTTTTCTTTTTGAGAGTCATAATATTAGAGTGTCTTTTTGTGCTTATAATGTTTATAAAGCTGAAACTTTGCCTTGGATTTCTTGCATTATTACTGTTATGGATCCAATTGATGGAAAAGAAAATCATGATTGACACTGGAATCTAAAATCCATTTTATAATAAATAGTTCCAGTTCTTAATTCTTTTTTTGTGGTCTGTTTGCCTATTTTCAGTATTGCTCTAAAATTGTTATTGCAAAATATCAGCCACTCTGACTGTAAATTTCTTGGTTGTTTTTATTACGTCAAAGTATTATATCATGGTGATCGCGAAAGGTAGTTACATGGTTGAACCTTTAAAGAATAATTTCATTTCAATGTTGCCGGTTACTTTGCCCACACTTGGTGCCAAGCTTTTAGAGGGAAAAAAACTTTTATCATTGCTTGAGGAGAAGAAGCTGAGAGTTGGACAGTGGGACTTGTTCGTTAGAATAAGCATAACAGTTGGTGCTCTTAGATCTTATTTCTGGGTGCTGCAAGAATGAGGGGTCAGCTGGTATCTTGATGGAGCATTTGGAGGGTGGCAGTGCCGCAGAAGGTGGCTTTTCTTCTCCTAGACAGCAGCCTTGAGAGCGATTCTTACCCAAAATAATTAGGAGCCAAAGACTTGCAAGTAGTTGTGAGATTCTGTTATGCGGTGGATGGTTAACCATCTGCTTCTTCACTGTGAGATGGTGAGGAGTCCATGGCTGTTCGTGTTCTCGTTGTACTTCATCTCTTTGGTGATGCCTAGATAAATAAGTGACATGTTACAGGCTTGGCATGGGTTGAGGTGGAGAACGAGTGAATAATGTGCGGGGTTTGGTGGACAATTTGGAAGGAACGAACTAGTTGGTATTGGGAAGGGAAGCAAGGCCACTTTCCCATATTCAGTTCGGTTTCTATAGTCTGCCTTTTCTTTTGGCTTCAGCCTTCATGAGGTCTATCCGTGTTCTATTGTGCTTTGTATTTTTTGTGGGAGAAATTTGCTATAGGAATCTAATGTATGTAATATGTATCTTTTGGGAGGTTCCTTGTGTAGTGTGGAATTTTACTTTGTTAGGTATATGTGTGTCTTTTCTTTCCCCTATGCTACTGCCCATACAAGTGTTCTCCCCCATTTTGGCACTTCTACTGAAATTATTTACTTATATATATATATATATATATATATATATATATATATATATATATAAAGGGATGCTTAATGCATCTAAAGCTTGTGCAGTTAAATCACTTGATGCATCTAAGGCTTATGCAGTTAAATGAGAAAGATTCAACTATGAAATTTTAAAAGGGATAATGGACTGGTCAAATTAGATTCAGATATTTCTTGGATGGTACCATAGACTGGTGCAACCAATATTTCTGCACTTCATTCTTTAACAAAAATTTTGATATAGTTCTATATGTATCTTTTATTAGTTGTGTTTACTGTGCGAGTATTTGTATACGTATGAATGTAGGAATTTAGTTCCATGATATCACCAGTGCAAATCACTCATATGTGTTTGTTATATCATAGATAACATTGTTCCAATGGTAAAGTACCTGAAGGATTAGGTGATTATGTCTTGTATATTGTATACTCCATTCTCTATTCAGTGTACTGACAGATTGCCTGTTTTGTTTGTTTGAATAGATCGTTGACTTTGGTTGTGGTGCTAATGAATTTAGTTGCCTCATGAAAAAGAAGCTTGATGAGGTTGGGAAGAAATGTTCATACAAAAACTACGATATTATATATCCGAAGGTGCACTCCTATCTTATTGTAATCACAAGTACTTTGGTCATCAGGCGTTAACAATATAATCTTGTTATCTGTAACTATGTGAATGAAAAATTCTCTCTTCTTATATCTGCCATGTCTCTGTTTTTAAGTGTTAAAATTTGGAATTTTCGATATCTTGCAGCAGGAGCACAGCTGTGTGCCATGTGTTTGTGAAATGTAGTGCACGTATGACAGAACCCCTGGGCTTATTTTGTTTTGATTTCCGGTGTGTATACTTCCTGAAAGTGAAGGCGGAGTTGAAAGCCGTTCAAACTTCAACCCGCTATGTGGTCTGTTTTAGCTCCTATTGGATTTGTACCAATGACATTTGAAAACCACAGCTAGTTTAAAAACATGGGTCCTCAAGATGTTCTGTAGTACGAAGAGAGAGTTGGCCCTAGTTTGGTTGAGATGAAAAGTGGAGGGGTTAGAGAGATGGAAATGAAAGGGTATTGCCCTTATTTGGTAGAGAGAAGGGGTAGAGAAATTAAAGCTGAGGGGTGTCCTTTCCCCATCTCGATTTAACAAAAACTAGAAGCACATTCCTCCTCCCTTGTTTACAGTTATACTAATCACCAGGAAACTCAACTCAACAATGCCTTTAATCCAAAACTAGTTGGAGTAGACCAAAAATGAATCCCAAACAAGTGTAATAGTAGAAAGGCAAGGATAAACAAACTATTTGGAGTAGAATGAAAATGAATCCCAATTAAGTGTAAAAGTAGAAAGTCAAGGATAAAACAAAAAAGATAAAACAGAAAAAAAAAAAGAGGAGTAAAGAATAAAATATAATTGAATAGAAATTTGATGGAAATTAAAAAAAAATGGCGACTTATAAAAAAGATGTATACATATATTTTAATGCTAAATGAAAGCTATGGGGAAAAATATAAATAAAACAGAGGAGGGGAAAGAAGAAAGAAAATAAAAAAACAAAAAGATGGAGCACTCACTCGGTCTCCAATATGCAAATTACACTCCTCACTCACTCCTATCAAAGTCCATGAGCTCAGATATATTACGTCTCTTAGTACTACTTCCCAAGTTGTTTTCGACTTACCCTCCCCCTTCTTACTAGACTCCTTTTTCAATTGTACCAAGCAACTTAAGGTCAAGGAGTTTCCTTCTCATATTTACCCCCTTCCGCTTTTTCCCCTTCCTCATTATTAAACGAAGCATCAATGTTTTGGCCTTTTGAGTTTGTGGTTATATCACATGTTACATACTTTTTGTACAGGAAGTATGTTTGTTTATATATTTCATATGTTGAAAGATGTGCTTTCCGTGCTTATAAGATGCGTGAGTACATATCACTTGTTTGTTTCATGTGTTATTTTTTGTGGGTGAAGCTTCCTGGGGTGTTCATTAATAACTAGTTCTTACTTAATATAACTTTATCGGGCTTGAACTTTTACTGTTTATTAGTCTTTTTTAGGTCTTGCTCTCTGTTAAATAGATGTCTGTTCTAGTTTCGAGTGAGGATTCATAGTTACATATTTAATACATGTGTCTGTATCTCACCTTGTTCTTATAATTGTCAGGGATTCATATAAACTTAAAAAAATGCATAGAGAGAGAAATATAAATAAATAAATTGTAGACAAGTATTATGTCACAATTTAAAATTGTGATCTGCTTTATATAACTGAATTTAAGTGATTAAATAGAGAAGAACGGGAAATAGTGAGAATAAGGAGAAGAATTGGAGAAAGATAGAGAAATTTAGAGAAAGAAAAGTAGGATGGAGAGGAAATTAGAGAGAACTACAAAATATTCATTCGGACAGAAATCTGAAAATACAAATTATCCATACACTGTGTCCTGCAAACTGCTGGTACAAGTATTTAAAATAAAACCACCAATAACTGCTTATAACTTCTAATAACTGCTCCTCATAATTATAGTAACTACTACTTAGAATTATAATAACTACTTTTGCTAGAAAATAACATGTACAATAATTATAATTATGACATATTATCCTGTTTATCAATCTTTAACCTCTAATCTTTCATCTTGTCTTAGGCAAAGCTCCAAGGGGGTTGGTAACATGGCTGAGACCTTGAAGGTCTACATCAAGGTCATGGTTCCACACCCCACACTAGACGTGATGCTTTTCTATTCCTAGAAAAGTGTAAAAACAAAAAGGAAATAAGCATGCACATTGTTGCCAGTTTATACAAACATGGGGTATATATAGTCTTCTTCTAGTTTCATCTTTGATTCTTTGGCAGACCTTCTCAAACTGAAAAACCTTGATGATTGATTGGGTAATCTACATGATTAATTGTCTATTATTATTAATATTTTTATTTCAAGTATAATTAAGATAGTTAGTCTGGGTCTTTAGTCTTTAGTATGATCACCTGCGACCTCTTTATTGGGAATTGTCAAATTAACTGTTTCAAGAGTGTAGTAAAATGCTCGTGTGGATGTATCAGTGATTTCTAACACTTGGATTCATATTCTATCGGCATTTGTTTGATAAATGCTTTTGGGTCTTTATTTGCAGAATGATTTTAACTTCGAGCAGAGGAACTGGCTGACTGTCCACCCAAATGAATTGCCACCAGGGTCACAATTGGTATGAAAAACATTTTTTTATCATCAGTTATTAGACAATTTTTAAATAGTAGCACTATCAAAATTTGCTTACTACATCTTTGTTCTATTTCTCGAGTAGATTATGGGGCTAAACCCACCTTTCGGGGTTAATGCAAACCTTGCAAACCAGTTTATTAACAAAGCCCTCGAGTGTAAACCAAAACTTATTGTCCTTATTGTTCCGCCAGAGACTGAGAGGTACCTATATGCTTTCTGTTCTCTCTCTCTCTATATATATATATATGTGTGTGTGTGTGTGTGTATGTATGTATCTATCTATCTATCTATCTATCTATCTATCTATCTATATATATATATAGATATATCTTACGTGTTTCCTTTGCACCAGGTTAGATGAAAAGGATCCTCCGTATGACCTAGTTTTTGAGGATAATGAATTGCTTGCTGGCAAGGTAACCAAATTAGATTTTTGTGATTATGAGTGATAAAGGACACATGGTTGTGGCAGCTTAATACGTGTCTTGTTCCCTTTCAGTCCTTTTATTTGCCTGGCTCTGTGGATGTAAACAACAAACAAATGGAACAATGGAATCGGATTCCACCCCCACTATACTTTTGGAGTCGCCAAGACTGGACTGCTAAACACAAGGCAATTGCTCAACAGCAGGGCCACTTACACAGGGGGCGAGAAGTGTCGCATATGGTTGGTAATCATAATGAGATGCACATCACTGATTTTGCAGTGGAGGATAATGAGCTTAATGGTGAAACTTCCATGCTGTTAGATAGTCACCGTCTTCAGACTGAAGAACCAGAACAACTTAAAGAAAAAGCAGCCAGTGTGACAGAAAATCACAAAGAAGAGTTGCCTTGTGCTAATCGTAGCTCAGAAGGACGTGAGAATCATGAAAATGGGAATCAGAAGAAGAGTCGCGGTGGTAAAGGAAAACGGAGAAGAGGATTAGGTGAGATATCCCCAGAGGACAAACAGAGAAGCAAAAGATCTCTTCCTTGTCAATCCCAGCCTGCTGAGACGCCCTTAGATAAAGGTGTCGTGAAAGAAAGTTATCAGCACCTTGATGGCGGGTTTTCTGGACCACATCAGTTTGGAGAAGGATACGGTGGAGCTGGGGAGGATGACATGGCCAGGAAGTATGGCACTAATTATGAGGATCCCAGAAGTAGGAACTCACAAGAGCAGTTTTCGGGCTACCCCAGAGAGTGTGTGGATAATAATGGTTACCGTTCTCACATTGATGATTCGGCAAGTCAAAGGAGCAGCTATATGGTGAGCCCTGATCCTAGGTCAAGTCCATATGGTTCCGCAGCTGATTCATCTTATAATAGGATGTGCTCATCCACGAGCACATCCACGATGCAAGCTCCCCGGTTGGACGAGTTGAATCCCACTAGGATGAACAATTTAGGGTCTGAACTACCTTCTGTGAATAGAAATAGCGTCTGTGATCGTCCTGCCCTTAGACCTGTATATCGAGCTGATTCATTGGGATTTGCTCCTGGTCCATATCGTCCCTATTCACAGAACAACTCGGCAGGCTGGCTTAACGAGTAGGCAGTCAAACACTCCTCAAGAAAGTTAGTTTATATGCATATTGGTGCTAGTCTTTTAAGTTAAAAGTCTGTTACCTGATTATTTGGTACTTCTTACTGGTGGATGTATATTTAGTTCTTCTAATTTCTTACAAATTACGGATTTCTGCGAATAATTGGTTAAAAGTGTTATCTTTCTGACTTTGTTGGATATTGTTGCATCTTTATATTGTACGGGTAGTATAATTTATCTTTTGGCAGCTGAACTACTTTGAGCAATCTTGTTCCTTCCTATATTATTGATGGGGGACCATGAAAACATATTAGGAGTTGGATTCTCCATGAAAACATGTTATATTCTGTGAAAGTTTTAGGATTTATCTATGAGTAACTGTCCCCTAACATTAGCTGCTGAATTGCAATCTCACGTTGATACTGAATTGCAATATAGAAGCTAATGTTTTAATTTTTGTAATGTCAAAGTTAATGTTTCAATTTTTTGCAAAACTCTTCCCTCCGGCTAGTTTTGGTAAAAATAAAACTGGTCAAAATAAGTTAATAGGTGCATACCATGTGCTAGTTAATTTGTGCTGATTGCTTAAACCCTATGTTTGGAAGAGGGAATATATTTTAATGTACAAACGGACTATTTTGTCCATTAAAAAGATTGGTTTTAATATTGTAAAAATTAAAATATTAATATCTATATTGTAATTCAGTGCACATACGAGTAGTACGTACTACGGTTCTGCAATTTACCCAACTCTTGTCCACCCGTCAGATGGTCCTCTTTTTCCTAAAGAACTGTCCGAGAAATTCAGCTCACCATTTGTCTGCCTTTGTTTAGTAACGGGTGTTTTGCTTTTGTTATTCGCTTTTGTTTTATATACCATTTGTTAGCAAAGGTACACTGCTACAGAGCAACCCAGAAAAGAAGAGAACACAACAACATGGATATTGAGATCAAGAACTTCACCAAGGTATGGCTTATATCAATCACATCCCTATTTTACTGCTATTACATCGCTGCACGCTTCCCGAGAGGCATCCGCAGGCTTTTCTCTCTCCTCCCAGTAATCTACCTCTTCACCATTCTCCCCTTTGACCTCTCCTCCTTCCACCTCGGCGCCCCCACAATTTTCTACCTTGTTTGGCTCGGCAATTTCAAGCTCCTCCTCTTTGCCTTCAACAAAGGCCCTTTATCACCCAACCCACCTTTATCCCTCCTCCATTTCACATCCATAGCTCTTCTTCCCATCAAAACCAAACAGCCCCTAACCGACAAAAATAACCCAAATCCCGATATTTCCACAAAAGTACAAAAACAACTCATTTTGGCTACAAAAGTGGTTATTTTCACTATAGTAATCCGTGCATATGAATATAAACAAAAGTTGCATCCGTATATCATACTGGCTTTAAATTGTTGTCACGTATATCTTGGTGTGGAGCTTGTGCTAGCCGTTACCGGATTCCCCGTTCGAGCTATTCTTGGACTTGAACTCGAGCCACAGTTCAATGAGCCGTACTTAGCGACCTCACTCCAAGATTTTTGGGGTCGTCGATGGAACCTCATGGTAACGAGTATTCTGCGCCCTACCGTATATTACCCCGTGCGGCATCTTTCCAGGGGTAGATTGGGGACCACGTGGGCTTCAGTGCCAGCCATTTTTGCCACGTTTTTGGTATCGGGTTTGATGCACGAGATAATATTCTTTTATCTGGCACGTGTCAGCCCCACGTGGGAGGTGACGTGGTTTTTCGTCCTACACGGGATTTGTACTGCGGTAGAGGTGGTGGTTAAGAAGGTGGTGGGTGGGAGATTTCGGCTGCACAGGGCAGTTTCCGGGGGGCTGACGGTGGGGTTTGTGGCGGTTACCGGGGTATGGCTGTTTTTGCCGCAGATGTTGAGAAATGGTGTGGAACAAAAGGCTATAAGTGAGTATGCAATATTGGTAAATTTTGTGAGGAATAAAATTATGTTTTTACTTGCATGTATTGGCTTGAATTTTCAGGTATGGTGGTAAGAGTTCAGAATAATTAATGTTGAAATGCTCCTTTTGACCTAGTTTATACATAATTTTCGGTTAATTTTTTTTTTTATTATTATTATTATTATTACAAAATGATAAGTAAACTCCTTTGAATAAAGAGTTATTATCGCACCTACTATATAATGTGAATATGTGATTGATGATGCACGTTTCAAATTTTTAAGTAGGTCAATTTTATAATTTTATTTAATTTTATGTATTGATATACGTCGTTGAGACGTGTCTTTAGATATCTTTGAAATACAAGATTAATTATTGATTTTTTAAAGTTAATTTAAAATATTTTTAAATTCAAAATAGACATACATTTATATAATTTTTGTCAATATAATAATATAATAATTACTATTATAATTTAGAAAGTATTAATAATCGTAAGATTTATTGTCTCGTACGTAATTTTGAATCAAATTATCAATTTTGAGTTTAAAATTATAGCAGATTAATTTTTAAAAGTTAATAAGAATTGAAGAATTTTGCATGATGGCTAAAACAAGTTATTTTTAGGTTTTGGCCTTTTATGTTTGCTTTTACTTTTTTTTCTTTAGAATGGAATAATTCATGTTTATTATGAAATTATTTGTAATGATATGTCTATAATATATAGTGCTATAGGCTAAATAAAACTACTTTGTAAAGGTGTAATCTTACTTTTAAGATGCTCAATTATTGGCCTTGTCGGCAGCGGGTAGGTTGTGAAATCCTAATGTTGACCTCATAAAATAATTCTTTTATTTTTCAAATTCATAGATGCTTAAATTATTTGAAAAAATATTACTAATTCCGTTCCAAAATTAGAGATATTAGAGATATAATTTAACTTTTAAGATCAAATGACAACGTATTAAACTTCAAAATTTGTATGACTCATAAAAGTTTAAAATAAAATAAATTTTGTGATTAATAGTTTTTGTTATATACCATACAATTATAATAATTGTATCAACTAAAATTAAATAAATTCACATTAATTTAAAGTTTAATATGTCGTCGTTTGATCTTAAAAATCAAATTATATATCTAATTTTGAATTAAAAAAAAATAAAAAAAGAGAGATTTTACAAAAGAGAAAACTGCGCCTAAATAATGACTCTGTGTTAGATTTTTATTTAATCCAAATGTGTTTGATTATTATTTTAGAAAAGATATAGTATCTATTTGATTATAAGCAAATGATTAAGAGTCACATTTTTTTCATCAACAGACACAAAATCAATAGGATTGTGTTTATTAGAATGGATGTAAAGAATCAAAATGTATGATTATTCATATCATAAGTGACAATTTTTCGTTACTTTTAAATACTCATAAAAAGGCATAATTATTTGTCATTTAATATGTATTAGTATCATCATATACCACACCTGTTGCGTATATAATTCGAGAAAAAATAAAATAATTTATTTTTATCGAATTGAGTAAACAAAATAAAAATATATATAAAAATAAAATAAGAATACAAATAAATTTGTAAAAGCAAAATAGGAAAACAATTTTGTGATACAAATTTACCGAACGGCTCAAGCGGCTTTTTGCGCCGATTTATTAATAGAGTGAAAAATCACAAACGGGGACTTTCTATTTATTCCCTTTATTTCAACGGTTTTTAAACTCAAAACAAAAATGGAAATGAAAGAGACCACATTGGTCTTAAAACATGAAACAAAAATTTATACAGGAAATTTAAAATTCTTAACTCGACATAAACGCCCCATTTTAAAAGGGGACTCAATATTTAATTTCAGAACCCCTAATCACATCTTAAAATCTCAAGCGGCTTTCAAAAGCGGCTTTTTGTGCCTAAATCACGTAGGACAAGCTATCTCACATTTTTACTTTTGTTTTCTATTTTTTTTACATGTCACTTATGAAAAAAAAATTGAATTTATTTGACCAACGTTCAATTATTTTAACAGAATTATCAAATTTCAATATTTAGTTAATTCAATATGACAATTATAATTTTTAAAAGTCTAATAATGAAGTAAATAAAAAGTGTCAAATACAACGTGATAATCTTAGTTTTGTCCCTAATGTATGGATTTTGTTCCGGTCCGTTATACTTTCTCTCCAATACACCATATTTTTATAATTATGAATATTATAATTAAAATCGATATTGGCCAACTGATTTATTATATTGAATAGCATAATTATTTTAAAAATAAAAGTAATTTGACACTTTTTCACCATTTGATGAACATATGGATTTTTCATCAAAATTTCAATAGATTCTTTTAGACTTTTAACGGTGAAAATATTTTTTATTATTCTAATTTATTATAGGATTGATCTTGATAAAATCAATCATCAATTAACATATTTTGATCATTATTAACAAAATTATTAAGATTAAATAATTAATGTAATAAAGAGAATTAAAAAAAATGTGCAATAGAGAGAGTCAAATCCCTAATGTACCTTATGCCATAAATATACTTTTTGCAAACTTTTGGTTTGGCAAATACCTTTGCATGGTAGCAGCTGCGCAGTTGAAAAAAGGATTTGGGCCTTAACTATGAAGATTTGTGGGTCAGATGGCCCATAAATAGTAAACCGTAAAAAGACATTTAATTGCATACCCACAAAGACATTCCTTAAATTAGGACACCATAATTTTGAGGATATTTTTTATTTTATTTTTTGCTAAATAATTTTAAGGAGATTTGTTTAGGGCTTCTCAGAAATGACTTATTTTAAAATTACTTATAAGTTAAGATTTAAAAAAATTTATAAGTTGTGATTTATAAGTAAAAATATTTGGTACCAATTTTGCTTATAAGTTAAAATAAACTATAAAAATGTTTGACCAATAATAACTTACAAGTTAAAAAATTATAAGATTATTAAAAAAACATTAATATAATAAAAAGATAATAATTCAATGATAATAGTTAGGGTCATCGAAAGAAGTGTCAACTATGTTCTAGACAAACAAATAAAAAATCTACACGCCAAATTTTAAATCTTCATTGCAAATAGATTTCAAAAATACTTTAAAAATTAATTTGAAGTAAGTATACTAACAAATAATTATTTTGATTCATAATGTTACCAATCCCATAAGGAGAGAAATTAAATTTTTTAGACAAGTACTAACAACTTGAAGAAAAGAGAGGGCAGAGAGAGAGAGAAAGAGGAAGAAGAGAAATAATAATATTTTGGTAACAAGAGATTGAATACAAAAAGAAGATATAGAATGATGTGGATGATAGTTATTAGTTATAACCTTTGGAAATAATACTTTGCTGATAAAAGATTAGATACAAAATGATGTAGATGATAGTTATTCGTATTAGTCCCACCCTTATATAGTGGAATATCCGCTAATTATAATCCGACAAATCATTTTGCATCCAATTTTTTGTAATCATCTTTTATCACTGCAGCATTATTCGGAGAGAAAGAGGAGAAGAGAGAGAGAGATGGGAGATAGAAAGACGGGATTAGAGATAAAAAGAGAAGAGTAAATTATAAATAACCACATATGGTTTACTCAAAGTTACTTATAGTCACTTGTAGTTTAAAAGTGAACTTTCGACCACCTGTAGTTTTAAAACCATAGCATACTCTTACTCTACTAGTAACAGCGTTAACAAAAGTTAACGGATGATGTATAAGTGCTTTGTTACCCTCCATATATATGCATAGATATTAAGATTGTTCTAATTAGACATTAACAAGTCAGAAATGATCTAAGACTTTCATGGGTGGTTGTTGCTTTCTTTCGTCTAGGGTTTGAAAAAATATTAGAAAATCACAACTTAATTAGAGAGGTAATCTATAATCAATCAACTATCAACTATATAATTAAAAACACAAACTTGGTTTGGTTTGATTTCACCAATTTTTGGTTCAGCTTTCCTAATTCATACTAGCATAAGTACTATCCTAATTTATATCAATTAAATACTATCCAAATTTAAAAATATTTCTATCTCCAAGAGAAATAGAAAAAAAAGAAGATTTTTTTTACTTTCTATTTAAATTAGTTGAAATACTGTATAAATTTATAATAATTAATAATTAAATATATATATATATTATCTAAATTTATAAAGTATTCAAAAGAAACCTAACCAATCTCTAATAGAAAAAGTAACTTCTAAAAGAATTTTTATAAAACACAATTTACTAAAAAAAAATCGCTTGCAAAACAATTTGAAATAATCTATTAAACACACCAAAGAGATATATCACACGATTTAATTATATTAATATTAGTCGTAGATTTCAATATGAAATTAATATCCTAACTAATTCAATTCATTTAAACTTGAAATTTTATCAAATTATATGATTAATTGTATTAATAATATATGTGAATTTGAAACATAATAACTGTAACATTAATTAAAAAATTATAGTGGATTCATTCCTAAATAATTGTCATAACTAAATTAAAAGTTATTAAAACATGAGTTTCATAATTCTATCAGGATTAGAATTTAAAGTAAATTTTGTTAATATAAACGCTAATATAAAATTCCATTACAAAGTTAAATAAAATTAAAACAATTATTTTCTCATTATCATAACTAAATAAATCTACAATAATCTATTCAAATATTTAGCTTAATAATTGATTAAAAGAACCTACAATATATAATTCAATCATTAGTTATTAGAATAAATATTTAACTATTTAATAGCTACAACTATATTTCTCGAAATCACAATTTATTTTTTTAATTATTAATATAAAAAATTATTATCTATTCTGTCTGTGCTTCGCACAAGGTTTGTGAGCTTCTTATCAACCATCTATATAATATATATATATATATAATATAAAGGTAGTAACTGAAAGAATTCTCCTCACAAACTAGAATCGCTCATAACATCTCCTCACAAAATAGAGCACTCTCATAGTCTCCAATATTTTTTAAAAAAAATTTACCAATAAAAGATAAATAAATCTAATAAATATTTTGTTAGAGTCTGCATGATTATTATGATTTTATTTGATGATGAAAGCTTTTAATATATATTTGTATTAATAAATTTTGTAAAGTCCTTAATAATGATTCGATGTACAAGGACTTAGAATATAGAAAGATCAAATATGTTAGGTTGTTCTATTTGAGTTGATCTGATGTATAGTAAATAGGTACTAAGTGTTTGTTGAGTTAGTTTGCCAAAATTGTAAGGTAAAGAAAATAGATCATAGACTTATCTCTTAGTTCGTATAGTATCAGACAGATCGCAGAACCTTTGCATCTATAGTAAAGTCTACCTCAATTCGCAAAGACAAATTCGTAAAGTGAACAAGATCGTAAAGTCAAGCAAATCTCACTACGCAAAGACTGAACGTAGAGTGCTTCAGGGAATCGCAAAGTGAAGGTCAAACAGTAAAGCAACTCCAAGATCGTTCAGCAGAAGAAAGAATCGTTGAGCCAGCTCTGGAATCATAAAGTAAATCTTCGTAGAGCTAAGAATGAAGTCCAATCATTTTTGAATCGTAAAGAAAATGTTCGTAGAGCTAAGAATAGAGTTCATTCGTAGAGTTTAAGCCTTATCGTAAAGCTATCTTCAAAATGTAGAGCAAACACTACGAACTCCCATATTCGTAGAGCAATCAAGTCTGACAAGAAGACTGACATGGGAGCGTTACTGATTGAAGGTCCCGATGCACTTACCAAACATCCTTGGCTAAAATCGAAAATCAGTAGATGTGTCTACCAGCTAGTTTACTGATAGCGATAACTCAGTGTGTTAGGTGAAAAAGCAGAGTGATGTGACAGGCAAGTAAAAGGAAGCTGACACATGGATATAAAAGTCAACATCAAAATCTCAAGATATCTAAAGCATTAAATGCTCTAACGGGAACCTAACAACGGGAAGAAATCCAAGTAAACTATAAAAGGCAATACAGATTCAAATTCAAAAAAATGAACAACGATTAAAAAGCTTAAACTCTGTTAAAGCTAAAAGAACATACTCTACGATTTGAACATCTAGTTCAAGCTACTAAGTACCCGAGAAGAGAAGCATAACGTTAACTTAGCAGCACCTCACAACAACATTCTACAATTGTTCGTTCTAGTCTTAGTGACCATAGAGATTCCAAATCTGCTGGACTTGAAGAGTACTTAATGTACTGAGTTGTTCTAAGTCTGCTGGGCTTGAAGAGGGCAAGAGTGTTCTTATCTTAGTGACTAAATATTTAAGTCTGCTAGGCTTGAAGAGGTCTTAGTGTCTTGGTTTAAGTGACCAAATTCTTAGTGAATTTCCTACTCAGCAGAGTAGAAGAGTAGAGTAGGAGTTATTCAGTCTTCGAACCACTTAAAAATCTCTCTGTGTCATTTACTTTACTGCTTTTACTTTTCTGCATATTAATATTTGTTTTGCTTAGGTGTCTTAGAACCAAACCTAAATTTAGAATGAGATCTTACCTCAATATATAAGGGGATTTTCCGTATCATATTCCGATGTGCTTAATCTAATACTGATTGACAAATTATTTGGTAATAACTTCTGACAAGTTAATTTTTTAAAAAGAGGATCTATTCAACCCCCATTCTAGATCTCTAAGTTCCTCTGGGAAACAATAAGTGGTATCAGAGCTGGTTCTCAGGAACATAAAACTTATGCTTTGAATTGATCTATGGCACTAAACAAAACTAGTTCTGAGCTTGGTGGAGGAAATAAACCACCTCTTCTAAACAGAGAAAAGTTTGCTAATTGAAAAATACGCATCCAGGCATACATGGACGCAATCGATGATGATTTATTTGATGCTGTCTTAAATGATCCATAGGTTCCTACCAAGCTAGCTCCAACAGCTGACGATCCCAATAGTTGTCAAGCAAAGAGTAGAATGGAAAGAAAATTATAAAAAGCTGGTGTAACTGGACAAAAGAGCTAAAAATATTCTATTCATGGCTCTTGAAGATGATCTCTTTAAAAATGTCATTAATAGCACCACTGCTAAGGAAGTCTGGGAAGCTCTGCTAGTAGTGCATGAGGGTACTGAAGGAGTTAGGGAGAACAAATAATATTTCTTGACACAACAATATGAGATGTTCACTCATATTTCTGGAGAAAATATTACTGCAACCCATGAAAGATTCAATGTGCTTCTCAATTCTCTAAGATCCTACGACAAGATCTAGCCCAACAAAGATTTGAATATCAAATGCATGGGAGCTCTACCGAGCAAATGGGATGCTAAGACCACTGCAATTCGAGAGTCTAAGAATCTGCACGAGATGACAGTGCAAAAACTCTACGGTAATCTTCTCACTTAGGAGCTTGAGCTGAACCAAAGAGCAGAAACTCTTTCAGAGAACAAAAGAAAAGATAAAGGAGTAGCACTTAAAGCTTCTGAAGCTGCTTCCAGAGTCTCAGCTGAGAATGATGACAATGATGATCAAGAAAAAGCTAATGAGGATGAAGACATAACCTTACTTGCTCGAAGGCTAAGGAAGTTCATGAGAAAAAGAAGTTGCCGGAGGCCAAGAAAGAATTTTAGCAAAGGTAGCAGCAACCGAGACCAATACAAAGATCTTTGCTACAACTGAAAGAAGCCTAACCACTTCATTACAGATTGCACTAAGCCTCTGCATGAAGATCTCAAGAAGGATAAGAAAAAATCAAACACAAAGAAAGAATATAAAGGCTACAAAAAGCACCACAAAAAGGAAAAAAGTTATGTAGCTGAAGGATCATGGAGTGACTTAGAAAGTGATTCTAGTTCAGACTCCAATGATGATGAAGAAGCTCAAATAGCTAATCTTTGTCTGATGGCTATGAAAGACGACTCTAGCACTACCACTGATCGTCGAGATCGACATTAGTGAGGTATTTGACTTTAATTTCCTTGATGTCAATATCGATGATCTTATAATAGCTTTGCATGATATTACTTCTTATTTGCACCAATACATGAAATGGTTCAGGGTTCTATCAAAGGACCATTCTATTCTTCAAAAGGAGAAAGAAAAGGTGGACGTAGAGTTGGAAACCACTCTACGAAACACTGTTTCTCTATCCAAGCTTGAGGCAAGGAATGCACACTTAAAAAAGATAACTGAATCCAATGCACTAAGAGAATTTGCTCTCACCTCTAAGATAGAGGAATTAGAGAGGATAATCTCTATGTGGAATCATTCTTCTTCATCCATGGATTCATTGATCACAAGTCAGAGGGCAGTCTCTGATAGATTATGATTGGGGTTTGAAGATTCCTTATCGACCCCAAGTGTGGAAAACCTTATGGAGAATAACAATGATAATGCTTCTTCCCCTCATAAAAAGTATTGTATTTATGAAATCCAAAGAGGTTGTAAAGCCGATAATTCCAAGCTACCCAATTTATAATGACCAATTAGTTATTCCAAAGAAATACATGTCATATACTGGTCTGGGTTTTGTAAAATTGCAGAGTAAACCTAAGTCTACGAGTAAGCCTCGAAGGATCGTAGAGTTTAGAAAATTCAACCCTACGAACCAACCTGGCGTCAATCGTAAAGCTAGGTCTTACTCCACGAAATTTCAAAATCGTAGAACAATATATAAACAGAGAGAGGATCAGTCATGGAAAAAAGGATATTCACCACACAAGTTCCAAATAAGGAGATATCCACACACACACATACTCACATATGTAGCAAGTAATATGTTATAATTGTCTTACGCATGGTCATAAAGCTGCATATTGCTATTACTATGAGCATATTGCTTATAGAGGACTCAAAATCAAACAGATTTGGGTCCCGAAGGGAACTAACATTGCAGGACCCAAACAAGTATGGGTACCAAAATGAACGATAATCGTTTTTGTAGGCACCAAGAAGATCTGAATCAATCTGGTATCTCGACAATGGGTGCTCTAGACACATAACTGTGTCATTCTGTCAGAATTTAAAGCTAAGGATGATCCAGCAGTTGTCTTTGGAGACAATAACTTTGGAAAAACTAGAGGCTATGGTATAATAAGTAATGGATCTGTCTCATTTAGTAAGGTAGCCTATGTTGATGAACTGAAGCACAACCTGTTAAACATTAGTCAGCTATGTGATAAAGGTCATCAATGTGACGCCCCCAGATCCGCGTCACCTGAGCCACGGACCTGGTTCATCACTTTCTAACACAAACATCATACTACCGATAACTTATAGCGGAATAATGGAAATGTTTACATTGATATAACATAAATAATCCTGTCTCAAGTCTCGAAACCAAGACTATTACAAAACCTAACATAATACATAAGGGAAATAGGTCTTAATACATAACATCGATAATAAGTCTTAATACAACGATGATTCTAAACGATAAAGCAAAACTAGTCAGTAACTTTGCCCTTCCCTTTGTCCGTTCCCGAGCTCTCGCCACGTGCTACACTAACTGAAATGTTTTAAGGGAAAGCAAAGGTGAACAACAAATTTGCCTCGCAAGTATAATAGCAGTGAATAATTACAAGAATAACTTTATAGATCATATGAATTAAATGATGTTAGATAACTCAAGGAAATAAACAATTTCTTTTAGCACCATTGAAGTGGTCTCCATAAACCGAAGGATTTCTGGGATATCTAAGGATTTCAAAGTTTTCCCAAAGAAAGGGACAAATCAATACTGAGTGAGCACCAAGGCTCAGAACTCTACTTGAATTACTAGAAATTCATCCGATAATCCACGAAGCGGGTACAATAGACGATCAGACAAAAGTACCTGGCGTTATGCATAAGCTTTACATTTTCCATTTACGCGTGTGTCGGTTCCTCGACATTTATATAATTTTCCCTGCTATGAGGGTTGTTCTTCTCAGCTTTACATGGGAGTCTGGACCAAAATAATTTGATCGGACAGCTTTACTTAACAACAATAATATTTGGAGGACTTAACCTCACTTCAATAAACAAATCAATAAGTGTCTAGCTGAAGCAATTTGCTTTGACATAGCTTTCAAACAGTTTATGGAATAAAGAACTTTAAGGTTCAACAACATGCATAATAGCATCAATAATATCTTGAATGGATAACAATTCATAATCTTTGGAATCACACAATACATAACATTGCATGAAATGGGCTTTCATTGCAATACTTGAATAAAAGTATGAATACTAGCACAATAATTGTTAAATCGATAAGTAACTTGAACGGAGTCAAGAAACTCAATAAGCTTGCTCAATAAATAATATTTGCTCGAATATAATTTTGAGTATGGTAAGTAAACTTGCACAATAATAACTTGAATAAGATAGGAGACTTGCTCGATAAATAAATGAGTTAAGTTAGAAAACTTGCACAGTCAATAATTAAATTAAGTGAAGATAGGAAACTTGCATTAATATAGAATATTTGTTCGATATATAAATTAAACAAGAATTCGAGACTTGCCCAATAAATAAATTGAGTAAGGAAAACTCGCACAATTAAATAAGGGTTGAGTAAGGAACTTACCTTGCGTGTGCGTTAAATATCTTGACGTTAATCGTCCTTCAAAAATAATACCCTACATAGTTCATTAAAATCGTCATAAATATTAGTCACGTAAGGACTAGGTTCAATACAGTCATCACATCATTAAAATACATTGATTGCCACTACGACTTCCCTCGCCGATGAGCTGGTGGGGGTGTAAGGGGGCAGCGCCCCCTGGAAACCAAACGGGATTTGTAATTCGGTTAATGATTTCCGCTTTATAATTAACTAAGTCTTTAACGATTAATAGGATACAATTAATAAGCGTCTCGAATCATTTTGTACAAAAATATAAGTTTTGGACTCGCGAGAAAATTCCACTGGGTACGACCCGACCCGACCCGGTCCAGGCGCTACCCAACCCGGTCCAGCCTGACCCGACCCAGTCCAAGCGCGGACAGCGCCATGCAGTAGCACTTCTGCAGTTCCTGCAGAAACGCGAAGTGTCAGACCTTCGTCCGCTCCAGCCTCCATATCTCCCTCTATACTCGATCAATTTGGTCTGTTACGGACTCTATGGATTCCTAAGACACGAGGCTACAACATATCAAAAATGCAGGATGACCCATAAACACTAACACAACAAAATCCTAAGCCAAAGCACAACATTGATACTCTGTTTTTCGCAGTCATGATACATTTCACTAAAACCTTCATTTTATTCATACATAACTCGAGTTACAAGGAAATCTAAAATTCCCGATCGTTACAATCAAGTCATCTTCCTTAACAACCAGTGTCAAGTTTGAGACCTGGAAACCAACTCACTAAAGTTGACTAGATCTAGAGAAGGAAATGTGTATGTAGTCAATCTCTCTGAATTAAGTTCTTCAGCATCAGCTTGTTTATTTGCCAAAGCCTCAGAAGATATAAGCTGGTTATGGCATAGGAGATTGTCTCATCTAAATTTCAAAAGCATGTCAAAACTAGTATCCAAGGATCTAGTCAGAGGTCTACCCAAGTTAAGTTTTGTTAAGGAAAACTCATGCAAAGCATGTTAACTAGGGAAACAGACCAAGATCTCATTCAAGAGCAAGACAATTAATTTAAATGAAAAGCCCTTGGAACTTCTTCACATGGATCTGTTTGGACCGATTCCAACTGCCAATCTAGGAGGCAAGAGATACTCACTAGTTGTAGTGGATGACTACACCAGGTTTACATGGGTATTCTTCCTAAGCTCTAAAGATGAAACCAATAATCAATTAACTCGATTCTTTAAGCTGGTAATGAATGAGAAGGGTGAAAAGATAAAGACTATAAGGAGTGATCATGGTAGAGAATTTAACTATTCTGAAGTAGATCAGTTCTGTGAAGATAGTGACATTCAGCATAACTTCTCAGCCAAGAACTCCACAACAAATGGAGTAATTGAGAGGAAGAACAAGACGCTGATTGAAGTAAAAAAAAATACTTCTAGCAGTAGCTCATCTTCCTGAGTACTTTTGGCCGAAGCTGTTAACACATCGTTCTACACTCAGAATAGATCTTTGATTCACTCTACTCTTAAGAAGACACCCTATGAGTTGTGGAAAGGAAGGAAGCCTAATATAAGCTACTTTCGTGCATTTGGTTGTGCATGCTACATCCTTATAATGGAAAACAATACCTTACGAAATTTCAGTCAAAGTCAGATGAAGAAATCTTCTTTGGATACTCTATGGAAAATAAAGCTTATAGAGTGTTCAACAAGAATTCCTTAACAGTGAAAGTCTCAATTCATGTCACCTTTGATAAGGCTGATCAAGATAAGTTAAGTAAAGCAACTCAATCTAATGAAATCGTAGAGTTAAACCTTCAGATCGCAGAGCAGAAGAACACTATGATCGTAGAAGCTGAAGAAGTAGAACTAGACCCGACGATCGTAGGGCCTAACATGGGAACTCTATGAATCAATGAAGATACAGAACAAGAACCAAATCTTGAAGATCTCAGACAACAAGGCACAATGACAGACGTTCCATCTGGAAGTAAATAGGCAAGAGATCACACTCAGAATCTAATCATTGGAGATCCAAGAGCTAGTGTCAGAACAAGGCCAGCCATATAAAATGAATGCATTTACCTCAGGTTTCTCTCTGAGACAAAGCCCAAGAAGATTGAAGAAGCATTAGAAGACTCAAGCTGGATTGAAGCTATGTAAGAAGAGCTAAATCAGTTTGAGAGAAGCAAAGTTTGGAGGTTGGTTCATAGGCCAAAAAATTATCCAATTGTTGGCCCTAAATGGGTTTTCAGGAACAAAATGGATGAAGCTGGGGTGATCACAAGGAACAAGGCAAGATTAGTAGCTAAAGGCTACTCACGGGAAAAAGAGATCGATTATGATGAAACCTTTGTACCTGTTGTAAGACTGGAAGCTATACGAATGTTTCTAGTATATGCAGCCCACATGAAGTTCAAAGTTTTCCAAATGGATGTCAAAAGTGCCTTCCTGAATGGTGAACTTCAAGAAGAAGTTTATGTTGAGAAACCCCCAGGTTTTGTTGATTCAACTCATTCTAATTATGTTTATAAGTTAGATAAAGCACTCTACGGTCTAAAGCAAACACCTAGAGCATGGTATGAAACACTCATAAATTATATTATTGAAAATGGATTCACTAGAGGTAGAGTAGACACAACTCTGTTCCTTAGGAAGCATAAGGATAAAATTCTGTTAGTAAAAATCTATGTAGATGATATTATTTTTGGATCTACTGACGAAAAATTGTGTGAGAGAGTTGTCAAGTTAATGCAGAACAGGTTTGAAATGAGCATGATGGGTGAGCCAAACTACTTCCTTAGACTCCAAGTGAAGTAGACCGATGAAGGGATCTTCATCAACTAACCCAAGTACATCAAGGATCTACTTAAGAAGTTTGGCATGGAATCAGCCACTCCCATGAAAACTCCTATGGCTTCTGCACAAAACTTGACAAAGATGAAAAGGGTAAGAGTATTGAGATTACTCAATACAGAGGTATGATTGGATCTCTCCTATGTTTGACTGCTAGTAGGCCAAACATTATATTCTCTACCTGTATTTGTGCTAGATTTCAAGCTAATCCTAAGGGGTCCCATCTAACAACTGTTAAAAAAAATTCAGATATCTCAAGGGCACTCTATATTTAGGACTATGGTATCCCAAGGAGTCTCCTTTTGATATAATAGGATATTCAGATGCAGATTTCATAGGATGCAAGATTAACATGAAAAGCACTAGTGGGACTTATCAATTTCTAAGCAACAGACTTGTCTCATGGTTCAGCAAAAAACAAAACTCAGTGTCAACCTCTACTGTAGAAGCTGAGTATATTACTGTTGGCAGCTGTTGTGCTCAAATTTTATGGATTAAAAATTAGGTTGCTGGCTATGGGTTTGATTTTAAGTCTATTCCTATTTTCTGTGATAATACAAGTGCTATTTCAATTACTCATAATCCTATCATGCATTCTAGAACCAAATATATAGACATCCGATATCACTTCATTAGAGATCATGTTCAAAATGGAGATATATCTCTACAGTTCATTTCAATTGAAAATCAGCTAGCAGATGTGTTCAGTAAACCATTGGAGGAATCCAGATTTAATAAGTTGATAAGTGAGTTAGGAATGTTGAATTTCCATCCTTAGTACTATGTTTCTTTATACAGCTAATAGGTGCAGATAAAGGATTGTTGAGATGTTAATAAAAAGACAAGTTTGTAAAAAAACCCAACAATCATAGAATGAGAGTTGATCATAAAGTCAAAAGTGGATCGTAGAACTAAAGGAGTTTCGTAGAGTTAATGACTCTTCATAAGTTACTCTACAACTGACAAATTTAAGGCGACAAAACTTAAAGGCGCGTACTATTCACACTTCAGAAAAGGCAAGTGAAAAGGAAAAGTTACTGCGTTACAACTGTAACAATTCAGAGTTGAGGGGACGTGCAACTAATTGTGTTCTACCACATAGCCCACTCAGTAAAATTAAAGGGAAGTGATATAAAATCAATTCAAATTTTATTTTTGACTTTTGCACTTTCTATCTAAACTTAAATCTTTCTAACTCTTAAAATCTTTCGAGCCCTAGTGTCTTAGATTATCAGAAAACTTAAACACCTTTGTGATCTTTCAGCTCAAATCCAATCAAATGGCAGAATATCAAGTTGCTATTGGTATCTAACTCTACTTCGACAGATTCGATGGTGCTGAGCGGAAATTTAGAAGAATTCTAAAACTAGTTCAAGATGCTAGATTCTTTGAAAGTCTAGGATGCAACACCAAAATCTACACTGAGATGGTAAAGGAGTTCTATCTAAATGCCACATATAATGATGGAACCCTAGTTATAAGAATAAAGGCCACAACTCTCCAGATGGGAGCTTCTGAAATCAATCAGTGCTTGGGCTTTCTTAGTCAAGGACTCACCTCTCTTGATGAAGTAGATATGAAAGAAGGAATGAAGATAATGGGTCATAAAAAGAATCCTTAACTCAAGGGACTCAAGAAGAGGGAGTTTCCTCAAGAATATGAATTCCTTGCTGAGATCGTGAGTAAGTGCATCATCTGCAAAGACACTGCTCATGATTCGATAAGTGAACTGCAGTTGAAGTTCATGACATCCATTATCCAAAAGAAAAAGATAAATTTTGGCGTTATTTTCATAAATTGGTTGGTCAAGTGGATTGAAGATTACAACAAGAAGATGGCTCTTGGTAAGCCTGCCCCCAAGATGTTCTATGGGAGGCTTATTAGCATCATCTTGAAGAAAAAAATGAAAGACAAAATTACTGATAGCGAAGGGAAAACTTTGAATGCTATCAAGAAGATTACCTCCAAATTGTTTGATAACTAGAAAATGAACCCAGTGGAGAATTTAAGATCAAAACAATTTGAAGAAGGAAGTGAGTGTACGATAAGTGAAGTACAAAAGCCCACAAAAGGGAAGGGCAAAAGAAAGGTTGAAACAATTGAGGAAGAAGTGTCTCAGGGGTCAGCTGCACCTAAAGTTCGTAGAGCTTCTGACTCTACGGACGACTAACTAGTTCAGAGAAGGAAGAAAGTTGAGAGACAACAAAGAAGATTCCCAAGGACACTCAGAAAAGTCCTTCCAAATCTGAGAAGAGGGATGAAGAAGAAGAAGATATCAACACCCCTATATCAAAGATGGTTTTAAAGAATAAAAGACTCACTTGAAGAAGGAGGGTACCTGCTCAACTGGAAGAACAGGCAAGAGAATCTATGTCTCCTCCAACTGTAGAATCTGAGAAAGAAGACTTAGAAGATGAGACTCCTACGTTTGTCAAAAAGAATTCAAGAAAAAGCAAATCCAGTTCCTCTGATCTAAGGATTGAAGATGATAAGGAACCGGTTGTGAAGGATGTCACTCTTGAGCCCAGTAAAGAAGATAATCTGGTTGATACACCAGAACCTAAAGAAGGTAATGAAGAATTAGCTGTGACAGCTGATGGGCCAGAACCTCAAGAGGGTGATAATAATCAGGCTGTGAAGGAGTCATGTCCCGAGCTAAAGGAAAGGAAAAAGAAGAAGAAATTGAGCCAAATGGTGGAAAAGGAAGGAAAAAGAAAGAGGAGAACTGAAAAGAAAGAAAGAGAAAGGAATATAACAAGCAAAAGAAAAGAGAAGAGAAGAGAAAAAGAAAAGAGATGAGGACCAAATTCAAGCAAGATGATGTTCAACGATCGATTCACTCATATGATGGTTCTCTACGATTGACTCATGCTATCAAGCAAGTCTTAGGAGATATTAACAAGGGTTTTGACCCTACGATCGTAAAGCCTGAGGATCCAAGTTCTGAGGGGGAGCAACCTATTAGATATCCGGTCCCTTCTCCCTCAATTCGTTCTACATCTCAAGGGATTTGGAGACGAATTGTGCTTAAAGGCTATGAAAATCCAAATGTCAGCCTACCTGATAAATGGATAGGATCAGGGGAAGGAAGGATACGGCTAGTCTCTATGAGCTAAGATGAGCTCATTAGTGGTTTCTTTGACCTAGAGATGGATCGAAGCACCACTCTCTATGATCCTAATCCTGACAGTGATCAAATGCTATATTTTTTGTCAATTATACCACTGTTGAAGGCTATAATTATGAAAGACCAGAGCTTTATAAGATGGAGCTACACCAGATATCTAAATCTGAAGCTGGTAGCTCAAAAAATTTCCTTGAGTTCTTCGATATGCCACCAAAATAATATGCTCTGAGCCCTATGAACCTTAACCTATGTCTCAAAAGGTAACTATTGTACCTTTTTCATTTTTAATCTGTATTCTTTCCTCGTATGACTGGGACAAAGGCATTAAAGAGTCTATCTCTCAAGTCTCTGAGCGTGTTTCTGCTTCCCATCATATTGTTGAATCTTCAAATAATCCTCCATTTGTCGAGTCCCAACACTCTGCGAACGATGTAAATAATACCATTCTTCTAGTCGTAGGGTCTTCACACTTTACGACTGATGAACAGATAATAAACTCTTCAATCGTAGAGTCTCAGAACCCTACGATTGCTGCTGATAATACTAGTCTTCTGGTCGTCGAGTCTCAACACTCCACTGGCGTTGAAAATAAGTTTACTTCTCTAGTCGTAGAGTTTCTCCACTCTACGACTAATGCACAACAACCACACTCTCCGATCATAGAGTCTTAAAATCCTACGATCGATGTATATAACTCCAACTCTCCTGCATATCAGTCCATACATATTCATACAGATTCTCTATCTCCGAGTCAAATATTCTCCATGCTCGCCACACCTCAACAATCTCCAGTTCACTCCAACTCCTCTTCACCATTTTCTTCTCTAGACGTAGATTCTCACCAACCTACACTTCCCCTTGATTGCTGATCAAGGTTTTTATTTATTGAAAATAGTTTATGTAATAGGATTAGTTAGAATTATTTTGAAGACTTGGAGACAAAGGAGCAAGGAACATTTGAAGACTCGTTTGTAATGGAGCCCGAGTTTAAATATAATAGTTATATTTAAATTTAATTTTTGCACCCTAGGTTTGACCTTTGGTTCACTTGGTGGCTCTAGTGAACCAAACTAAAATAAAAGTTCATGATCAATCCGGGTAGAATATAGTATTCTATATTTGCATGTTTACTATATATATTATATATTATCCAATATGCTTCGTATGTTAAATAATATGACGCGTATTTTATATATATATATATATATATATATGTGTGCATGCGTGCTAAACAAGATAAGACTAATAATAACAAACCCCTCAAAGAAATCATATTAAGTTGTAACGTTCAAAGATATATGGAATATCGAACGTCGCCTTCTAGCATGGTAAAGCGATAGAGTATTAAATATTTAATATAAGTTTGTTGTGTCACCACAAGGCAAATATTAAATATTTAAGATGTTGCCTTATCACATTTGATGCTTATTAAGGAATTGAACATTACTGTTTTGTTGTGTCACCACAAGGACGATATTTTTCTTTTCACATATATGAAAGTGCTAGGTTGGACTTAACTTGGATAATTTTGATTCGGATGTATCACCACTTGATCAAAATAATCTAAGAGGCAAAATATAAAGAGTTACATAGTGATGTAATTGACAATAGTTGTCTACCTATTTATTTATATATCGTTTGTTGTGTCACCACAAGGCTATATATATTTGAAATGAGATTCTTATTCTCACTAACAAATCTTTAATTAGATTTATCGAACTATATATTGAGAGTAATATAGTTTGAAGAAAATAGTGGGAGATACCAATTTAAATAAAGAACTAATTTATTTTGGTAATTAAGAAATGAATGTATGCTAAAATATTGTTAATTCATTTACAAAATTTTATAATGTCTAATTTACTATCACTGCGGAGCATATTAGATGCTAATTAACTAGACCAAATAACACGGACTAGTTAAGGAATTTGAGAATAGTTCTCAATACTGAAAAGCTATCTTATGTCCTTAATACGCTTATTCCTGCAATGATTGCTGACAATGCCTCTGAGGAAGAGATTGCTACTTTTAGAAAGTGGCAAGATGATGCAACCGTGGCTCAATCCATCATGCTCGCATTCATGAGTAACGAGCTTCAGCGTCAGCATGAAACTATGGATGCTCCTACTATATTCCTATACCTCAAGGAGTTGAATGGTGAGGAAAGTAGGACTGCTAGATATTAGATATCTAAGGAGCTCTTCTGATCTAGAATGACCAATGGCACTACAATACAGACACATATCCTTAAAATGATTAATTCGATTGAATGGATTTGTCATGGATGGAGAGTTGAACCAAGATTTGATCTTCCAGTCACTTATGGATGCTTTATCATAATTTGTTGTGAATTTCCACATGAACAAGCTATATCTCAGCTTGCCTGAGTTGCTTAAACATGTTGAAAACTGTAAAGAGTCACTTTCTAACCAAGAAAGACCAAGTCTTACTGGTAGATGATTCTTCTAAGAAGTGGAAGAGGGCCAAAGGATCTTCTGAAAAGAAGAAGAATTCAAAGAAGGTATAAGGAAAGGCAAAAACTAAGGACACAAAGAACAAAACTGATGCAGATAGCAAAGGAGTTTGCTTCCACTGCAATAAGCCTGGACATTGAAAATGAAACTGTAAGGAGCATCTTACAGAGGCTAACCAGAAGAAGCTTAGTGAAGCTTCGGTTACAGATACAAGTTTGTTCATGATTGAAATAAATCTTTTTGTAAGTCAAGGTTCTACTTGGGTATTGGATACCAGTTGTAGTTCTCACGTATACAATCCAATGCAGAGACTAGGTAGAAGTAAAAAGATAAACAAAGTAAATAATCTTACGTGTGGGGAATGGAGCAATGGTTGCTGCATTAGCCGTAGGCCTACGGGCAAGTCTATTAAGTTAATAAGTTGTTATTATATTCCAGTTTTCATTAAAAACATTATTTCTTTCCTTTGTTGGACAAAGAAAGTTCTGGTATTATATTTAAGAACAATGGTTGTTCTATTTATAATGATAATGTTTTGTTTGAAACTGGAAGATTACTTGATAGACTTTGTATACTTGACTTACATGAAAAATAATTTTACAAATTGAACAAACTAGTCAAAGAAACTTCATGTGTATTTGATGAAATACAAGTCTGAATTATTTGAAATGTTCAAAGAATTTAGAAGTGAAACAAATTAACAAAGTATTAAGATTCTTTGATCAGATCGAAGAAGAAATACTTATCAAAATGGTATTTTCTCATAATGGACGCTTCATGCTACGCAATAATTGATTGGTGTATCTAAAAAGGAAAATCGTACCATGTAGGACATGGTGCGGTCCACAATGATTTTTACCGACATTCTAGTATCCATTTAGGGTTATGCCCTAGAAACGGTTGCATATTTACAAAATAAGGTAACCTCAAAATTTGGTCCCAAGACTCCATATAAGTTATGGATAGGGAGGATTCCTAGTCTTAAGTATGTTAAGATAAGGAGTTGTCCAGCTTATGTAAAAAAGTTTCAAAAGGATAAGCTTAGGACAAAATATGACAAGTGCAGATTTGTGGAACTTCCTAAAGTAAGTTTAGGATAAAAGTTCTATAATCCTACTAAGTAAAAGGTATTTGCTGCGAAACACGCTGCCTTCTTAGATAAAGGTGGTTATCATTGAAGGAGCTAGTGGGAGGGTAATAGATCTTGAAGGAGTTCAAGAACCGCAAAGCACTTTAAGTCAAACCGAGGAACCTGTAGATAGACCTATTGTACCACAACTGAATCGTAAATCTGGAAGAGTACCGAAGATACCTAGGAGGTATGGATTCATCATAGAGGATGATGCTGAGCTACACACTATAGAGGATGATGATCCAGTTATATATGATGAGGCTATGAGCAGTAGATATTCAAAGAAATGGTAGATAACCATAAAATTCAAAATGGACTCCATATATGAAAAACCAAGTGTGGACTTTGGTTAACCCTCTGGTAGGCATAAATCCTAAAGGGTGTATATGGGTCTTTAAAGGAAAGACTCGAGCAGATGACAAGGTGGAGACCTATAAGACCAGACCTGTTTAAAAGATTTCAAATAAAGTCAAGAAGTTGACTGTGATAAAACCTTATTATCGGTATCGCAGCTTATTATTACGAAATATGGCAAATAGATGTGGAGATGTCCTTCCTCAATAAAGATTTGAGGAGAATGTATGTTTGATACAGCCAGATGGATTTATTTTAATGGTTGAAGCAAATCATGTATATGAGCTACAACAATCCATTTATGGATTGAAGCGAGCTTCTCAAAGATGGAACATTCATTTTGATAAGACAATCAAAAGAGTTTGATTTTATCAAAAATGGAAATGAACCTAGTGTGTACAAAAGGGTCAGTGGGAGCGCTTTGACATTCCTAGTATTATATGTTGATATACTACTGATAAGGAATGACACACCAATGTTACAATCAGTAAAGATAAAATTATCTAAATATTCCTCCATGAATGACTTGGGAGGAGCATTCTATAAATTGGGGATATAAATCTATATAGATAGATTTAAAAGGATGCTCGGCTTAACCCAAAGAACGTATATTCATTTGATACTAAAGGCGTTTAGCATGGCAAACTCCAAGAGAAGTCTCATGATGATGATTCATAGCGTGTATCTCTCTAAAATTGTCCCCAACTGAAAGAGAGATCGCACGAGTTACTATCATGTATGCAATGAATATACAAGGCCTGATGTTGATCAGTCATATTCTGAAGAAGATCACTGTAAGACAGTGAAAAATATCTTTAAGTACCTAACCGGTATTGAGGATGTGATCATAATACATGGTGAGTCTGAATTAAAACTAGAGGGCTAAACAGACTCAAGTTTTTCAGACTGACCAAGACGATAACAAATCCACTTTAGGATAAATCGTTACCTTGAATGGTAGTGCAGTGAATTGGAAAAGTTCCAAACAGCAAAGAGTTGTTGGTTTAGTGACAAAGTATATAGCTGTAAATGAAGCTGCAAGTTGATTGTTTGGTTGAAAAGTTCATTACAGAACTAAGAATAGTTCCTAAGTCTCATCTTAGATTCAAACATGTGTTGCGGCACTTTCATTTGATTAGAGAAATATTGAAAGAGGAGAAGTCACTATAGAGATAGTGGACTCTCAAGAACAACATTGCATATCCATTTATTGAAGTTTTATCTAACACCAGGATGATCGTCACTTAGAGAAGAAGGGTATTAGATACCATGGCGATTGGCTTTAGTGCAAGTGGGAGATTAAAAGTAGTATGCACACAAGCCAATCATATTTGATATGATGTAGCATATACTTTGTAATCTTATTCGGTTATTAAAGGCATTTTCATTATCTACATGATGTTGTTATATTAATATGTGATAAACCCATAGTTTTAAGCAATGCTTTTAGAATCATGATGATGATCATGCTAATGAGATCTAAATTCTTAGAAAGCTTAAAACTAAAATTGTTCCTAATCGTTGGATTACTAAAAGGGGATTAGTGAATCCGGATATATTAGTACATACGTTGCTTACTCTTAGGAAGAGGATGATTGATCTCATACTCATTTGTGTGGAGACACTAAAGCAAGTATGTAGGTGCTTATTGGAGAATAAGTTCACTGAACGTGACTCGCTAAGGAATACCTAATGGAGTTTTACTCGCCTGTCAATAGGAATTCTTCTAGTAATAATAGTACAAGTGATCCTTGGACTTGAGATCATCATAGTATCTTGTGTATGATGAGGTATACTTTGGCATGTCCCTTAAGACCTTTAGGATATATCAAAGGGTATGATTGGGTATAATAAGTTGTACATGGAGATAGGTGAATAATCAACAAAGAATCTATCATATCTAGTAAAAGATGTGAATGTCTCATGCGATTCGATAAATGACAACTCAGTAGTCCTTGGCCAAGGTAGAATGAAATTAGAAAGGAGTTTCTAATTTGCATTATTTAGAGTTGCGCATTTAAGAATCGAAATGTATATAATTAAATAAAATAAGACTTGACAGTAATTCCATGTCTTATATTTAATTGGGATATTGTATGATAGAAGGATTGAATCGTATGGTAATTATTCACTGAAATGTTCTTTTGTGATTAATGTTGAAACCTATATTATCTGAAAAGTCTCGCTAAGGGGACTTACCCTTATTGTAGAATAAATGTTATTTATTTAAATGAATTAAATAATTTAATTTATTTATTTAAATAAGATTAGAATTATTCTAGTTGATTTATTCACAACCAGTTTAATATGGAGAACCTAAAGGGTCACACCGTAAAAGAAAAATATTTATTTAAAAAATAAATGACATAATCGTAATAATAAGTTTGTGTATTTAATTTAATCTATGGAGATAGAATAAATTGAATAGCTTAATATTTATTATTTAATATTTTAAAAATATTAAATATAAATTAATAAGAGGAGTCTTGTTATTATTATTATTATTATTATTACTATTATTATTATTTAATTCTTGATAGGGATTGGGAATTAATTAATAGAAGTATTCTCATAAATTCTTAATTGGATTAGGAGTTTAATTAATTAAAAGAGTTTAATTAAGACAATTAACCTAATCCTAAATTGTTTAGGAGGGTTACCTATATCTATAAATAAGAGAAGTCTTATTATGGATTAGGGTTACACACTCTTGCATTAGAATTATGGAGAGTACTTATAATTTCTATAGAAATAGAAACTAGGGTTTTTTGCCAACACCCATCTTTTTGAACAAGTATTATTCCTTGGTGGATCACCTCTAGAGGCCAAACACTTGGGTGGCTAACGTTGATCAAACGAAGGAATTTAATCAGTGGAATTCAAGAAGAACGCGAAAGAATTGGAGGTGAACTTGTACCTGAGGAAGCTAAAATTTTACAAGGGTATAATTCTTATTCTCCATCTCTTTCATTTAATTAATAATTGTGCATAAAGAAAGATCATGGTAATAGTTTGTATAAAATTTTAAAATCTTATTTTATCGTGCTTCCGTTTTATTTATGTAATTTGATTGCATGCTTACGTTATATACAAACCTAACAGTTGGTGAGCTTGTATAATTAAAAGCATAAACTTGGTTTGGTTTGGTTTTACTAATTTTTGGTTAAGTTTTCCTAATTGATATTAGCATAAATACTATCCAAATTTGTATCAATTAAATACTCTCAAAATTTAAAAATATTCCTATCTCTAAGAGGAATAGAAAAAAAGAAGATTTTTTTCTTTCCTATTCAAATTAGTAGAAGTACTATACAAATTTATAATAATTAATAATTAAATATGTTAGTTCCCTGGGACACAATAGAGATCTAAAAGGGGGGTTTGAATCCTTTGTGGCCTCAAACCTTCTTTGTCCGTCCGTCCTTTAATTATGGAAATTAGATTGCCGGGGTGGCATTATTCTCTGTATTTGCACTGAAGGGCTATCCTCCACCTTCCTAGACGATCCCTGCAGGATGAGGGAAACATCTTCCTCCCTTTTCTTTTGGGTCCTGCGGGAAGTACTACCATAGTTTCCACTCTGGATTTGCTCCGCAACTGCCTCTAGAGCTGTGAAGTCCCGGATCTTGCCAGACTTTAACCCCATGTCAACCATTTCTCCATGCTTTATCATTTCGACAAAAGGTCTTCCAATCCCCGCTATCACTCGCTCATAATAAGGCGCCTCCTGAATATCCACAAAGGTCATTACCATTTCTGCCTCGCTCATTGGGGGATTTACCTGTGCAGCCATACCCCTCCACCGCTGTGCATAGTCCCTAAAAGTTTCTTTTGGTTGCTTATTGACCTTTGTCATCTGATATCTGTCAGGGGTCATCTGTGCCTGGAAGCTGTATTGTGTCAAGAAAGTATGGGCCAACTCCTCCCAGTTGTGGATCCGAGCATTATATTTCTCAAATTCGGGGATCTTGAACTTCTCCGGATACCTGGTTCCTGGAAAGACACACAGATCTGAATAATTTACCCTGCCCAAGGAACCTATGCCTTTCAGGGACTGGATAGTCTCCTCCATTTGCCTCATTTTCTTTCGAAGATCATCAGTGTCTCCCTCCTCTAGAATAGTGATTACTGTCCTGTTAGGTGTAGGAATGGCTTTGGGGATGACTGGCTCACCCTTAGGCTGGGGTTGATCATCCTTAGGCGGATCCTTGTTTGGCGGACCCTGTCTCAGTAGGAACTACTCTTTCAGCATCGTGGCCATTTCCAACATCTGTTTTTTAAAATCATTGAATTCCTCCCTAGATATGGAACCAGGATTAGGAGGTGTACAATCAGCCATTTCAGATGTATAAACCCGGGCCTTCTTAGATTGCAAACGCGTTTGAGGAGCAATCTTACAGGGAAAAACGGTTTGAAGTTTAGTCTTGGGAAATGAAAGACGTGGATGCATGCTAAAGCTGTAACTTTTGTGTTTTTGGGTTTTTTAATCTTTCCCTGCAAAACAAAATGTTAGCAGTCCTTCATTGCAATAATAAATGCTAGACACGAATTATTATGCTTTCCCAGCTATTCCCTGCAAAACATAGAGGTTAGTACCTTCTTTCGACAAAAGGGGAAAAAATATTGAATGAGACTATGACATTTATACGTGTAAACGTAAAAAGGCATGAAGAGACTTTCCCTGCGTTGGGTTAATCTGAGGCTGACCTACCCTAAGGTTACTTTCGCGGCTTTTCGGCATGAAGGTCCCCAAATCTTCGCAATCTACTCGTCTAAATCCTTTCGATTGGAGCGGATATGGGTGGTGCGTTTCCTGAGCCATCTCCGGGGAGCAGCCCCTTCGAGTCCAGTAATAAGCAACCGACAGGTTCGCCTCAAGAGGATGTACACTCTCAACATACATTCACATTCATCGTCCTCACCGTATGCAAATGATTACTTTAAAGTAAAGCAATTCCATTCAATCATTCATTCATTGGACAAAACATACATTCACACAACAACAAGTAAAATAGGTCAAAATATCGCACGCATATACACATTCATGAATTTTTAAAGGATAGGACATCATCAAGATTTGAACGCGGCTTAAGCCCTCTAACGTTCCCCAGCGGAGTCGCCAGCTGTCGACGCCGGGAGGATCGCTTCAGTGGTAATTATTACCCTTTCCAATTTTAGCCTTTTTATTAGATGATTTTTTGGAAAAGGTCGGCACAAGTGTCGACGGGGTTTTGAAAGATCATTTTTTATGATGAGCCAATTGACCAGAGTCGCCAGTTGGTATATTTGAAATGGATGTACCAACTCATCCGAGTTTCATTTTCGTAAATCGCTGGCTCATATGTGACTCCGAATTAATTGGTCTGCAAACCGAGATTCATAGAGTTCGGGGACTTGCTTAAGCGAGGGGAAGGTGTTAGGCACCCCCCGACTTCCGTGAAATACGGTTATCGCAATCTTGATGCTTTTCCTATCCTTTAATTCTTAAAATGTGTGTGTGTGTGCGTGTGTGTGCCTATGTGAATGTTGTGGTGAGTTTTGCATGAAAAACCATTTGGATTTTTATGAAAAGTTGTGTTTTATTTTGAGAATGCCTTAGAATGTCTTCCGGCTTATACGAGAAAGCATTGTTATTTATTTTTGTGAGAAAGGTTTGATTTTAATCGTCAAAAGCTATGAGATTTAGGCGTCGTTTTGGCGAAACAAGAGTTTTTTAAACCTTCGTCAAAATAGGAATCGGGACCTATACGTTGCTCTCGTAAATCAAATGATGGGCAACTTCTAGGATCTCTTTAACCCTATGCACAAAGATTTAATAAAACATTATTTATTTTTATGAAACCATTTTTTTGTGATGTTTGAAAACGATTTTTTGTAGCCTTCTCGTTTGAATAGGAATCGACATTCATTAGCACTTCCAATTTTAAGCCTCGTGGTGCTAATAACCTAATTTGATTGATTTTATGAAAATCTTCATCGTTTAGCTTTGAAATCATTTTGTTGTGTCGCAAATCAAATCAAGCATTAAAATACGTGGGGGCTATTCATGGGCATGTAAGCCATCAAAATAACCCCAAACGCCCACAATTACATATTTCACTATTTCGGGGCCTTAAACCCGATTTTTAACTTAGTATCGTTTTAAGGCCCGACAATTACATATTTACAACAAAGGGTACATCGACCCTAATAAATACACCCAAAAATGTCCATCATCGGATTTGGACCACGGGGTCGCGTTCCTAGGCTCACATCCAAAATTGCTACACACTCACAAAATGGATATTACAAAAAATAAACAGCACCGGGTTGCCTAACACACCACAATATCCTAAAATAGCAATCTAAATACACTACGCATAATACATTATCATAACGAGCTAAAAATCACCAAATGGATATTATCGGGCCATTAGGAAGAATTTCGTTCCGTTGGAACCCTCACTAATAGTCCCTAATCCATGTATCCACAACAATATACAAGAAAAACTACATTTAATATAGCCCGAATGACAAAAATCTTAACAAAATGATATTACAAAACTGCCATAAAAGAGGTTATTTCACCTTGCAAATGACACCACGATGCGTATAAATTCGTATATTAAGTGGAATGGAAAGTATATGTGATACAATCTAACAAAAGGGGTACAAATCCTCACTTTTTTCTCTCTTTTCTCTCCTATCTCGCTGCTGGTTGCTGCTGTCTTTTCCTCTTTTTTCTTCTTCAACCCCTGTATGCTCTCCCCTCTCATGAAAAAATGAAGAACTGCATTGATAAAGGCTGCCAGAGGTAGCCGCAGATTGATCCGCGGCTGGCCACAGATTGATCTGCGGCTAGCCTCGGTTTCTCCGCGCCCGCCGCGCACATCAGCCCGCCGTGCACTTAAGTCTTCCCATTATTGGCCGCAGATCAATTCGCAGCTGGCTGGGCTGATTTTCTAAATTTTCGTACCGCACCTCGATTCTCGTGTCGTACCGTTGGTTTTCGCTAAAAGGCTTGTATTTTACAGTCCGGGAACCGCTGGGAAACGTGCCATATCATTCAGCTTTGATCGTTGTCGTGTCGGCTTTGATCGCAAGTCGTTGCGGTGGCTTTGAGTGTTCGTACTTATGTCCACCTTTCGTTCCCGTAAGCTGGGTTAATTGACGATTTTGCCCTCCTGTCAGGGTTAGTATACGAAGTGCAAAATTTGGGTGTCTACAAAATCACATGTGGCTAAAAGTTTACTTTTAAACTATAGGTGGCTACAAGTAATTTTGAATAAACCATAGTCCATAGGTAGTTATTTGCAATTTACTCAAGACAGAATTTAAATGTAATCAATGTCTTATATATAATAGGCCAACAAAAGATCCTAATTTAAAATAATTGTGAGTTGACTCGAGTTGTCTCTGAATTAACTCATATTTAAATTTAAAAAAATGTACAAATCTATTTTTTGGAGTTGAGACTATAAACATTCTATATTCAACTATGCAAAATTTTTTTGAAGGTTGTAAGTACATGCATATACTCACTTAAAATTAATAGTCATTCATTAATTTATTCACATAAATGTCACGTATATACACAATATAGGAAGAATACCTAAAGCCTATTATACTTTGTATAAATAGTCCTCTATTCCCTCCTTTCTTCTTCATCACATCTTGATTACTCTTATTTTTTGAATATCCTTTGGACAAGAAAAGTCAAGAAAATAGAAAGAAAGAGCTGCTGTTTAAGAAGTACGTGTGTTTCAACAACTCCAAAAGTGACTACATTAGTAAAATTATATGTACTTATTATTTTTATCTGCTGTAAATAATATTTTCATATGAACAATTACTCTGTTGTTCATTTTATTTAGTCAGATAAATATTTTGATCAAAATATTATTATTTCAATATAAAATAATAGTTAATAAACAAAGTCCGTAACTCACACGGGCTATTATACTGATTTATAAAAAAGAAAGATGATAAAATAGTTATTACTTTTGGCCAAATTAACTTATTTAAAATGATTTATAAGTTATTTTTTACAAAATAATTATTATTGCTTAAAAATAATTTATAAATTAAAAATATTGTTAACGAACGAACAGGCAAATAGTAACTTTTAGGGTTCTTCGGTTGTTTGGATTAGATTGAATCGATTAGATTCAGCCTCAGCATACACAGATTAACAATTTAACCCCAATTTGAGGTCAGTCTTTAGCAGATCGAAAATAAATTGCGAATGTAACTCGTCCTTTGAAATCCTTCCTCCTACTATATTTCCCCCCTTAAAAATCGAAACTTTATTGCAGAAATTGAAGTGTTCGTCAAATCGATATGGGCTTTTTGGTTACAACCCTAATTTTTGTTGTGATTGGAGTCATTGCGTGCCTCTGTACTCGAATATGCTACAACAAAGGGCCTTCTGCAAACTTGTATGTTCTAAATTATATAATTTTATCATCTCCTGATTCAGTTTTTTCCTTACTATATTATCTTGCTCTTTCATAATTGCTTAGTTCGGAAGCTTATAGATTTGCTGCAGGAGTTGAAATCTTTGATCATAAACTGGTTTGGTAATTAGTTCTTACAAATGTGCTTCTGCTGAGAATAATTTTTTAATGTAGGAGCGAACTAATATTGAAATTTTATGCTCAAACTGTTTGTTCCCTGAAGATCATAACATTCTGAGGTTTTAAGATTAAATATTGGTTTGGAAAGGCTGTTAATATTAGAAAAATGTTCCAGGAACTCTTTAACTTTTTCTACTTCTTGTATAACTTTAGACTGTTCAATATGCTACCCGTTTCAGTGTGTTGATGGATATTAAGTATCAATCCTATTAATGACTGTTATTGCTCTGCAGCGGCTGTTAAAGTCCATTGCATGCTATTGTAGACTTATAGCCTAGGATATCAAAGCGACCAGCAGGATGAGTGTTAATTCGATAATTGGATATCATCCCGATTATATGTTTTCCATGGATATGAAGTAAACATTTTTCAAAATTGCTGTCACCCAAAAATAGATAGATAATTACTACTTCATTGAAAGAAATAAGACATTGAGTGATCACTAGAGGTGGCAAATGAGTTGATTAAATGGGTAATGGGTAAAGCTTAACGAGTTTAGGATCATTAATGGGTTGGTTAATAAATGGTTAATTTTAAGTGGGTTGAACAGGGTAAATTTAAATGGACATGTGTCAAACCCATCAACCCATATAAAAATTATAAATTAAAATTTTCTTCTTTTAGACTTGCAAAGCTTCAATGTTTCTGGCTGCCAGTTACTAGGCTCTTTACTAGGCTCTCACAGAAAAATTTCACAGACATACCATACCTGAGAGAAAAAAAGAAGAAGTAAAAAGCATGAATGTGTGTGTGTATGATTCCAAAAATATATGTATGTATAAAAGACTGAAACTTAAATTCTGGTAGAGGAGAGAATTGTAAAAAAAGCATAGCTTATGAGTTGTGAGAGAGAAGAGATAAGAATGCAAAGTCTTTTCTCCTTTATGGTAAAGTTTCAGGTTTCCGGTTCCTCGTTGATGGAAGAGATCGAGACGGTGAACCTTTGATTTACCCAATTTCAACCCACATGTTTATCCATTGAACCGGTAATTTTATGGTTATCCATTTATCTCAACCCATTTATGACTTGCTAGTATAAGTGAGTTACCCAACCCAATAGATTATGGGTTAAAGGATGGGTTGATGGGTCATGGTTAAATTTTGCCACCTCTAGTGATCATCAATAACATTTGCACCACCCTGACTGGCAATTGAATCAGTTAACCATCTTTATCTGACTAGCAAAAGTTAGCTTGAAAAATTTAACTTGGTATTTTGCATATATCTCATCACCACAATAAATGACCATCAGACTTCATGAATGAATATGTTGTGTTACTGGCACTAAACCAAACTCTATAGTAAATGGAAATTATTTCCTGTTAAAGACCATTGGATACTGAAACTACTTGTATTAGATCTTATGTACATAATTTAGATCCTACTTGCATTGGAGTGGTCAGGATTTCGATTGGTAGTAGAGACTATTTGATCAAGTCGTGGTGGAGGTATTATCTTTTAGTTACCTTATTACCTTGTACCATTTGACCCTCTATCCACTATAATAATTTAGAATTTATAAAAAAATAAAAGAAGTCAAGATTTGATTAATCTGAATTCTGATACATGTGGCAATTCTGGTTTTGGTACATTTATTTTTTTGTTAACTAATATCGGGTTTTGGTATGTTATGATAATGAGACCTTTGAATTATTTCACCCTTTGACATTGCTTATGATATTCATGAAGCTAGCTATTTACCTTCCTCCTAGTTACTTTGTTTTGACCCTTACTATTGAACTGTTATCTTTGCAACTAATCAATGAAAACATTTTGTTCTGCACGTGGCTTGTTGATGCAGATTCCACTTGACATTGGTCATCACTGCAACAGTATGCTGTTGGATGATGTAAGTTTGATTTTCAGTTCAACTTTCTTCTTTAAGCAAATCAATTGAAAAATATTCTTAGCTTTCATTTTTAGCTTCAGTATTTGGGTTGAAGTGGGTTTTATTCTATGACGTTTGAACTGTTTCATTCAAATTCTTATGAATTTTGAGTTTGAGAATATGAGTGTAATATTTTCTTAGGAAACTGAGTTAAATGTCCAAAGATGGGTTAGTTATAAAGCCATTAGTGTTTTTATTATTTAAGAGATAATGCTGCATGGTACTCGTAGACTAGGAACATTACACTATGAATTCTGCTACACAGACTCATGTGTGGATGTCGGATGTGGGTTTGTGTATAACCATCTAGGTGTATTGCTTACATGAGTATGGGCTAAGCCCAATGCATTGGTATTTTTATGGGACATTGGTAAGAAAGGTTATTGCTCTAGGCAAACCTTTGTTAGGGTTGAGTAAAATTATTCGCTTATCTGGTATGAATCCAAAATTGATGAGTATTGCCTCTTTGCACCCTGGTAGAATTATAATTGATCTTATTTGAATATCCTATGAAATTAAATACGGTTTATATCAATTGAATATTTTATTAAAGTTGATACTAATTTTGTTTAGTGTGAATGCTCTGTTGAACTGATCTTAGTTGAATATGTTTATTGAAGCTCAATGTAAATATGGAGTTCGGGACCGATGGTCATGGGGTACATCGGTGGCACAGCCAGAATTTTGTTCCATTCAGGACTAGCACGAGAAAACGTTAAATAAAAAACATATTATATTGCAATTCCTTGCATTTTCTATTAATAATTTTTTTTAAATTACCGTATGAATTTAAATTTCATGTAAACAATCAGAATCATAAAAATATCAATCATAAACACACATAAGGTACTCCGATAAAATTACTGAAAAATAAGGCACACCTGTGAACAAGACAATTATAATTATGTAATAAATGTTAATTCAGTATTCCAGTAATTGCGAAATTTATCAAATGCCTAAAATACTGAAAAAAAAAAATCAATTTGTAGTGCGTGAATGTGGAGAGTAAAGATAGGCAAAATAACATGTGTTGAATATTTATGCGAAGAACCTTTCGTGGCCTCTTTTGAACGAGCCCCCTTATAAGCGAGAGAAGAAGAGTCGAAGGGTCATAGAAGTTTCTTTTGATTTGGGTTTCAAACGGTTGAAAAAGGAAAAAAGAAGCATGTTGCAATGTCTAACTCAATCTAGTAGGTAGCTGTTATTTTTTAAACTTCAGTTGGTGCGGCCACATACACTCGCTAGAGTGTAGCTTTGGCCCTGGGGTACATGATGAGAATTTGACCTTTTCCACAGTAGAAGTACCATCTGTCACTATTTTTTGTACCACAAAAAGAGTTCACTTTTTAGTTATAGTAGTTTAAAATGACACAATGTACTTAAGTTTCCATCACAATTTCATTACCGTACCACAAAACTAAATTAACAACTTATTATTTTGAGAGGTGTACGTGGAACAATATGTATCCTTAATGTTCACAAATTCGGCAAATGGGACTTTATTTGTAGAATGGAGGGGGTATATGACCATGGGAGTTGGGGTATGTTGTACAACAATGTTTATTTCAATTGGATAAGTTCATATTGAAGAACATTAGCTAAGGAGCAAGGATTCTTCTGGCGAATCCTTGATTTCAAATTCGGGGATTTTTCTAGATTCTGAATGATTATTCTTAGGGATTCTTCTGAAGTTTAGGTATTTATTTATTTATTTGTTTATTTTTTTCTCAATGATAAGAATTGAATATGTTACTAGTACTTTATACTATACTAATTAATACTTCCTAATAGAAGCAATTTTGACTCTTTGAAGTTGAGATTTTTTCATATTCAAAATTGATATAAATTAATTTACTTTTAAACAGTATAATTATGAAAATTGTAAACTATATCAAAGTAATACTAATACAAGATTTATTGTTTTCAAAAGTTAAATAAATCACATCAATTTTGAATTTGAAAAAATTTCAAATTCAGTTAAAAAGTCAAAATTGATCTTATATTTCGGAATGTAACAGAGGGAATATAATGTGTTATACACAAGTACTATCTAGGAATTTAGTATAATAAACTAGTACTATCTAGGAATTTAGTATAATGTTCAAGAAAATCAAAAGTTTTTGGTGAAAGTTTTTACATTTTATCAGGAATTACTATTTATTAGTATTGAAATTTTAATGTGTGTATATACGTAAAAATACATATGTATTTATATATATATATATATATATATATATATATAAATCATTTTACTTAATATTTAAATACGTGCCGAGACTACTAAACCTATTTTTTGAGATTTGCCGAACTGCCGAATCTCTGTATGGCAAACCCGAATCATTGCTTATGTCTGAGTTGTATAACATATTTTATAGTCCTCCATTTATATAACATAGTTGCAGAGAAGTGGTTGAATTTTATCATGTTATTCCTGAATTACTAGACCAAACCAAAAGTTGTACTGAGGTGAGAGCAATTCTAAACTTCTAAGCTTTTCCATCTAGAATTTTTGCAATTATCAGGGTCATGTTTCTTTTACTTTTGTCTTGTACCTGTTCTTCTGGTTGAGCTCCAGTAGTCCAGTTGAGGGTCTTCAGTATTCCATCTTCATATGTATTTTCTTCTGCTGATGAACACTCTTCTCTTATGAACTTTGTTTCTTGCTAACTATTGATACATGAACAATTATTAGTTGTGGAGATTAAATTTCAATAAGCCATTTACTCGTCAGTTTTGCCTTTGAGCCTTTAGTTTGATTTACAAACTCTCTCTTTAATACGGCAATGTATGTAGTTAACTAACCGAAATAATCGAACTTTCTGATCTTGCTGACAGAGGAGACCGGAAAAGTGGCTGTACCCGTGAGATCACCTTGGGATTTTTACTGTTCATTTCTAAAAATTAGTTTTAGTCTATTTGTGTAGCTTTTCGTAAACTTGCCCTTACCTTTTATTTGAGGCTGATTTGAGAAATTAACAAAGGAGAGTGCGGGACTTGCTATTTCCACTGAAATATATGTTAGTTTGATAAGTTTTACTTTTGCACGGGTATATGCTAGTCCCGCACCCATGTGATGTGACCCGCATGGGAAGGTGGACTTATGTGACTCGCACGAGAGCAGACCTCGTGAACTAGCAATTCGCATTAAGAATTTACTTTGATTTATAACAGACTAATTTGTTATGTTTAACAAAATCTCATTTCTTTTTCTTGCGTAGGTGGGCGATTGTGTATCTTGCACAGATGAAACCGCTTATAGTCCCGATTTTGAGTGAAGGGGAGTGAGCTTCCCCTTTAAAGAGTGTATATAGAACTCCTTGAGAACCAGCACTATGGATAGAATGTTGGAGACTGAAGAATAATATTATTATTTGAGGGCATGTAGTATGAAAAGTGATACTTTGTAATAGATGTGTTAGTAATTCTTATCCCTTCAAAACCTTCGAATTCGATTATTTTTTATTAAAAAAAATAAAAATAAAACATCTGACTCAACCTGCTGTAAACTATTTGTGATTCTTTTATTGGATTTGTAAGTGCTGACAGTGTCATCAACCAAGCATATGCCGAACTTTGGAGACAAATTGATGGATAACTGAATTTTACATGGGCAAGAAATTACCAAGTTTGTGACTCGAAAGATTTACACTAATGTAGCAAAATCATTCTTAATGTAGGAATTGTACTGTATGTGCTCCTTGTTCATGGACATGTTGTCATTAGACTTTGCAGTTTACTTGTCAGCCATCTTTTTCCTTTTTAATTATCTTCATATGGCAAGAATTAAGAAATTCATTTTTATTATTGGTATAATAAATAGGAAATTATCTGCAAGGAAAACTGTTCCAAATATTTACTTATTTCCAACCAGGAAAGCTAACTATAAGATTCTTCATTTAAGGGTTGAGTATGTCTCATTTTCTTGGACTGGTTTCAGATAAACTTACCAATAAAATGAACATTGTTGTAGGTCAAATTAATCTAAGAAATTTATATTTTAATAATACCAAGTGACCATAATATAATGAAGTTATACAAATTCATCTCTATCTTAACAACTATCTATTAAAAAATTTGAGTCTTGTTATGTATTGCAAGATTTTTCTGCCGAATTATGATTGAGACGTATATATCAAATATATCGTTAAAATATTATCAATTATAATTATTCACGTAATCCACAACTAAAAAATCGATATATAAAGTCGCAAGATATATCATTATGCAACATTTTTTATCAATATTAACAAAGTGATTATGACAATTTAGTGTTGGATGAAATTGATAGAAAAATGTAACAGAGAAGAGCCAAGTCCGAAATCGACACCAATCATTATCATATTACACAAATAAATAAACACATTAATTTTAGAAATACACACGAAACAAAAATATATTTTTAATATTTGTAAATATAATAAATTTAACTCTTTTTATAGAACAGGGAGCATAAGCCGGTTGAAAAGGGGAAGAGTCTTCCATATCCTGCAACTCTTATCCTCGTTTGCATGAATTGCCTATTTGCCTTGACATAAAGACCCACGAAATTAATGAACAAAATTGCTAGTTTTTAATTTTTTATTTCGTTACACTTTCTTTTACTACGGCTTTTAATTCTTTTAAATTATTCCTTAGCAGCATACAAATTTCTTGGTTGGCTAGCTCATGAGTTATTTGTTCATCTCATCAGAACAAATACTGGTATTCTCAAAAGTTACAAAGAAATCGTCTCTTAAAGCAATTGCTACCCTGCCTGATATCTCATGGTGTCTTGTATACTCCCCAAATTGATTCGGAACATCAAAATCTATCAAAATGAATAGATGAGACCAAAATACAAAAAATTCTCCGATAAAATAAAAAGATAAATAAATATAAAAATTTATAAACCATTTGTTTCAAATTATAAGATCATTGTCGAATTTTGAAATTTAAAAGTCAATTTGATATATATATATATATATATATATATATATACACACACACACACACACACACACACACACACACTCTTATAATCAAAATTGATATAATTTATTAACAATTACAAAACTATAAATCTTATATTTAATAATATTTTTTTATATAGTTTATAATATTCATGATTGTATTGACTAAAATTAAACAAATCTATGTCATTTTTGAGTTTAAAAATATCTCAAACGGACGACAAAAAGTCAATAGTAATATTATATTCTTGAACTGCGGGAAACTGTACATTTTAACTCTATATAAGATACTGATATCATGGAATTTATGAAAGTAATAGAATCCTGAAAGGCATCACTACTTTTTCTCAAATGCAACTCTCAAATTACAACATGTCAAGGTTAACTTGATAAAGTGCTCATACAATGAAATTCTTTCATAGCACAGAAGAATTTACAGATTAACAACTAAATCAATACTTCGCTTTCCCAGTGACACTGGGCTATATGTAATTTACAATACAGGATAGACTTGGCAACCGAACACATCATTTCACAGGCAAAGCATATAAGAAATGTAACGATTTTTGCCAATGCCAATTAGAAAATATATTATACCATCAACACACAAAGATACACCACGGCACACAAAGAGGCAAGCAAGCTGTTCAATTTCACCATGGTTTGTCTTATAAATATTTTACCAGCAACCATATAGCAACAACCAGGACAATAATCCCGATTACTGATAACAGTAGGCACATGCAAGAGCAACCACCCTTGGTGCGTTTATTCAGGATAGCCAGGTTCCTTTGTACTCGCTGTTATTATAGAAGGAAAAAATAGGGGGGAAATATTAATAAAATAGCACCTACGAGAAGATATCGACAATTAGAAAAAGTTAAATAGCCAAGAAGGGAATCGTGATTCAAGCAAATACCAATATTTATAGGACAAATAATCCCAGTAAGGCAGTAACACTCCTTGCTAAAACTTAAGTACAATCTTATGAACGACATATTAGAAGACAAGTCAACTAATAGTTTTTATCAGAAAATTAAGCTCAATAAGTTATGATCTATATATTACCATCGTCCCACAATTATTAAAATACTTTTTTTATTATGTGCGACACAGATTTTTAAGACATGCCAAAATTATATTTAAATACAATGTTGTGAAAACCAGACCGGAACCGCCGGTTGGACCGGTTAGAACCGGAACCAGTTGGTAGTCCGGTCCGGATTGTACTATAAAATCATTTTAGGCTAAAACCCGCCCAAACTCGGTGAACTAACAGGCCAACCGTTCAACCCAGTGAACCGGTAGGCGGGTCATAGGTTTGGGCGGTTCCCTTTGCTTGCTATAAATTGAACAGAAGAGAGAAAAAGTTAGGGCGTTCTTATTCCAATTAGAGGCGTTATTTCTCAAAGTCGTATTCTCCATTCCAACTTCCATCTGTAAACTCTCATCACTCAATCAATGACTTCACGGGGCAAATCTCAGGCCATCAATCATCTTGATCTTCATTCTCTGTCCAAGACCCTATTTGCTTCTTCTTTAAAAAAAAAAAAAAAAAAAAAAATATGCCGTTTGGCCACTTGTCCATGGTATGTAATATGTAAATCGTTGGTGTTGAATACTTGAATCTTCTCTTCTTTTGTTCCTAGTTGGCTGCTTTCCTCTCCTCTCCATTTAATTAAGTATATTAATTAATTATTTCATCCCAGTCCCACTACTATAATTAATATTGAAGACCTGTTATTTGAATATAATATAATTCATACACATATGTTGTCCTGATTTTAAAATTTTAATCTTCTATATTAAATTGTGGGTATATTAGAATATTCATTATTTAATATATATTATATAATAATTAAAATAATATTATTATATAATATTATTCATTTATTTAATAATTAATACTCTCTCCATTCTATAAAAAGATTTGTATTGAAATTTTTATCACATTTGTTAACTCTGTTCTAATTCGGAACTAGTTCATAATTTTAGTTGTTATTGGAATATTTTCTTCATGTTTAATTTAATACTTGAATTATTGGTGTTGAAAAATATTGAGTTTAGTACATATGTTTTATTCTTATGAACTAAATGTTAATGTTTTTATTATAATATTGTTCATTTATTTATGTATTTAGTTCAATTGTGAAGTGTTAACAAGGTACAAATAGAGTTAGGTGGTGTTTGTTTACCTTTTAACAGTTCCACGTCAGATTCGGTAAGAGGGTAAAGTTGTTTGGTAAAATTTTATTTAACTCTTATCGTCTCTTAATCGGTAAGAGGAAGATATAAATCTAAATCATTAGAAGTTGTCTCTTAATGAAAAATTTAAATCTATGGAGCCATTATAAATATTGTACTCCCTCCATTCCAAATTTTAAGATCATTATTGATTTTTGAAAAGTCAATTTGAAATATTTTTAAATTTAAAATTGATATTTTTAAATTTAAAAGTCAATTAAATGTTTTATACTTTTTAATTACCAAACAGGTTTTAAAGTTCAGATGTTATTTCACTCGGATGATCTAATTTATTAAAATATACTAACCATTCAGATCTTAATTACTCGGTTATCAAACACCACCATAGTACTGATCTACTATGCATATTTAATAAATATTAAATAAATTAAAATACATTATTAATTATCATATTTAATGACGTCACCGGTTCAACCAGTGGTTCAACCAATAATCCATCCACCTGGTAACTTTTCCGGTTTGATGACCGATCCGAGTCAGAAAACATTGTTTAAATATTATATTATTAAATTTTGTAATATAAATAAAAATATAACATCTAAATATACCAAAATATAATTCTACATATAATATCTAAATATGTTTTTGGTTCATCTTTAACTATGAGCCACACTAAAAAAAAGTGTTTCAATAATTGCGGAACGGAGGGAGTATAATAGATGGGATCAACACCCAGCATTCACTCTAAAGTGATACCTAATTAAAACTATGCCTGGACACCAACATCTATAAGATATTAAGTAGCATTGTTTCTCATTCTCCACATTGTAGTTTGCTCTTTAAATTCAACCAAGTGAATAATAAGACTAAGGCCAAGTCAAAGTGAAAAGCGAGACTAGAAAAATTCTTCCTGCTATTAACCCCTCATCAAGATAACGTTAATGCATAGTTGTCAAGGTGTTGCCATGGCGACACCTAGGCGTCCTGACGCTGGAGAAGGGCACGCAGGGCGGGCATTGACTTGAGACACCGAGCTGCAAAGGCGAACGTCTTGGTAGCTGGCCCAAGTTATTAAGTCATTTTTTACCCATGCCCATCATGACCCATGGACATTAGATTTCTAATGATCCAACCCATGACCCATAGATTAAAAAGGAAGATAACCCTAAAAGAGGGTTTACGACTCCTCTGCCTCGCCTCGCGAATAAAAAGCTTTTCTCCAGTCGATGACTCGTGAAGCTTTCCTTCTTCTTTCTGCCAACAGCAGTGGCAGCCCTTGCAGTCCTTGTGCCCCATTGCACCTAGCAGCCCACTGCCCACACACAGCACACAGAGCGCAAGTTCCTTTGATCCTTTATGGCTGTCTCTCTTTCCCTCTAACTTTCCAAGTATGAAGTATATGTTATTTTCTCTGTGGTAAATATACTTTTCTTTCTCATGCATATACTTATAATTTTTCTTTCTCATGTATATTTATATAATAATAATTTTTCTTTCTAATGTATATGTAATTATGTATCATGTATACTAATTATTAATATATTACTAATTGGTAAGTATTCATATAATTATTTTTTAATTGTATTTCATAGTGTTAGTTATTATGTTTTGGGTTTTAATGTATATAAAATTGTATTGTTCAATATACTTTTGAAGTAAAATAAGTAATGTATTAATTGCACACTGTGAACGACTTGTCGCTATACGGACGCAATGACAGTCGCCTCGTCGCCTAGGCGTTCTAGTAGTCGGCTACCACCGTGCCTCGCCATGGCACCATGACAACTATGCGTTAATGCAGAAATTTCAACTTCGTCTATTGGGATTTGTGGAGAAAAAGGAATCTTTAAAGCATCTAAAACTACTAACATATACTGTGAAAGAATTTTCATCATGATGTATCTTATTTTTCCCCAGATTGTAACTTTTCATAGAAATGCATTATTAGTCTTATATTTGGATGAAGGAGATTTATGGCATAAACAATTTATTACATGAAATTTTCTTCTCAAACACAAATCTAATTGTATATAAAAGATGCATAAAATAAAGTAATTATAATATTTGATCCATCATAATCTATAAACTAATGTATGGATATTTTCTAAACAGTAAATAAGAAAGAAGAAATACACAAATTAGTCAATTTCTTTCATCCATAGAGTTTCAAACAGATAAACACATTGAAAATCACTGTTGGTACATAGATAGCAAGTGGCTAGATTTCAATTTAACATCACACACATTACTCAAGGGTGGGCCATATCCCAACCTAGCACAAATTTAAATAATTTTTCTTTCTTTTTTTTTCATATTAATACTATATTCCCACCCATATGGGCCATATCCCAACCTAGCACCTCCATAATGTATACAATAAACTGAAATCCATAAACAATTTAAGAATAAGATGTACAATCCCTCCACCCTTTAAAAGGTTCTACTTTTTTTTTCGAATACAAAGGTTTACATAGGACACACTTCGACGTTTATAGCATGGTAATTAAACCCAGACCGGATTGCCGGTTCGACCGGTAAAGACCGGAACCGGTTGGCACTCTGGTCCAGTTTAAGCAAAAAAACCGTTTTTGGTCAAAACCAGGTCAAACCCGATGATCCGGCGGTTGTACCAGTCGACCCAGTGATCCGGTAACTGGGTCACCGGTTCCCTACCTCTTTTTTTTTTTTGCTAATTTAAGCCTTTGAATTTGATTGAATGCATCCTTGATTGAGTTTTGAGTTATGATCATGATTTAATATCTTTCTTTTCATAGAGATTTAGTATTTATTTGAATTGAATAAAGTAAATATTGCACAAATAGATTTAGTTTTTTTTTTACCGAATTTGCTTGAATGTATCCTAGAGATGTTTATGTTTATTTGTGTTTGATTTTATCACTCTTGAGTCTTGAGTTTTGAGTTATGATCATGATTTAATATCTTTCTTTTTATATAGGTTTAGTATTTATTTGAATTATATAAAGTAAACATTGTACAAATAGGTTTAATTTTTTTTTTGTAGATAAATTGATTAATTTTACATATTTACTAAATATTATATATAATATATAATAATAATTAATATATTTAATTATTTATTATTTATTATTTATTACATATTAATGACGTCACTAGGTCAATAACGGTTCGATCGCTGGTTGAACCAGTGACCCATCCATCTGGTACCTTTTCCGGTTTGATGACCAGCCCGGGTTTGAAAACATTGGTTTATAGAATTTTTTAATAATTCTTTTTCAACAATAAGTTTTAGTGTTTAAAGTTTAATATTGAAAAGAAAAATCATTGGGAAAAGTTATATCTATGTGTTATAAGCCAGCCTTAATATTAAATTCATCAGAAAAGGCATCACTCTTTTTTATGGAGGTGTGGGAGTATGTTTCCAGTTACTCCATGTATTATCAAAGTCCAGATATTTTCATTTTTCTGATAAAAGGGTTTGAGAGCAAACCACAGGAAAGTCATAGCACAGAGATTTTATTATCCTTTTCTTCTTTCTTTTTTTGGACAAAAATGCGTGAGGATTATCATTTTGGACATGCATCTCAATAATTAACAATACAAAAAATATGCAAACTGGCTAAGACAAGGTTTCTGAATAATATGCAAGAAACATCTAGGAGGCACTGACCTGTAGACGGGAGTTTGTAACATCCACATGATCGTCCAAGTTATCCTGCATAGTATTATACCAAAACATAAACTTCAAGATCATAGTTCATTGCATTAACTAATTGATTATTTTCAACAGAAAGCCAAGGATGAAAAGAGACGTATAAATATATGAATCGATGAACAAAGACGCATACAATTAGTCTCGAGTGCAAGTCAAGTTCCTCATTGACTGCCAGTGCAATATGTTTGGTACTAAATACAGTCTCCTCCAATTTGTCAAGCCCTTCATCTTGTTCTGTTTCAATACCACACCACAATTAATCCACGACGAAAAACACCTATATACTAACATAACAAGCAAGAAGGAATTCATTCCAAGTAAGTTACCATTACTTGCCTTTCATAATTTGTCGTTGAAGACCAACAACACCATAGTTGTCCAAACCAGATGCTCTGCTCATAGCATCAACTGGCTTGCTTTCTGGCCCAAGCAAGCTGTCCCTGTTGGCAAAGTTTGACATATTCAACGTAGAGGCCATTTGGTTTACTTTTACTCTCAAATTTGAGAGCATGTCCTTCCGACGATTCATCTCTTTGTCTGTTCTGTGTACATCAAGATTGCAGTATTCATAACATTCAGTTTTCAGGGACAACAACGACCAAAAAAAGACATTACTCATGCATTGCAGTAACGTAACGCCAAAATATCATCTTGTATTATCAATCACATTTCAAAACAGCAAACATAAGTGTAACACTGGCGTTATGTTAGGATTTCATTGAAATATGTCACCATGGATTTGATTCTATAATCCTATTTATACTGAAATAAGCAGTATTAAAGCTACCCCAGAATTACTCAAACCTGACACACTAGTTTAAATGACAAGGAAGCATGAAAATAATTAGTTCAAAAAACAAATGTGTCGATACAAAATATTAGCAAGGAGCCACACATTCCAAGCTAATATTTCTTTATCATTTGTTTGCTACCAAATGAATCCACATACAATATACAATTATACACCATCTTTACAATTACCTTTCCTCCCTTCCCACTCCCCAACTCCTACTCAACCCTATCCCCCAAGGAAAAAAAACATTTTTTATTAAGAAAAAAGTGTAAAATAAAGGTGGCGAGAGGGGGGGAAGTAACTGTCTGTTTATGAACATAGTTGTCACGGCATCGCCTAGGCGTCCATGCGATGGAGAAATGGCACGGCGAGAGGTCGACTTGAGGTGGAGCTGCTAAGGCGTGCGTCTTGGCAACTCGGCGTCTCAAAGGCGTCTCAAGGCGTCGCCTAAGTGACGTCGTGAGACACCGAGCTGCCAAGGCGCACGCCTTAGCAGCTCTAGCCCAACTTAAATGTTTACCTCATCTACCCTCTGACCCATTGACCCATGAACATAATACCCATGACCCATCAATTAAAAAAGGAGGAGAAAGGGAGAAAGGCAAAAAACAAACTTCGACTCCCAGCATCTCGTTCAAGGCTTCAACCCATCGCAGGCTTCGCAGCTCGAGTGCTCGACTTCATCGCGAGTCGCGACCCATCGATTCACACAGCAAGGAGACCCATCGCAGCTCGACCTCTTTGCGACTCCATCGCGACTTCTTCGTGACTCCATCGGCGACCAACCACCACAAACCACCATCACAGACCATCGGCAAGTCAACCCAGCCTTCTCTCACACACATGTTTTTCTTATTCTTCCTTCTTTGCTATGCTTTTCTTGTTACTCTATTTCTTACTTTCTCAGTTTCTCTCCTTCACTTTTTCTTCTTTTTTTTTCAGAAGGTTTGAATAAATAAACTTTATCTTCTTTCTCTTATGGAACAAATAAAGAGACAACTTTAATTTAAGATAGTCATATAGGCATATATATATATATATATAACTATTAATATATATAAATTTATATATTATATTATATTATATTATATTATATATAATAGATTTATATATATATAATATTTATATATAAATTTATATATATATTATATATAATAATATATGGAAAAAATATTGGTTACCGTCGCCATAGCCCAAAAAACCGTCGCCATATCCCTACTGTGTAGTGCACAGTTGTGCACCAACATATAGCCCGTAATATATATATTATATATAATAAATTTATATTATATATATATATATAAGTTGTAAGTTCTAACCAGTTTATTAAACCATAAACTAAACTGATATTTTGATGAATGGTTTGTTATTTTGGATCAATTTTGTCTTATATTTTTTATTTGATTGTATTTTATTTTGGATTGTTATTACTAAGTATTTACATAATTGTGTTTTTAATGTTATTCCATAGTGTTATATTTTGGGTTTTAATGTATATGAAATTTTATTGCCAATATACTTGTTAAGTAATATAACTAATATATAAATTACACATTGTAAATGACTTGTCGCCATACGGACGCCATGACGGTCGCCTTGTCGCCTAGGCGTCCGGGCAGTCGGCTACTGCCATGACTCGCCGTGGCGCCATGGCGCCGTGACAACTATGTTTATGAAAGGACTGTCTAAACCAATTTAGTTGAACGAAGCTTTCGGAAATATATCAAAACTAGCCATTTCCAGAAACATTGCTTATTCAACAATTAAGACTTCATGTATTAGTTAACCAACAGAACCAGCCCAGTTAAAGAATTAAGATTGGTCATAGACTCACAAACCATATGACAGAGTGACCTATAGAAGGCTAATACATAGATATGAAATAGAGAAGATCTAAATAATTCTTATTGTGTGGCAAGAGAACAAATGAAATCGAAACAATTTTAGAAAATAAGAAATAATACTCTAATCAGCTTTGTTCATAAGATTTTTTCATCAACTCTCTGTAATAGCACGACCTTCTCCTAATACAAGAGTGAAATTACTTACAGAGGCTGTTTTCCAGGAAGCTTCGATAGAAGAGACTGCAAACTATCGAGTCTAGTTCCTAATATCGTAATTTTTCTTCGAATGGCAGATGAATGCCGTTGAGCTTCTGGCCCTGATGCAGGCAACGAACTCCTCTCAGAAATCATGCCAGTAATATCATCAGCAAGTTTTACTGCTTCATTATATTCCCTTGCCCATGAATCTGCAGATGACGCCATTTTGATCTGGCAGAAAGAGAATATATGGATGAGTCAATTATGGAAAGGGGTTAAAAAAAAGTATAAGCAAAATGTAACATGCCAAAATTCAGCTATCCGGTTAATTGCTTTTCATTTCTAAAGAAATCCAATTAGCATGTACGTATCAAGACCATGCAGATACAAAACATGCAATCACAAAGTTAATACTGCCTACCAAAGCAACTTGCAAGCTCTAAATTCATATCAAATGCATTACTTCATGCAACAAGTATTTCCGTATCACAAGTTTTTCATGCATTTTCACACTTATCATCTACATGGTGCTCAAATAAAACTCAATACATCAGTAATTTGTAGCAGAGACGGTAGATTCATCCTGGTCACACCAACTGTGTCAATATTTATAGAAGCAATGACATGGATATGTGTTTAATACTTTACATGGAGAAATATAAAAAATTGATAAATTTAATTTGAGCTTTCAAAGTTTGACTTGCACTGCTCAGTAAGCTCCACAAATATCATATCAGAAGCCTCGAAGTACAGAACAAATTTGAGTACCTTCTTCTTTCCATCTTCTCTCAACACCTTTCTATTTTGTATCAATCGGAAAACATTGAATAAGTGCTACATGCTCGACTTTCCATCTTTTCTCAACAACTTTCTATTTTGTATCAATCAGAAAACATTGAATAAGTGTCTACATGCTCGACTTGTTCTAGTTGGCTCGACATACATTGAGTTTGTTTTCAGAAATGTTGCGATATGAAAAGAATGTTGCTGTAATCTTTTAAGTAAACAATATCATGATAATCAAGAGTAGATGCCACTAGAATACAACAACAGTAAATATAAATCCTATAAACTCAATAATATTTCCTTTGTTATCTCAAATTGCTTTCCCACAATTACGCAGGAAACGTATGTTTTATCACTACTACTACTTTCCAAAGCATCTTAATTGGCCTTTCAAAGAAAATACATGAGATCACATAAGTGAGCAGACACGAAACGAACTTCAGTTCACTTATCTTCCCAATCAATAATGAAATCACGTAGGTGCAAGGATAAGAACCAAAGAACATGCATATTAACTTCCAGTAAAGAATAAATAGAAACAACACACACTAAACCTCTTGTTCCATAATTCACATGGTCTTCATATTTTGAAGGTTTATAGTCGAGCTAACTTCAATATAAGATAGAAATAACTGATCTGGTAAAAATTTGAAGTAAATTAGGGCATCAATGACTCTTTTACAAGAACACTAGAATTGCCTACATATGCATATACATATATGTATCGCAGATATAATTGCATCAATGAAGGGCCTGGTTTACAGAAACAAGAAACATTGCAAACTGAGATCCTGATAAGAAACAAAGAAGAAAATTGGAAATTCACCTCTTTTGTATGAATCAATGATCTGAATAGTGAAACTGGAATTGGAATTGATGTTGCAATCAAATTCTATTTTGGATGAATTTATTAGGAAGAGCTACTGTAAGGTGACACACGACACCAACATTAACCGACACACTTTTTACAACCTCGTTGTCTTCATCATCACACGCATTAAACAATGAAGTATTTATGCTACTAAGATAAACTTTCCCAAAAAAGTTGTAATCAGACTTTCCGAAACTGTCTGTACCAGATAATAAAACTGAATAATTAACGTACACGATCCATGTCGTTGTAATTTGTGAATACTAAGATAAGAAAGTTACAGTTGTCTAAATATTCAAAAGTCAATTCTCTTATTTGAAAGAGTAATGCACCAACAGAAGAATTTTGTTAATGTTACACAAACTAAAATCCTTTTAAAATGATGTGCTATCTCCAAAAATGACAATTTAGTTCTATCTTCTTTATTATTCCTATCATCTCAAATAAATAAAAGGTATTACATTCATTTCGTAAATATTCTATTAAATAATTATGTTAATTTACTATTTTCTATTTAAAAATTGATACTAAATTGAGAAATATAGATTTAGTGCTTTCTATACATACGTAAAATATGTAAATCGTAAAACATTTTATTAATTGAAAAAAGCAAAACTAACAATTGATCCACTAAACTTGTTTCTTTTTATTTTTATTTTTTTACAATTAAACTCTCAACTCGTTCTATTAAACCCATTCTATTTAAAAATATATATATTTAATTATCCAATTCTATAAAAATAATTAACAAACATTAGATTTAAAGCTGAAATAAACTATATTAATGACGTGTAAATATTTGTTTTAGAAAATATGATACGCAATTGTGACATGGAATATATTTGATGATATGTTAAAAAATCAAAGGAAAAAGGGAATATATATATATATATATATACACAAACGCATATATATATATATATAGAGAGAGAGAGAGAGTGAGACTAAGTTGACTCTTTCCAGTAACTGGGTTAACTTTCTTCCCCAGCTACTGCCCCTCCAATTCTCCAATCCAGTAACTCTGTCCTGATAAGCCAGATCTCTGTGGAGATGTTGCATGGAATGCCAATGGGAAGACCTTACTTGATTATACCTAGTCCCCACGTGAATTTGACAGAGTGGAAGATGGGTGATGGACCCCTCATCGGAGACGCCACAAAATTTGGAGATGGTAATGTCTATACTACTTTTTCAAATAAAGGGTGTGCATTGAGCAACTTCGTACAGGTATGTCTGATGCTGTAGTTTGGAGGTCATATTTGGTGTCTTCTTAGCATTGGTGGATCCAGCATTTCATATCAGATGAGTCAACATATTGAAGAAAAATATAATTTAAAGATAAGTGAATAATGAAGAAATTGGCAAAAGGAAATCCAAATGACTATTGGAATCAATAACTAAAAAACTTGGGCAAATCGTTCGTGCTTCGTGTGCTTCATAGAAAAGTACCTGCAAACTAAATTTAATTACAGCCACAGGCATCCTATATTATCAACATTTAGCATCAAATGATTTCTTATCACAGCTTCGGGAGTAAACCACTAAATTGTGCAACATCTTCTGCTATACATAAGAGTCTAATGAAGATAAGATAACAAGAACGTCTAACCACCCAAACAAACAAACAATAACAGTACATGCATAGCTTCTAAGCCTTCTATATATAAATAAAATTAAACATGCATGAAAAACGACATGAAATATAATTATGGGCTACCTTGCTATCAACAATTGGTACCAAAATCATAATTGATTGTAAGAAAGGGAGATACCTGCTAGAAAAACTGGAATCAGGTGATCAATTGGTACCACAGAAAACCCTAAATAAAAAATAACAAGGCAAATTGAGAAATTAGATCCCAAATTTAGCAATTCAATAAGATGTATATGATTACAATTTACAAAGAGGTACAATTTACAAAGAGATGCATACAGATAAGGAGATAGTATGGAGAACCAGAACCTGAACAAGGAAGAAATTGCGAGTCTCAGTCGATCGCAGAGAAATCTATCTTTTCTGTAAGTCGTTTTTAAAACAACAATTTTCTCTTTAGTCTGAAACATTTAACAAATTATATTGTGCCCCTATAAACCTTTTTTCTTTTCTCAAAACCACCTAAAAATTTTGTTACTTAAGTCACTACCCGTTAGAAATAAAGTACTGGGAATTTGGAAAGTTTGGAAAATGAAAAGACAAGATATTTGAAAGGTTACAACCAAAACAAATGGTAAGGCACACAAGGATATTAAAAGACTTGAGTCTTTTTATTAGCAACCTTACTTGTGTTATATATATCATATATAGTAATGAAGTTGTAGCTAAGTAGATAGTAGAACAATTCTCTCAATGAAAGTGTAAAACTAATCCAAGTGATTTGATAGATATCAAATGAATTGTGGATGACCACTTAAATAAAGAGTTTATCAATATACATTTTTGTTGATATACATTTTGTTTTATCTATCATTTCACAACACGTTATCAGCACGAGTTCCTACCTAATCTTGAAAATGAAGTTCTTTCAACTCATTGTAAGTATTATTTCATTACAATTAAATTTGATCGTGTATATTTAATTGTTTTAGTAAGTTAAAACAGTGACAAGGAAAGATTCATACTGTGCTAGAAATCAAGCTATATATTTATATAACTGTTGAACCTTACAAAACTTGAATTTGCTACCCTTGATATCTTGAGCAAGAATTATTTGTCATGGACTCTTGATGCTAAGATTCATCTAGAGGCATAGAATATTGAAGATACAATTAAGGTTAGCAATCATGCATCCCTACAGGATCATGCAAAAATCAATGATTTTTATTCGCCATCATCTCACTTATGAAGACATGTTAGAGAAAACATTGACTACATTTCATGCCTCAAATATGCTCATGCAGTAGCAATATCGAGAGCATAAGTTCACAAAATATTTCCTGAAGCGATAGAGAAAACTATATTCCCTGAAGTGATTTCGTGTCTTCTAGTGACTGAACAAAATAATGAGTTTTTGCTAAAAAATCATCAATCTCGTTCGACCAGTTCTACTCCATTCCGTGGAGTGAATGGAACCTCATTTGATAAACATAGAGGAAATTATGGTCGTAGTCGTAGGTATGGAATGGAAGGTCATTGATCACGTAACTATCGTACTCCTAAATATTTGGTAGATTTGTACCAAGCTTCCATAAAAGAAAAGAGAAAGAGAATTAGAACGAAAATTTGTTGATCATAAGGATCTTGAAGATCCCATGAATGATCATAATGATCTTGAAGATCTCATGAATTATCTTGACTTTTCAAATAGAAATGGCCATATCAATTATTTATTTTTCTTTCATTATATTATGGCATTATAATAAGCATTTTTATTTTGATATGTTTGATTTATGTTTCAAGCAATAAAGTTTAATTTATGTTTTACATATATGAAGATGTATGGGTCTTACTGGTAATTAGAGGCTCTGGAAGAGCGATTATCATATAGAATGATTTTTAAAATTATGTAAAGCCAATGTCAATACCATATCAGGTTCATTGAACTTAATTGAAAGCTCTGGAAGAACGATTATTCATCAAACTTAATCAAGGCTCTAGAAGAGCGATTATAATCGAAGACTTTGGAAGAGTGATTATAATGTTGCTAAAGGGCACAAAACTTTGTATTGATGATGCTTTGTATTCTACTGAGTCAAGCTGAAATTTACTCAACTTTAAGGATATATGTTATAATGGTTATCATGTTGAAACCAATAACGAAGGCAGTGAAGAATTTCTTTATCTTACTTTAATAGTATCGGGCCAGAAGCTCATACTAGAAAACTGTCTATTTTCTCTTCTAGGTTATATTATACTACAATGAGAACAATTGAAACAAATGTTGCAATACACCAGAAGTGTTCAGACCCAAAGATTTTTATGCTTTGGCATGATCGTCTTGGTCATCCAGGATCAATAATGATGCGTCGAATTATTAAAAACTCTCATGGACATCCCTTAAAGAACCAGAAGATTATTTTACCTACTGATTATCCATGTAGTGCTTGTTCTCAAGGTAAATTAATTACCAAACCATCACATTCAAAGATTGTTGTTGAGTGTCCATCTTTTTTAGAAAGAATTCAGGATGATATATGTGGACCAATACACCCATTTTATGGTCCATTTAAGTATTTTATGGTTTTAATTAATGCATCAACCATATGGTCACATGTATGTTTACTTTCTACTAGAAATGTTGCATTTGCTAGGCTCCTTGCTCAAATAATTAGGTTGCGAGCACAATTTCCTGATTATCCAATTAGGAAAATTCATTTAGATAATGCTGGTGAATTCACATCTCAAGCTTTTGATGACTATTAGAATTGATGTTGAACATCATGTTGCACATACACATACTCAAAATGGTTTAGCTCAATCACTTATCAAGAGACTTCAAATTATTGCTCAACCTTTGCTTATGAAATCAAAATTACCAGTTTCTGCTTGGGGTCATGCTATTTTACATACTGCATCATTAGTTCGCATTAGACCAACTGCTTATCATAAATTTTCACTATTGCAACTTGTATTTAGCCAACAACTAAATATTTTTCACCTGCGCACATTTTGTTGTGATGTATATGTACCTATTGCGCCCCCACAACGCACTAAAATGGGTCCTCAACGTAGACTTGAAATTTATACGGGTTTTGATTCTCCATCTATCATTAGATATCTTGAACCTCTAATTGGTGATGTTTTTAAAGCACGTTTTGAGGATTGTCATTTTAATGAAACAATCTTCCCACCATTAGGAGGAGAAAAATCGTTGCCTGAAGCACGACGTTTGCCTAAAGCACGAAATTTGCCTAAAGCACGAAATTTGCCTAAAGCACGAAATTTGCCTGAAGCACGAGGAGAGATTACATGAAATGTTTCGACGTTATCTGATCTTGATCCTCGTACAAATCAATGTGAACTAGAAGTTCAAAGGATTATTCATTTGTAAGGAATTGCAAATCAATTACCGGATGTATTCACTGATAATAAGAAAATAGTGAAATTTCACATTCCAACTGCTAATACTCTAGCACGGATTAAAGTCCTTGTAGAACAATCAGTTAATACAGCAACAAATGAATCAAAACCACACCTGAAACGTGGAAGACCGATCGGTGTTAAAGATAAAATTCTCCGGAAGAGGAAAGTACAAGAAAAACAAGTTGCAGCCTATAAAGAGGTTATACCCATGAAACATGCCACAAAAATAATTGATTTATCCAAAATTTATGAGTAAAAATCTCCTGAAAATAAAACTCTTAAAGAGTTATCCCTTGAAGAGGATCAAGTACCTGAAAATAACGAGATCTCGATACATTATGTACATACAGGAGAAGTATTGGATAGAAATAAAATTGTTGTCGACAACATATTTTCATATAAAGTTGCTCTTGATATTACTAGAAGTAATGATCATGAATATGAACCACAAACGGTTGAAGAATGTCAACGTAGAAATGATTGGCCAATGTGGAAAGAGGTGATTCAAGTAAAATTAAATTCACTAAATAAACGAGAAGTTTTTGGACCTATAGTCCGAACACCTGAAGGTGTAATGCCTGTTGGATACAAATGGGTATTTGTACATAAACGAAATTAGAAAAATGAAATTATAAGGTACAAAGCGCGACTTGTAGCACAAGGTTTCTCGCAGAGACCTGGTATTGATTATGAAGAAACATATGCTCCTGTAATGGACGTAATTATATTCAGATTTTTAATTAGCTTGGTAGCAAAAGAAAATTTGGATATACAATTAATGGATGTTGTTACAGTATATCTGTATGGATCATTAGATAATGATATATACATGAAAATTTCTGAAGGATATAAAATGCCTAAAGCATATAATTCTATATCTCGAAGTATGTATTCTATCAGGCTACAAAGATCCTTATATGGGTTAAAGCAATCCGGACACATGTGGTATAATCGCCTCAGTGAATATCTTTTGAAAGAAGGATTTGAGAATAATCCAATTTGTCCATGTATTTTTATCAAAAAATCAGAATTCGGATTTGCTATTGTTGCAGTATATGTTGATGATTTAAATCTTGTAGGGACTCTAGAAGAGTTAATAAAAACAGCAAATTGTTTAAAGAATGAATTTGAGATGAAAGATCTTGGTAAGACAAAATTTTGTCTTGGCCTACAAATTGAACATCTTCCAAATAGAATTTTTGTTCATCAATCAACATACACAGAAAAAGTCCTAAAGCACTTTTACACGGATAAAGCTCATCCTTTGAGCACTCCAATGATAGGTCGGTCACTTGATATAAAGAAAGATCCATTTTGACCACAAGAAAATGATGAAGAAACTCTTGGTCCTGAAGTACCATATCTTAATGCAATTGGTACTTTGATGTATCTTATAAATTTCACACGACCTGATATAGCATTTGCAGTTAACTTACTAGCAAGGTACAGTTCTGCACCAACTCGAAGATATTGGAATAGAATTAAGCATATTTTGCGATATCTTTGTGGGACTACTGATTTGAGAGTATTTTATCCAAATGGATCAAAACCACAGTTAGTTGAATATGCTGATGCAGGTTATCTTTTCGATCTACACAAAGGCAGATCACAAACAGGATATTTATTTACTTATATAAATACTGCTATTTCATAGAGATCTGTTAAGCAAACAATTTCTGCTACTTCATCAAATCATGCAGAGATTATCACAATTCATGAAGCGAGTCGTGAATGTGTTTGGTTGAGATCAGCAATTCAACACATTCGTGAGAACTGTGGATTATCATCAATCATAAATAGTCCAACGATATTCTACGAAGATAATGCTGCTTGTATCATTCAAATTAGGGGAGACTATATCAAGGGTGATAGAACCAAGCATATTGCACCAAAATTCTTTTATACACATGAGCTCCAGAAGAGTGGCGATATTAATGTCAAGCAGATACGATCATGTGATAATTTGGCTGATATATTCACTAATCCACTACTAACTGCGACTTTTAAGAAGATGGCGGACAACATTGGCATGCGTCGACTTAATGATATTTTTACCATGAAAAGTGGTACTCATGCGGGGGAGTAAATTTTCTGAAGGATATGTGCTGATTGTACTCTTTTTCCTTCGCTAAGATTTTTCTCACTGGGTTTTCCTTTGCAAGGTTTTAATGAGGCAATCCTAAGGCACTAGAAGATATACAAGAATATTGTACTCTTTTCCTTAGCCAAAATTTTTTTCCACAGGGTTTTTATTTGGTAAGGTTTTAACGAGGCATATTCTTAGAAAGTGGTCATCCAAGGGGGAGTGTTAGAAATAAAGTAGTGAGAATTTGGAAAGTTTGGAAAATGAAAAGGCAAGATATTTGAAAGGTTGCAACCAAAGCAAATGGTAAGGCACACAAGGATATTAAAAGACTTAAGTCTTTTCATTAGCAACCTTACTTGTGTTATATATATATCATATATAGTAATGAAGTTGTAGCTAAGTAGATAGTAGAATAATTCTCTTAATAAAAGTGTAAAACTCATCCAAGTGGTTTGATAGATATCAAATGAATTGTGGATGACCACTTAAATAAAGAGTTTATCAATATACATTTTTGTTGATATACATTTTGTTTTATCTATCATTTCACAATACTACCGTAGTTCCCCCGTTATATATGTCTACATTACCACTACATAATATATATATATATATATATATATATACACACACACACACACATCCTTTCTCTTTTCTCAAAATCATCTAAAAATTTTGTTACTTAAAGTCACTACCATAGTACCCCCGATATATATGTGTACATTACCACTAAATAATCTATATACATCTATATATATAATAAAATTTTGTTACTAAAGCCACTACCATAGTACCCCCGATATATATGTGTACATTATCACTAAATAATGTATATACATCTATATATATAATAAATAGGGATAACCTCTTCGCTAGTTTTTAAACTATTAAATTTTTTCACGTTTAGCTTTCAAATTATTATTTTTATATATTTTGTCCTCAAACTTTATTATTTCTATAATCTTTGTCTAACCTTACAAAAATAGAGCAATTTAAAGGTATTAAATACGGAAAAAACTATAGATTGAAGACTAAATGTGAATAACCACCACAATTTAAAGATAAAATGTGAAAAATATACTATATTTTAGGGACTAACATGAAAGAAACATATAGTTTAAGGACGATATATATATAAAAAAATAGTTTGAGAACTAAACGTGAAAAACATATATAGTTTGGGGACTAACAAAAAGGTTATCCCTAATAAATAAGACAAAATTTAATTTCATATATAATTGTTAAAATATATTATTATTATATATTATATTATCTATAAATTGGTCACCAAGCAAACTTGGTACCCACAACAAGTTAACTTGGTGCCCACATTATAATAGTCTATAAAAAGACTTTTATCCCATTTTGTACGTACGGACCAACTTAATGGAATTCTAATACTACTACTAGTTTATCACACAACATTGTTCTTTTAGTTCTTTATCTTCAATATTATACAATAATATTAACATGGTATCAGAGCTATATGTTAGATCCCAATAGATATACTTTTGCCGCTGTCGGTCGGATATTATATTTTTCCTTCGGATACATTAACTCCATAAGTTTTGTTTTGTTTTTGATCTAAAGTTCATCTTCAGTTTTAGTTTTTGATCATGTCTTCGACTTTGTTTCATTTTGATTTTTGTTTCGGCTTCAATTTCAATTTCTTCTCCTTCATGGTATTGTCATTATAAGTCAACACTTCGCGTATCGTCTCTGTGTCGTTAGCACTTCGAAGCATGCAATATGAATGACACGAATGTTACGAAAGTACGAATGACACGAATAATACAATTTTTTGGAAAAATTTGATTTGTGATCTGCTTTTCACCAATCACTATTTTGGTATGAATGTTATTGTATTGGTAAGAATGTTACTATTTAGGTAAATTTAATTTGTAACAAGCTGAAAATAATCATTATAAAACTTTCAGCTTGAGGGAGCGTGTTAGAATATATTATTATTATTTTTATATATTATATTATTTATGGTCACCAAGAGAGTTGCACAGCAGGCGGGCCTGGTCTGGTCCTGCCTGAGCTTGTTAGGCCTTGGCTGTTGACCAAGCCAGGCCTTGACTTTGGGCCTTCGAGGCTAGGCTCAGGTTGGTCTGGTTCAGTCCAGCAGTTTTTTTAAAAAAAAAAATTAAAAAATTCTACATGCCTGGTCCATCATCATTTATCCACAAATCTGCATATTTAGTCCATTTTTTTAGACCGTTGGGTTGGGACTTGGGTCGAAGTATGTGTGGTCATTATATTTATGACTCATGTGTTCGTGGACTAAACCCCCCAAGCCCAGGCTCATGGCTCACGGTCTATCATGTGGATGTGGCCCATGTGGTCATCAGGCCATATGTCATGTTACAGTGTTACTTATTACTTTATTAACGTAACAAAGACTTTCCTCTCTTGAACAAGAATCAAATCAATTTTGTTCAAAAAAAATTACCTACTAATTATGTTTATGTTCTTAAAATATTAAATATTAATAAAATTTTAATCAACCAAAACTAACTTATTAATATTAAATAAACTAACTAGTATATTAATTAATATTAAAATTTAATCAACTAATTTTTAATGTGAAATATTAAATAAACTAACTATTATATTAATTAAACGTATTCACAAGAAATTAAAAATGTGTAATTAAATTTATTGATGTATTCATTAAAACTAAGTTATTACAACTTACAAATTATAATAATGAATAAGTAAAATTTATATTTTATTGAATCATTGATTAATTATTATAACTTTATAACTTTAAAGTATAACTTAAACAATAATCAAGAATGAGTTAGTTACAAATATTTGGCTTCAAATTTTTTAAAAATATGTCTTCAAATATTTAAACAATGTCCTCAAATCTTCAAAAAATATTTGTTTTCAAAACTTCAAAAAATTTATTTTCAAATGTTCAAAAAATATAGCTTCAATCTTCAAATCTTAAAAAAAAATATCTTTAATATTCATGGATGTGCACTTTTCGGCAGTTCATGTTCCAACTTCGAGATATTCCGAGCTATCTTGATCGTTTGTTACGTTTTGTACTCTTCTTTGTGCGACAAGATAATCTCGATAGCAAATGCATATCTCCAACAATTCCTGGCTAAGTTTACTTTTTTTTTCATCTAGTACCTTGCAAGATAAAGAAAAACAAGATTCTGAAGCTACGGTACTAGCTTGGATAGTTAGTAAATCAAGGGTCATCGCTAGTCAAAGTAAGAAATTGTCAGTTATGCTTTTTTTCAAAATACAAGTATATCAATTTAAATTCTTGGTCGGTCATAAAACTTCTAAAATCAGTACTACAATATAAACCAAATTGGTTTAAGCTGCTTGTGTGTGTTGAAGTTTTTGATTTTTTTGATAATGATTTTAATAATGATGCATACTTAGAAGATAAAAGGGGTAGGGGTGGTGTACGTGTAGATGTAGAATATACAGACTCATATTGTTTATAAAATTCAGTAAATATATTATTAAAATTTAGTTTAATATAATCAATATTTTTAGTACATATATTTTCTACTATATATATTCTAAAACACTTTTCACACCTTCTAATTTTATTACGGGGTTTAATATCGTTGCACAAGTAATAATAGTAGGCACGTCTTCAAAATATTTTTAAATTTTTTCTTCCATAATAAAAATAAGGTCAGCCCAAAAAGGATCGTATTTATATTGTTGAAACATATTTGTTATTTCCAAACATGCAAACAAAACATGATGAATTGTAGGATAATAAATACCACTTAATATTTTTGTGTTTTTTTAAAACTTTAAGAATATTTAAAAGTTCACATAATAAATCTCAGTCTTGATTTATTATTTCATGATCAGTTTGTGTGTTGTAAAACTCCATAAGTTTATTTTGACGTTTATGAACATCTATAAATAAATCATATGTACTATTCCATCTAGTGTTATTATCAAATTTTACTCTTTTAAAATTTTCACCTCTTGCATGACAAAAAGTTTTAAAATCTTATATTCTTCTATTTGAACCATATATAAAACGAATCATACCACGAATTTTATATATTGTCATTTGCAAGTAAGTGAATCCGGATTGTACAATCAAATTTATTATATGCATACACATCTAACATGAAAAATGTACCATTTATTACATGCTTTAAATTATTTTTTAACATATTAACAAATCTAGTATTATTTGTTGTATTATCTAAACTAATATTCACTATGTTATCTTTAATTTTGAAAGCATGGATTATGGACATAATTTGAGCATATATTGATTGACCAATATGTGGTAATTCAAAATATTCAAATCCTATAATTTTTTTTGCATAAACGTTTCAAAATCTATGAAACGAGCAGTAATACAAATATAGTTAATTCCAGGTTGATGATTAGCGGACTAAGTATCACTAGTTAAACAAATTTTACTGTCAAAATTATAAAAATATTCAATTAATTCTTTTTTAGCTTTATTATATAATTTAATTGCATCATATTTAGTAGTCATTCTACTTACTTGTTTATATTTCGGTTGCAATGCGCCTTGAATGTAGTTGGTACAACGTGCATCGTCAAAAAAATTGAATGTAAGCTCTGTTGAAGGATGCATGGTTTATTTGATTTAATTTGATGATGAAAGTCCTTAATGAATATTTATACCAATAAGATTTGTAAAGTCCTTCTTAATGATTCAATGAACAAGGACTTAGAGTTAAAAGATCAAACTTGTTAGGTTAATCTCTTTTGAGCTGATATAAGGCATAATCAATAGGCTTAATATGTATGTAAAGTTTGTCTGTCGAACTGTAAAGAAGATATGCTAGATCGCAGACTCAACTCTTCTATCGTAAGGCCTCAAACAAATCGTAGAGCTAATATTCTATCGTAAAGCTTCGGACAAATCGTAGAGCTGATTTGTCTATCATAAAGTTTCGAACAAATCGTAGAGCTGGTGCATCTATCGTAAAGTGAACAGAATCGTAAAGCAAAAGCAAAGCTCACTCAGCAAAGACTGAACGTAGAGTTCTTCAGAGAATCGCAAAGCACAAGTCAAATTGTAAGCACCTTCAAGATCGTTCAACAAAAGATAGACCCGTAAAGACAACTCTGGAATCGTAAAACACATCCTCGTAGAGAACGATTCCATTCGTAGAGTTCGAGACTTAATGCAAAGCCATCTTTAGATCGTAGAACAAATACTTGAACTTCAGAATCGTAGAGCAATCAACCTTGACAGACTGACATGGAAGCATTGCTGGTTGAGAATCCCAATACCCACACCAAACATACTTAGGTAACATCGAAGATCAGAAGATGTGTCTAACAACTAGTTTGCTGAAAGTGGCGGGTCAAAGTGGTAGGTGAAGTTGCAGGCTGATGTGACAGGCTAAACAACAGAAAACTAACAACTAAACTCAAAATGTCCACATCAAGTATCTCAGAATATCTAAAACATTAAATGCTGCAACGGAAACCTTGCAACGGGAAGAGATTCAGGCAGCCTATAAAATGGTAAAGAGATTCAAATATAAAACTAACGAACTAAAAAGAAAAGAAACTGCCAAAAAGGAAAGAAACCATTCTACGATCTGAAATTCAAATTCAAGCTGCTAAGGACTTGTGAAGAGAAGCTTAACGCCAACTTAGAAGCACCTCTCAACAACCTTCATTTATCAGTTCGTTCTCGTCTTAGTGACCACAAGGATTCCAAATTTGCTGGGCTTGAAGAGTACTTAGTGTACTGTGTTGTTCCAAGTCTGCTGGACTTGAAAAGGTCTTAGTGTCCATGTCTCAGTGACTAAAATATCCAAGTCTGCTAAGCTTGAAGAGGGCAAGAGTGTCCTGATTAGAGTGATCGAATTCATAGTGAAATTCTTACTTGTTGAAGTAAAAGAGTGGAGTAAGAGTTATTTAGTCTCCGAACTACTTAAAAATCTCTTTGTGTTATTTACCTTTTTGTCTTACATTTTGTCTGCATTATTGCTTATGATTGTGATTCTAAACTAAACTGGGAATTGAGATTTTCAAGCAATCAGTAAGGGGATAACCTTTTTAAATCATATATTCCGTTGTGTTAAATCAATCTGATTAACAACTTTAGGGTAATACCTAAATCAAGTTTTCTTTTTTTAAAAAGGAAAAAAGGGATCTATTCAACCCCCTTCTAAATCTTTAAGTGCCTTTGGAAAATAACAAGTGGTATCAGAGTAGGTTCTCACGAACATAAAGCTTACATTTTGAGTTGATCCATAACATTAAACAAAACTAGTTCTGAGCTTGGTGGAGGAAACAAACCACCTCTTTTAAATAGAGAAAAATTTGCTAACTGGAAAGTATGTATGCAGACATATATAGATGCGATTGATGATGATTTATTTGATGTTATCTTGAATAGTCCATATGTTCCTAACAAGTTGGCTCCAACAACTGATGATCCCAATAAAGTAGCTGTCAAGCAAAGGATAGAATGGATAGAGAATGAGAAGAAGTTGGTGCAGTTGGACAAAAGGGCTAAAAACATTCTGCTTATAGCTCTAGAAGACGAGCTATTTGAAAATGTTGTAAACTGCACCACTGCAAAAGAAGTCTGGGAAGCCTTGCTAGTAATGCATGAGGATACTGGAGAAGTCAGAGAAAACAAACAATCTCTCTTGACTCAACAATATGAAATGTTTTCTCATATCCCTGGAGAAAATATTACTGCCACTTATGAATGCATTAATGTATTACTTAACTCATTGAGGTCCTACGACAAAGTCTCTCCTAATAAAGATCTGAACAGAAAGTTCATGAGAGCTCTTCCGAATAAATGGGACGTCGAGACCATTACCATTAGAGAATTAAAGAATTTGCAAAAAATAACTGTACAGAAGCTCTACGGTAATCTTCTTACCTACGAGCTTGAGCTAAATCAAAGAGCCGAACTTCTCATGGAAGCCAAAAGAATAGAAAAAGGAGTAGCACTTAAAGCTTCTGAAGCTGCTCCCAAAGCTCCAGTTAAGGATAATGAAGATAATGATCAAAAAGAGGCTAACGAGGATGAAGATATAGCTTTACTTGCTCGAAGGTTAAAGAAGTTCATGAAGAAAAGAAGCAGCTAGAGGTCAAGAAATAATTTCAACAATGGCAGTTGCAACAAGGATCAAGACAAAGATCTTTGTTACAACTGCAAGAAACCTGGTCACTTCATTGCTGAATGCACCAAACCTCTGCGACATGAACTTAAAAAGGAGAAAAGAAAGTTCTACGGGAAGAAAGAATATAAAGGTTACAAAAAGTATAATAAGAAGGACAAAGGCTACGTAGCTGAAGGATCATAGAGTGAGTCCGAAGGTGATTCCAGTTCAGACTCAAGCGATGATGAATAACCCCATATTGCAAATCTATGTCTTATGGCGATAGAAGAAGATTCCAGCACAACCACTGATCGTCGAGTGATCCACATCAGTGAGGTATTTGACTTCAACTCTCCTTATGTTAGAATAGATGATCTCATATTAGCTTTACATGATATAACATCTGAATTACATAAATATATGAAGTTATTCAGGGTTCTATCAAAGGATCATTCTCTACTTCAAAAGGAAAAGGAGAAGGTGCACGTAGAGTTGGAAGCTACTCTACGAAACAGTGCTTCTCTATCCAAGTTTGAGACTGAGAATGAAAACTTGAGAAAGATAGTGAAAAATTGTACACTGAGAGAGTCTTCTTTTAACTCTAGAATAGAGGAATTAGAAAAGACAAACTCAATGTGGAATCGTTCTTCTTCATTAATAGATACACTGATCACGAGTCAAAGAGTTGTATCTGACAGATCAGGACTAGGATTTGGTAATTCTTCTTATAACTTATATGTGAAAAAGTCCGTGGATACTAGTAATAACCATGTCTCTTCTTCTAATAGAGGTATTATATTTGTAAAATCCAAAAAAGATTATGAGCCTATTATTCCAAGTTGTCAAATCTCTAGTGATCAGATTGTTATTATAAAAGACAGCAGGTCAAATGCTGGTATGAGTTTTGTTAAACCGCAGAGTAAATCCAAGTCTACGATTTTACCACGAAGAGTCGTAGAGTCTGGCAAGTTTAACTCTAGGAATCAACTGAAAGTAGTATGCACGCAAGCCAATCATATTTGATATGATGTAGCATATACTTTGTAATTTTATTCAGTTATAAAAGGCATTTTACATTATCTACATGGTGCTGTTATATTAAATGTGATAAACCCATAGTTTGGAGCAATGCTTTTAGAATCATGATGGCGATCATGCTAATGAGATCTAAATTCTAGATAGCTCACAAACTAAAATCGTTCCTAATCATTGGATTACTAAATAGGGGATTAGTGAATCCGGATAGATTAGTACATACGTTGCTTACTCTTTAGAAGATGATGATTGATCTCATAATCATTTGTGTGGAGACACTAAAGCAAGTATGTAGGTGCTTATTGGAGAATAAGTTCACTGAACGTGGCTCGCTAAGGAATACCTAATGGAGTTTTACTCGTCTGTCAATAGGAATTCCTCTAGTGATAGTAGTACAAGTGATCCTTGGACTTGAGATCATCATAGTATCTTGTATATGATGAGTTATATTTTGACATGTCCCTTAAGACCTTTAGGGTATATCAAAGGGTATGATTGGGTATAATTAGTTGTACATGGAGATAGGTGAATGATCAACAAAAAATCTATCTTGTCTAGTAAAAGATGTGAATGTCCTATGTGATTCGATAAATGACAACTCAGTAGTCCTTGGCCAAGGCAAAATGAAATTAGAAAGGAGTTTCTAATTTGCATTAATCAGAGTTGTGCATTTGGGAATCGAAATTCATATAATTAAATAAAATAAGACTTGACAGTAATTCCATGTCTTATATTTAATTGGGACATTGTATGGTAGAAGGATTGAATTATACGGTAACTATTCACTGAAAGGTTCTTTTATGATTAATGTTGAAATCTATATTATCTGAAAAGTCGTTGATCGCTAAGGGGGCTTACCCTTATTGTAGAATAAATGTTATTTATTTAAATAAATTAAATAGTTTAATTTATTTATTTAAATAAGATTAGAATTGTTCTAATTGATTTATTCACAACCGGTTTAATATGGAGAACCTAAAGGGTCACACCGCAAAAGAAAAATATTTATTTAAGAAGTAAATGGTATAATTGTAATAATAAGTTAAGTATATTTAATTTAATCTATGGAGATAGAATAAATTAAATAGCTTAATATTTGTTATTTAATATTTTAGAAATATTAAATATAAATTAATAAGAGAAGTCTTATTATTATTATTACTATTACTATTATTTAATTCCTAATAGGGATTGTGAATTAATTAATAGAAGTACTCTCTCATGAATTTCTAATTGGATTAGGAGCATACTTAATTAAAGGAGTTTAATTAGAATAGAAACTCTAATCCTAAATAGTTTAGGGAAGGGTTTTTCCTACATCTATAAATTAGAGAAGTCTTATCATAGATTAGGGTTACACACTCTTGTATAAGAATTGTGAAGAGCACTTACAATTTTTATAGAGATAGAAACTAGGATTTTGCCAAACACCCACCTTCTTGAATAAGTATTATTCCTTGGTGGATCACCTCTAGAGGCCAAACACTTGGGTGGCTAACGTTGATCAAAGGAAAGAATTTAATCGGTGGAATTCAAGAAGAACGCGAAGGAATTGGAGGTAAACTTGTACCTGAGGAAGATAGAATTGTACAAGGGTATAATTCTTATTCTCCATCTCTTTCGTTTAATTAATAATTGTGCATAAAGAAAGATCATGGTGATGGTTTGTATAAAATTTTAAAATCTGATTTTATTGCGCTTCCGCTTTATTTATGTAATTTGATTGCATGTTCGCGTTATACAAACCTAACATCAACCTGGTGTCAATTGTAGAGTTGGGTCTTACTCTATAAAATCTAAAAATCGTAGAATAATATATAAGCAGAAAAAGGTTCAGTCATGGAAAAGGACACATTCTCCTCATAAATTCCAAATAAGAAGATATCCACACGTCCACTCTCACATACAACATGTAAGATGTTATAACTGTCTTAAACGTGGTTATAAAGCTGCATACTGTCATTACTTTGAGCATAGTGCACACAAAGAACTCAAAATCAAGCAGATTTGGGTCCCTAAGGGAACTCACATTGCAGGACCCAAACACGTATGGGAACCAAAATGAATAGCAATTATTGTTGCAGGTACCAAGGAGATCTGAATCAATCTAGTATCTTGATAGCAGATGTTCTAGGCACATGATTGGGAACAAGACTCTTCTGTTTGAATTTAAAGCTAAAGATGGTCCAACTGTTGTTTTTGGAGATAACAACTCTGAAAAAACCAGAGGCTACGACTTGATAAGTAATAGAGCTATCTCATTCAATAAGGTAGCCTATGTTGATGGATTAAAGCACAATCTTCTAAGTATAAGTTAACTATGTGATAAAGGACATCAAGTTATCTTCCTCAACAATCAATGTCAAGTTCGAGATCTAGAAACCAACTCACTAAAGTTGACTGGATCTAGAGAAGGAAATGTTTATGTGGTTGACCTTTCTAAATTAAGTTCACCAGCAGCTGCTTGCTTCTTTGCCAAAGCATCGAAAAATGTGAGTTGGTTATGGCATAGAAGATTGTCTCACTTAAATTTTAAGAGCATGTCAAAACTTGTATCAAATGATTTAGTTAGAGGTCTACCAAAGTTGAGCTTCGTCAAGGAAAGACCTTGTAAAGCCTGTCAGCTAAGGAAGTAGACTAAGAACTCATTCAAAAGCAAAACAGTTAATTCAAACGAAAGGCCTCTAGAATTTCTTCATATGGATCTTTTTGGGCCTGTTCCAATTGCTAGTCTTGGAGGTAAAAGATACTCATTGGTTGTAGTGGATGACTACTCCAGGTTCATATAGGTATTCTTCATAAGCTCTAAAGATGAAACTTATTCTTAGCTGATCAAATTCTTTAAGCAAGTGATGAATGAGAAGGGCGAGAAAATAATAGCAATAAGAAGTGATCATGGAAGAGAATTTGACTATTCTGAAGTAAATCAATTCTGTGAAGATAATGACAATCATCATAACTTCTTAGCTCCATGGACTCCATAATAAAATAGAGTAGCTGAAAGAAAGAATAGAAGATTGATAGAAGCAGGAAGAACACTTCTTGCTACAGCACATCTTCCAGAATATTTTTTGGCAGAACCAGTTAATACTACATGTTATACTCAGAATAGGTCCTTGATTCACTCTACGCTCAAGAAGACACCCTATGAGTTGTGGAAAGGAAGGAAGCCAAACATAAGCTATTTTTGTGCTTTTGGTTGTACGTACTATATACTTAACAATGGCAAAAGATATTTAACTAAGTTTCAGCCAAAGTAGCCTATAGAGTGTTCAACAAGAACTCCTTGATAGTAGAAGTCTCCATTCATGTCACCTTTGATGAGGATGATCAAAGCAAACCAAGAAAAACAACTCAACCCGAAGAGATCGTAGAGTTGGAACCTTAGATCGCTGAGCAGGAGAATTGTGACGCCCCCAAAATAGGTCCACACAACCCATTTTGAGTCGCCAATAACATTTCACAAAATACAAATACAAATACGAATTTTCCCATTTACAACTAATAAGTGTTGTGCAAAATACGACAACACAATACAAATACGTCTTAAATTCTCAATACATTTATTGTCACATTAATAGTAAGGTATTGAGACACTTCTATTATCTCGGACCATCACTCCATTCCCCGGCTAGTCCCAGCTACATTTTCCTTTCCTGAGAAGAACAATGGGACAAAACTGAAAAGGGTGAGCTCAAATAGCCTAGTAAGAAATATCATGACTAAGATAATGAAGAATAAAAATTATCTTTAGTCTTCAACAATAATAAATCAGAGATTTAAAGATATTATATTTGTTCAACAACAACAACTGCAGCGGAACGAACAATCCATTAGAAGAGTCAAGTAGATTATAATATCTACCATCTTCTATAAGTTAAAGGATCGCCACCAATATTATGTCCCTGTAACACCAATCAATAATTCATGTTCAACAGTCTCTCTTTGCACTACGTGCCAAAGATATTTATTTGTAACACCAATCAACAATTTCAACAGCCTCTCTTTGCAATACGTGCCAAAGATATTTATTTGTAACATCACCGGTCATGATCATGCCAAACGTCAGTTCATATTTGCACTACGGCCAAAGAGAACTTTCACCATACGCCTTTGTTTGTAACACCAAAAGTCATGATTATACCAATACATAGTTTGGTCAAAATCATGTCACGCCAGTTCATCTTTGCAGTATGGGCCAAAGAGAACTATCACCACAATTCAAATATGAGGATGAGGATGATGACAATGATACAGTGAGATTAAGGATAAGAAAAGAATTATAATTTAATCAGTATCAAAGATTGACCAAATTGCCAACACGATGATCAAATTGTGGAGTCAAATTCAAGAATGATATTCAAGAAATTATTTCATGCTTCAACTATAACGTATAAAATGAAATAGAAAGATTCAAGTGAAAAGATATTAGATGAAGCACAAACTATTAAGGATATTCTACTAATTTTCAGGGATTTTCTCCATTTAAAAATAAGGTTTTGGAAACAAACAAAGATTTCTTATCATAAATGGAGAAATGTGAAAGAAAAAGATATCCCTTAAAGAGTACAAAAGAAATGATACGTTATACGAGTATAACAGAATATATGAAACTGCAAATGGATTTTCACCCGTCATGCGATAATCCGCGTAGACAGATTATTTCCACAACAGATTAATAAGTAATGAATACAAAGGGTTATTCACCAGGCATGCGTCAATCCGCACGAACAGGTTATACCCACAGATTAATAAGGAATGAATACAAAGGGTTATTCACCAGGTACGATACTCGTACATACAGGTTATTCCCACAGAATAATAAGGAATGAATACAAAAGGATATTCACCAGGCATGCGTCATACCGCACGGACAGGTTATCCCCACAAATTAATACAGAATGAATAACAACCTTTATGAGTATAATATCACTTACGAACATGAAAGCAAATGATATTATATATGAGTATGAAAGAAATGATATTCTCTACCTTAGTTAACAAGTGACTGGATGTTACTTTCTATGAAGTTTACTAACTTCGGATAATACTAGTATTCTCACAAATACTCACAATAGCCTAGCACACTAAGAGAACTCAAGAAATTTAGTGAGAGAGAAAGTATAAGCAATGAAGGTGTGAAAATTTCTTAAGCAAACCCTTCCAATTTATAGGAAAATCAAGGTGAGGTCATTATAGTCTTTTTCCTAAATTTTCTTGGTTTATTACTCTTATACCCTTGGAATATTCTTTTAATATACTTTATGCCATAGTATATTCTCAGAATATACTTTCACTTAGCTTTTTAACCCTAAGGTAAAATAAAAACTGAATTAACTATTTACTGACGGTAATTACTATTGAATGACATGTGGGTCCCACGGAAAAATAAAATCTGAAGAAATTATTCTACGAAAATAATTTGTGGGTCCCACCGATCAAATAGTTATGGGTCCCACGGAATAAAGTGTGGGTCCCACAAAAAAAAAGTTAACTTACAACAACCGCTTCACGTATTTTTAATCAACACTATTTTAGACTTATAATATTGACAACCAGATCATTCCCAGGAAAAGGGGGCCTTCCGTATAAACGGCGCGCAATTAAATAACCTTTTTCCTTGACAGAATTTCTAGACATTGTCAATAATGCTAAATATCATATCAAATAATATGAGTTACAGTGTCATGACAAAATAATGAAAAAGTATTATGCAGATGAAACTGTAACAATTATTGAATCAAAATATTGTGCAATAGCTACTTTATCAATTATTGAATCAATAATATAAAATGATGTGCAACACCGTGTGCTTGTGAAATACCGCGTACTACTGTGGAATAACGCGTTTTACTGTTCTTTTTATTACCGGGTATTTCAACAGTTGCAAGTGATAATACTGTTGACAAATACTGTCGTTTTCAGTATCCGACAATGGGGCCCACTATCGTTGACAATATTGCCATTTCGGCGCCGTCGTACGATACCGAATATAATATTCTCCGACAAAAAGAATATTCCCTGACATACACTGTTTATCAGATAATTTGCATATAACACCCTTAACTATCATTTATAACAATTAAACACTTTACTATTTAGAAGAATAATCATAAAGAAAATAATAAACTTTATTTCATAAAGTCGGGATCTTACAAGAATCCTACGATCGCAGAAGCTGAAGCCGTAGAGCCAGACCCTACGATCGTAATTCCTGATCAAGAGATCATAGTTTTGAGACATGGGAACTCTACGAATTAATGAAGATACATAACAAGAACCAAATCTAGAAGATCTCAGGCAACAAGGCATAAGAACAGATGTTCCCTCAGGCAGTAGATGAGCAAAAGATCACACTCAGAGTTTAATTATTGGAGATCCGAATGCTAGGGTCAGAACAAGGTCAGCTACACAAAATGAATGTTTTTACCTCAGTTTCCTCTCTCAAATTGAGCCTAAGAAGATTGAGGAAGCTTTGGAAGACTCAAGTTGGATTGAAGCTATGCAAGAAGAATTAAAGCAATTTGAAAGAAACAAAGTTTGGAGGCTAGTTCCGAGACCAAGAAATCATCCAGTCATAGGCACCAAATGGGTCTTCAGGAACAAGATGGACGAAACTGGTGTGATTACAAGGAATAAGGCAAGACTGGTTGCTAAAGGTTACTCTCAAGAAGAAGGAATTGACTTCGTTGAAACCTTTGCACCTGTTGCAAGATTGGACGCCATCAGGATGTTTCTATCTTATGCCGCTCACATGAAGTTCAAAGTTTTCCAAATGGATGTCAATAGTGCATTTCTGAATGGTGAACTCCAAGAAGAGGTTTACGTTGAGCAACCTCCAGGTTTTGTCAATTCTACTCAATCTAACTATGTCTATAAATTCGATAAAGCACTTTATGGATTAAAACAAATACCTAGAACATGGTATAAAACTCTCACTAATTATCTTGTTGAAAATGGATTTACTAGAGGTAGGGTAGACACAACTTTGTTTCTTAGGAAACATAAAAGCAAGGTATTATTAGTTCAAATCTATGTAGATGATATTATTTTTGGTTCTACCGATGAAAAATTATGTGAGAGATTTGCTAAGTTAATGCAAAACAAGTTTGAAATGAGCATGATGGGTGGGCTGAACTATTTCCTTGGACTCCAAGTGAAATAGACTAATGACGGGTTCTTCATCAACCAAGCTAAATATATCAATGATTTACTTAAGAAATATGACATGTAATCAGCTACTCCTATGAAAACTCCTATGTCCTTTGTAACTAAACTAGACAAAGATGAGAATGGTAAGAGTATTGAGATTACTCAATACAGAAGTATGATTGGATATCTCCTATACTTGACTGCTAGTAGACCAGATATTATGTTCTCTACCTATATTTATGTTAGATTTCAAGCCAATCCTAAGGAATCTCACCTGATAGTTGTCAAAAGAATTTTTAGATATCTTAAAGGCACTCCACATTTGGGATTATGGTATCCCAAGGAGTCTCGTTTTGATATAATGGGATATTCTGATGCAGACTTTGCAAGATGTAAAATTGACAGGAAAAGTACTAGTGGAACTTGTCAATTTTTAGGTAATAGACTTGTTTTATGGTTCAGCAAGAAGCAAAATTCAGTATCAACCTCTACCGTAGAAGCTGAATATATCGCTGTTGGGAGTTATTGTGCTCAAATCTTATGGATGAAGAACCAGTTAGCTAACTATGAGTTTGAATTCAAGTCTATTCCTATATTTTATGATAACACTAGTGCTATCTCCATTACTTATAATCCTGTTATACATTTTAGAACTAAGCATATAGACATTAGATATCACTTTATTAGAGATCATGCGCAATATTTCTCTACATTTTATCCCTATTGAAAATCAGCTAGCAGATGTGTTTACTAAACCACTAGACAATGTAGATTCAACAAGTTGATAAGTGAATTAGGTATGCTTAATTTGCATCCTTGATTTCATGTTTTTGAAGGGTACTAACTGGTGCAGGTAAGAAATGAGAAGTTCAGTCATAAGTAGATCGTAGAACAACAGAAGAATCATTGAGTTAAAAGGAATTTCGTAGAGTTAACTAGAATCACTCTACGAAAGAATAAATTTAAGGCGGTTTTATATAATAATGCATATCACTCATGCTCAAGTTAAGCAAGGAAGTTACTGCTATACAATTGTAAAAACACAATACAAGAAGTGACGTGCAACCAATTACATTATGCCACGTCTCCCATTCAGCAAAATAAGAGGGAAGTAATAATTAAATCATTTCAAATTTTCCCTCTGACCCTTACAATTCTTTCATTTTCTGAGTTCGAAGCCTCTTTCTATTTTGCCTTAACTTTCAAACTCCAGAAAACTTAAATACTTTTGTGATCTTTCAGCGCAAATCCAATCTAATGGAAAATTTTCAAATCGTAACTTGTATTCAACTATGCTCTGACCAGTTCATAGCACAAGAGAAGAAGTTCATAAATGTACTCAAGCTTGTACGGATGACCGGGTTCTCTGAATGTCTGGAGGCCAACACTTGAATATACAGAAAACTTATAAAAGAATTATATCTGAATGTTATGTATGCTGATGAGGTCTTGAACACCGAGGTTAAATGAGTAACGATGCAAATGGAAGTTGCTGATGTCAATCTAAATTTGGGGTTTGTCAGCCAAGGCTTTGCTTCTCTTGACGAGATTGATATGAAAGAAAGATTAAAAGAGATGGGTCACAAGAAGAATCTTCAACTCAAAGGACTCAAGAAGAAAGAATTTCCCCAAGAATATGAGTTTCTTGCAGAGATAGTGGGCAAATGTATCATTTGCAAAGACACTGCTCATGATTCAGTAAGTGAATTTCAGTTGAAGTTTATGACAACCATTATTCAAAAGAAGAAGATAAACTTTGGTGGCATCTTTCTAAATTGGCTGGGAAAATGGATAAAGACTGCAACATGAAGAAGGCACTGGGTAAACCTGCTCCCAAATGTTCCATAGAAGCCCGTAAAGGGTAAAAGAAAAAAGAAAATGGTCATCATCAAAGAAGAAGTGTCTCAAGGATCTGTTGCCCCTAAAGCTCATAGTGTTCTAGACTCTACGACTGACCAACCAGCCCAGAAGAAGAAGAAGACTAAACAAGAAGCACCGATAATAGCTAAGAAACCTCTGAATAGTCCCACAAAGTCAGAGCAAAGAAAAAAAGAAGAAGAGGATGTCAACATACCTTTGTCAAAAATGGTTCCAAAGAAGAAGCGAATTCCTCGATGAAGGAAGGCTCCTATTCAGCTTAAAGAACAAGCAGGAAAATCCATGCTCCGATCGGAGAACAGGAAAAAGAAGAAAAGGAGGAAATTAAAGAAGTACCTGAACTCACAAGGAAGCATAAAGCATCTTCCTTTGAAATAAATATGCAAGTAGATTCTGCTAAGAAGACATCTATACTTGCACCACAAAGTGTTGTTCAAATAATGTTGGAGACGACATCAGTGTCTAAGCCAAGACTCGCTGAAGAGTTGGCTATGCAGGATGTCACTCCTGAGCCAAGTAAAGAAGATGATCTGGCTGTGACGGCTTCTACACCTGAGCCTCAAGAAAATAAAGATTTAGCTATGATGGCTGATCAGCAAAAGCCTAAAGAAGCAAATGAAGAACTGGTTGTGAAAGAATTGAGTCTTAAGCCTCAAGCAAAGAAGAAGGAGAAACAAAAGAAGAAAAACAAAAGAAAAGAGAAGAGAAGAGATGAGGACTAAGTTCAAAGAAGATTCTGCTCAACGTTTGTTGTATTTATCAGATACATCTTTACGTGTGACTCATGTCATTGAGACAGTTGTAGACGATGTTAACAAGGGCTATGACCCTTCGATCGTAAAGCCAAAAGATTCCACATCTGAAGGGGAGCAACCTATTGGGTATTCAGTCCCTCCGCCCTCCATCCCTTCTTCATCTTAAGGGATCCGGAGCCGTATCGTACTTAAAGCAAATGAAGATCCCAACGTCGTTCTTCCTGATAAATGGATAAGATCAGGAGAAGGACAAATTAGGCTAGTCTCTTTGAGGGCAGATAAGCTCTTCGACGGGTTCCTTGACCCATAATTGGATCGTAACACCACTCTCTACAATCCTGATTCTGACAGTGATCAAATGCTCTATTTTTTGCCACTTTTGCCACTGTTAAAGGCTATCAGTTTAAAAGACCAGGGCTTTATTTGATGGAGTTACTCCAGATATCCAAACTTGAAGTTAGTGGCTCAAAATTTCCTAAGAGTTCTCACGTATGCCACCAAGCTACTATGCTCTGAGCCCTACGATCCCTCTCCTATGCTTAAAAAGGTACATAGTGTCCCATCCTCATTTCTAAATTGTGTCTTTCCCTCATATAACTGGGACAAAGGTCTTGAAAAATCGATTTCTCAAGTTTTTGAACTTTTGACTTCTCCACACCTTACACCTGCTGAACCAATAATCAGCTCTTCAATCGTAGCGTCTTAAAACCCTACGATTTATATCGATAACACGAGTCCTCCGGTTATACAACTTACACACTCTACGCCTGATGCACAGACATCACCCTCTCCGATCGTCGAGTCTCAAATCCCTTCGATCGATGTTCATATTTCTACCTCTCTTGTACAACACACAAATTCTCCCTCGCCTATTCAATTATCCTCTATGCTAGCTACACCTCATCAATCCCCAGTTCACTCTCCCTCCTTATCTGCATTCTGCTCCCAAAAGTCGAGAGTCAACCCTCTAAGTCTGATAAAGCCAAGTCTATCTTACTTATTTCCCCAAAAGCTTCACCTGTACATGAGCCTCCACCCTCACTACACACATCCATTCCTGCTATTCCTTCAGACGTTCCCTCTTCTTCAAAGAAAGAATTCTTCAATCTTCCTCTTGCTCTCTTGAATCTATCTCAAATTAATAAATATTGCTTTGAGCCTCCTCTTGATCAGAATTTGGGAAGTCTGGAAATCATTCCCTCAACACAATAACTGACACACTTGGCAACTTATATGTCTCGAGAGATTGAGGACAAGCTTGAGCAAAACTCCACTGAGCTTCATCACCAAATGGATGACATCACAAATGTTGTTAATCATTTATGAACAGATTTGGGGAGAGAGGGCTACAGAAGCAACTAAAATCTATGTTCAAGGATATGTCTGGTCGTCTTCACGATCGAGACACAATCTTCTTCAAAGCTCTTGATGATCAAAAGAAAGTGGTCCTTTCTCTGCAGCAACAGAATGAGCAGTCAATCAACTCTTTGTCCACTAAAATATTTGAGCTCAACAATGGACTATATCTTTTTAAAAATGAGACGAAAACGTATGCTGCCAGCACCACCACTTTAGTTACTCAACAAAATGAACATGTTACTGATCATCGACCAGAAATTCGTGCTGACATTGCCATGAACTCCTCCCAGATCCAAGAGTTAGTCGACTCAGTCCAGCATCTCACAAGGGCGCATGATGACAAAAGGGGGAGAAGAGGCAAGGGGAGAAGGGAAGTCATGGAGATAGAGGGAGACAAAGAGATAAACAAGCAACAATTTCTCAAGCTTCTCAAAGGAAAGAAGATTGGAAATCTCCTTGAGCTTTACCAATAGAGCATGGCCAAGGACAGATCGGATCTTCGAGTGCAGTAACACCAACTGGGATAAGAATTTCTTCTGGAGATCCGGCTTATCAGAACAGAAATCTTCAAGGAACTCATATCGTAGGAGAAGAAAGAAAATTTTCTTCATTCACTCCTAATCTTAGTCCACGAGATTCTATTGAGGAAATTAGAAGAAAAAATGCTGAGCAAAAAAAAGCTTACAATCGCAGAAGGGAAGCTGAAAAGAAATGGTTTGCTTTGGAAAAGCCAAGAAAAAGAAGAAAATTGTAAGCTTATTCTATCTATTCCTTACTAGAATGTTTGTAAATCTAATGATTTTTGTAAAATCCCTTAATCTTCAATAAATTCATCCTTTGATCTAGTAATACAGTGGCTTACTATATTTTAAGTCATATTTACATTTCAAGCAATGCATTTTAAAATTGTCTCATGAAATTGTTGGTTTTGTCATCATCAAATAGGGGAAGATTGTTGAAGTATGCATAGTTTATTTGATTTGATTTGATGATGAAAGTCCTTAATAAATATTTGTACCAGCAAGATTTGTAAAGTCCTTCTTAATGATTCAATGTACAAGGACTTAGAGTTAAAGGATCAAATTTGTTAAGTTGATCTCTTTGGTTTCACCACCTGAGGGCATTAAGCCGATTGGGTGCAAATGGGTCTTTAAAAGAAAGATTAGAGTGGACGGCAAGGTAGAGACCTATAAGGCTCGACTGGTTGCAAAAGGTTTCAAACAAAGACAAGGTGTTGTATATGATGAAATCTTTTCACTAGTAGCTATGCTCAAGGCCATTCAGATTTTACTTGCAATTGTAGCTTATTATCACTACACAATCTGACAAATGGACGTGAAAACGACCTTCCTCATTGAGAAACTTGAGGAGGATATATATATATAATACAACCAGATGGTTTTGTTTCAACGGTGGGAACAAATTAAGTCTGTAAACTACAACGATCCATTTATGGATTGAAGCAAGCTTCTCGAAGATAAAATATCTGTTTTGATGAGACAATCAAAGAGTTTGATTTTATCAAAATGAGGATGAACCTTGTGTGCACAAGAAGGTTAGTGGGAGCATTGTTTCATTTCTAGTATTATATGTTGATGATATATTACTGATAGGGAATGATGTTCCTATGCTACAGTCGATCAAAATTTGGTTATCTAAACACTTCTCCATGAAGGATTTGGGTGAAACATCCTATATTTTGCGGATAAAGATCTATAGAGATAGATTTAAAAGGATGATTGACTTGTCTCAAGGAAAGTACATTGACTCGATACTAAAGAAGTTTAGCGCGAAAGATCCCAAGAGATGTCTCATGCCGATAAGCTATGGAATATATCTCTCCAAGAAACAGGTCCCGAAGACACTCGAGGAGAGAGACAGTATGAGTAAGATTCCTTATGCTTCGGCAATAGGATCTATCATGTATGGTATGATATGTACTAGACCAGATGTTGCTCATGCACTTAGTGTAACAAGCAGATATCAGTCGAATCTAGGAGATCACTAGAAGGCAGTGAAAAACATCTATAGTACTTAAGAAGAACTAAGGATGTATTTCTTGTCTATGGTGGGTCTGAATTGAAAATAGAGGGCTATACAGACTCAAGTTTTCAAACGAACCAAGATGACAGTAAATCCATTTTAGGGTATGTGTTTACCTTAAATAGTGGCACAGTGAGTTGGAAAAGTTCCAAGCAGCAAGCAGTTATTGATTCATTGACAGAGGCAGAGTACATAACTGCAAGTGAAGTTGCAAACAAAGTTGTTTGGATGAAGAAGTTCATAACTAAACTTGGAGTGATTTCTAGCATTAGAGGAGCCGTACCTTTATACTGTGACAACACTTAAGCTGTTGCTCAGGCTAAGGAACCCAGGTCTCAGCAGAAATCCAAACACGTGTTGCGGCGGTTTCATTTGATTAGAGAGATCATTGAAAGACGAGACGTCACCCTGAAACGTGTAGACTCTTAAGACAACATTGTAGATCCATTTACTAAAGTTTTAACCCAACAACAGTTTGATCGTCACTTAGAGAAGATGGGTATTAGATACCATGGCGATTGACTTTAGTGCAAGTGGGAGATTGAATGTAGTATGCACACAAGCCAATCATATTTGATATGATATAGCATATAGTTTGCAATCTTATTCATTTATTAATAAAAGAATTAATATATTAAAGGCATTTTACTTTATTTACATGGTACTGTTACTTTATATGTGATAAATCTATAGTTTTGAGCAATATTTTTTGAATCATGATGATGATCATGCTAATGAGATCTAAATTATTAGAAAGCTTAAAACTAAAATCGTTCCTAATCATTGGATTAATAAAAAGAGGATTAGTGAATCCGGATAGATTGGTACATACTTTGTTTGCTCTTAGGAAGAGAATGATTGATCTCATAATCATTTGTATGGAGACACTAAAGCAAGTATGTAGGTGCTTATTGGAGAATAAGTTCACTGAACGTGACTCACTGAAGGAATACCTAATAGAGTTTTACTTGCCTATTAATAGGAATTCCTCTAGTGATAGTAGTACAAGTGATCCTTGGACTTGAGATCATCATAGTATCTTGTGTATAATGACTGATGAGTTATGCTTTGACATGTCCCTTAAGACCTTTAGGGTATATCAAAGGATATGCTTGGGTATAATAAGTTGTTCATGGAGATAGATGAATGGTCAACAAAGAATCTACCGCTTTTAGTAAAAGAAGAGAATGTCCTATGTGATTCGATAAATGACAACTCAGTAGTCCTTGGCCAAGTTAGAATGAAATTAGAAAGTAGTTTCTAATTTGCATTATTTAGAGTTGTGCATTTGAGAATCGAAATACATATAATTAAATAAAATAAGACTTGACAGTAATTTCATGTCTTATATTTAATTGAGACATTGTTTGGTAGAAGGACTGAATTGTACAGTAACTATTCACTCAAAGGTTCTTTTGTGAATAATGTTAAAATCTATATTATCTCAAAAGTCGTTGATCACTAAGAGGGCTTACCCTTATTATAGAATAAATATTATTTATTTAAATAAATTAAATAGTTTAATTTATTTATTTAAATAAGATTAGAATTGTTTTAATTGATTTATTCATAACTGGTTTAATAGGGAGAACCTAAAGGGTCACACCGCAAAAGAAAAATATTTATTTAAGAAGTAAATGGAATAATCGTAATAATAAGTTAAGTGTATTTAATTTAATTTGCGGTGATAAATAAATTAAATAACTTAATATTTATTATTTAATATTTTGGAAATATTAAATATAAATTAATAAGAGGAGTCTTATTATTATTTAATTCCTAAAAGGGTTTGAAAATTAATTAATAAAAGTACTCTCATAAATTCCTAATTGGATTAGGAGTTTAATCAATTAAAAGAGTTTAATTAAAATAAAATCCTTTTCCTAAATAGTTTAGGAGGGTTGCCCATATCTATAAATAAGAGGAGTCTTATTATGGATTAGGGTTCCACACACATACTTTTATTAGATTTGGGAGAGTACTTACAAGTTTTATAGAGATAGAAAACTAGGGTTTTGCCAACACTCATCTTTTTGAATACATATTATTCCTTGGTATCACCTCTGGAGGCCAAACACTTGGGTGGCTAATCTTGATCAAAGGAAGGAATCTAACCAGTGAATTCAAGGAGAACGCGAAGGACTTGGAGTTGAACTCGTACCTGTGGAAGCACAATTTTACAAGGGTGTGATTCTGATTCTCTATCTCTTTCGTTTAGTCGTTAATTGAGCATAAAAATTGATCATGGTGATGGGTTGTATTAAAATTTTAAAATTCGATTTTATCGCGCTTCCGCTTTATTTGTGTAATTTGATTGCATGCTCGCGTCATATACAAACCTAACAGTTCCACCTTTATAACTTGTCGGAAACGATCCAGGCGATGACCACCTCACGCAAGCGTGCCGTGGAGTCTATCACCTTTCTAGATCTTTGTGTGCCTTTAGGAAACAACATATTCAACTTCTTGCTATACGATCAATTTTAAACTTATGGTCTATAAATCAAGTTTATTCTTCGAGATAGATCAACCTGGCAAGTTTGATCTCTAAACTAAGTCCTTTTACACCAATTTTATTTTAAGGACTGTACAAAAGCTACTGATTACAAATATTCATTAATTACACATATCATCATCAAATCTAAAAACATGCATTTTACTAACAAGATTGTGAAAGATCTTCTTGAACATTTTGTCTTTAAGAATGAGTTAATTTTTCTTGAATTAGAATATGAATCGAGGTTGGAGTATGTTTTTTGACAATGAGAAGATTCTTCTTGAACTAGAATAGTAATCGGAGTTGGAGTTGGGGTACTTTTTAATCGTTTAAAATAATGTTCCAAATTTGAAATTTGACAATCTACAAAAAATAATCACATTAACAAGAATTATAATATTCGGTTCATTAATAAAAATTAATCACATTAACAAAAAATAATCACATTTGACAATCTCAACAAGTAATTCATATTTTATACCGTATACACGTCTAATAGACAACCACCTAATATCAAGCAATAATCATCTAACCAAGAATCCAAGTATATCCAACTAAAACATATTGCGAGTTTCAAAAAAAATTCCAATTTTTAAAAACTACAATTTCAAAAATTAAAAGTATTAGGGATAAACTTACCTTTAATTAAGCAGACAAAGTACATAGGTGATGGTAGAATGAGATATTGAAGGGAAAAGTACCCTCTTTTCTACAATATGAGATTGAGAATGAGGTTAAAAACAAATTTAGAAGTTAGGTTTCAAAAATTAAAATTAATTTAGAGGAATTTACCTCTAGATGATCAAAGAAGAGATGGTGAGAATGAAAGATCTATGAGATGAGGAAAACAAATTAATTTGGTGTAGAACTTCTGTCCGTGATTGGTGACTTCGTGCGACTTTTTTTTTTCCTTTCTTTATTTGAGAACTTGTTATGAGGCGAATTGGCGAAGAGAGGAAACCTCTTATATTGCTGCATCACATTCACGGTGGGATATTGAGTTTATTAAATATAAAATTACAATCTTGTCCCTATAGGTAAAAAAAATTAGAGTGATTGTACGTGATCCCACAAGACCCACTGTGGGTCCACCACTGACCATCGGTATTTTTATTTATGATCATATAAGTTGTGGATGTTAGGTTTGTATATAACGCGAGCATGCAATCAAATTACATAAATAGAGCGGAAGCGCGATAAAACGGATTTTAAAATTTTTATACAAACCATCACCATGATCGATCAATGTGCTCAATTAACGATACAAACAAAAGAGAAAGAGAATAAGAATTATACCCTCGTAGAACAAAGCTTCCTCGGGTACAAGTTCAACTCCTAGTCCTTCGTGTTCTCCTCGAATGCTACGGTGTGATTCCTTCCTTTGATCAACGATAGCCACCCAAGTGTTTGGCCTCTAGAGGTGATCCACCAAGGAAGAACAAGTATTTACAATAACTATTACATTCTTCAAAATTAATTCTAATTAGTCCTATTACAGAAACTATTTACAATAAATAGAAACCTTGATCAGCAATCAAGGGGAAGTACATAGGAGGGAGATAGAATTTACATTATGAAAAATTAGAGAAGACGAGGTACGCAGACCCCATTTATAAAAACCTATTCATTCAAGCATCCACTAAAATAAATCCAATCACACATTGGTCAATAGTCCATAATCAATCCCTATTTATTATCATACATATCTCTATATGTATCAATAAATAACATTCATCTCATGAATAATAAAACCATTCCATATATGCATTAATATCAATTAATGGGCAAAAGTTTTGCTAATATTTAGTTTTGGAAACAGAATAAACTCTTTTATTTTAATCAAAAACCAAATCCAAATTAAACTCCTTTAATTTTTAGCAATTTGAAATTCCATTCCAGATAAAATAAACTCTTTTATTTTAAACTTTTATCAATTAAATAAACCATTTATCTTAATTGAGAATTTTTTTTTTCAAAGTCTGCACACCGGCGTGGCCGCGCTCCAATTTGAACTAGGAGCGGCGCGGTCGCGCTGCACCCCCAGAAATGTTTTCTGGGTTAGGGCGCGGCTGCGCCGCGACGCAGATTCAGAAAAAATTTTCTTCAGCCCAAAATCTGATCGTATCGCATATCAATTCATACATGGAATCATAAAAATCGATAATTAGCACATGATTAGGCTCTGATACCACTGTTAGGTTTGTATATAACGCGAGCATGCAATCAAATTACATAAATAGAGCGGAAGCGCGATAAAACGAATTTTAAAATTTTTATACAAACCATCACCATGATCGATCAATGTGCTCAATTAACGATATAAACGAAAGAGAAAGAGAATACGAATTATACCCTCGTAGACCCTCGTAGAACAAAGCTTCCTCGGGTACAAGTTCAACTCCTAGTCCTTCGTGTTCTCCTCGAATGCTACGGTGTGATTCCTTCCTTTGATCAACGATAGCCACCCAAGTGTTTGGCCTCTAGAGGTGATCCACCAAGGAAGAACAAGTATTCAAGAAGTTGGGTATTTGACAAAAACCCTAGTTTCTATCTCTATAGAAATTGCAAGTACTCTCCACAAATCTTATGCAAGAGTGTGTAACCCTAATCTATGATAATACTCTTCTTATTTATAGATGTAGGAATAACCCTTCCCTAAACTATTTAGGATTAGGGTTTATATTCTAATTAAACTCCTTTAATTAATTATGCTCCTAATCCAATTAGGAATTCGTGAGAGAGTACTTCTACTAATTAATTCCCAATCCCTATTAGGAAATAAATAATAGTTCTATTAATTAATTCCCAATCCCTATTAGGAATTAAATAATAGTAATAGTAATAATAATAATAAGACTCCTCTAATTAATTTATATTTAATATTTCCAAAATATTAAATAATAAATATTAAGCTATTTAATTTATTCTATCTCCATAGACTAAATTAAATACACTTAACTTATTATTACAATTATGCCATTTACTTCTTAAATAAATATTTTTCTTTTGCGGTGTGACCCTTTAGGTTCTCCATATTAAACCGGTTGTGAATAAATTAATTAGAACAATTCTAATCTTATTTAAATAAATAAATTAAACTATTTAATTCATTTAAATAAATAATATTTATTCTACAATAAGGGTAAGCCCCCTTAGCGATCAACGACTTTCTAGATAATATAGATTTCAACATTAATCACAAAAGAACCTTTGAGTAAATAGTTACCATACAATTCAATCCTTCTACCATACAATGTCCCAATTAAATATAAGACATGGATTTACTGTCAAGTCTTATTTTATTTAATTATATGCATTTCGATTCCCAAATGCACAATTCTAAACAATGCAAATTAGAAACTCCTTTCTAATTTCATTCTGCCTTGGCCAAGGACTACTGAGTTGTCATTTATCGAATCACATAGGACATTCACATCTTTTACTAGACGTGGTAGATTCTTTGTTGATCATTCACCTATCTTCATGCACAACTTATTATACCCAATCATACCCTTTGATATACCCCAAAGGTCTTAAGGGACATGTCAAAGTATAATTCATCATACACAAGATACTATAATGATCTCAAGTCCAAGGATCACTTGTACTACTATCACTAGAGGAATTCCTATTGACAGGCGAGTAAAACTCCATTAGGTATTCTTTAGCGAGTCACGTTCAGTGAACTTATTCTCTAATAAGCACCTACATACTTGCTTTAGTGTCTCCACACAAATGATTATGAGATCAATCATCCTCTTCCTAAGAGCAAGCAACGTATGTACTAATCTATCTGGATTCACTAATCCCCAATTTAGTAATCCAACGATTAGGAACAATTTTAGTTTGTGAGCTATCTAGAATTTAGATCTCATTAGCATGATCACCATCATGATTCTAAAAGCATTGCTCAAAACTATGGGTTTATCACATTTAATATAACAGCATCATGTAGATAATATAAAATGCCTTTTAAGAAAATCAATTCTTTTATTAATAAATGAATAAGATTACAAAGTATATGCTACATCATATCAGATATGATTGGCTTGTGTGCATACTACTTTCAGTGGATGGCTAATATGACCCATAAAAATACTATTACACCAATAAATTAGGCCTTAATACGTTATGATTTGTATTTAGACTTGTTATATTTATGATGCATTTATGTTGGGAAGAATAGCAAAATTGTCCCTCCAAGTTACCACCTAATTTCAATATGGCCTATTAATTGGTAAAAGTCTCAATAAGGCCCAAAATCAGACAATTCGAGTTCATTTCAGTCTTCGACTGAGTTGAGGCTGTTTTTAAGGGGAGAATGATAAAGTCACCTAAATAGTTTAATTTTAAATAATAAAATAAAACAATTAAATATCAAAATAAATAAAATAAGAATTAATTAATTAACTAAAAAATAATCTCAACAAAAAATAAATAAAACCTTTTTACTTAATTAAAAGTCATTTAAAACAAATCAGAACATTTTGAAAACAAAAATCTTACCATATGATAAATGTTAACACTAGAAAATGCTTTGATCAAACAACAAATTGAAAATATACAAAAATAAAAAATTAACCATACCAATGAAATAGAAACATAAAGAAAGCTTAACTAGAGAAATTGAAAATATTAACTAAAATAAGTCAAGCCAAACTTCACAATCTCGATCAGAACAAAAAAGTGAAATTGATGATTGAAAATAAGGAATACGTACCGGATCGATGTTACAAGTGGACGGTAGTGGGTGGTTGGCAGTCAATTTTGCCTGGAATCAAACCATTTCGGCTATGAATAGATATGGATCGGGAGATTTGTCTTGAAATCCTGCGTAATTTTTCTCGGATTGAGCCTTTTTTCACATGAAAGTTCAAGATTTGAGAGATGCATTTGCTCAGATCTCGCCAGAAAGCACCGGGAGACGATGGATAGGAGGTCTCGATGATGGCAAACGAGTGGGGTGTCGTCATTGAAAGAACTGATTTTGATCTTTTGGTTTGTCTAGCTTGCACTTTGTTTAGTGGGTTTTGATTTTGGAGTTCTGGGTCATGAGTTATGGGCTTCCTCCTTAAACACATCATCTCATCATTTGTAAACTTGTTAGCCATGGTGATTTTGGGGATCGGGGATACAAGAACGAAATTTGAGAATTTCATCCAAAAGGTAATTTTCCTTTCTCTATCTCTTTTTTTTTCTTTTTATTTCTCATCTTGAGAGTTGATTTTTAGGTTCTATTATATATTTGGGGATGAAATTGATAAAGAAAGAGATGAATTTATTCTTGGTTTGTGTTTGTATTCTTGTTGTGCTAGTGTGTGTGTGTTTGAATTTACATGTATGTGTGTTCTTGGTGTGTTAGTGTGTGTGTTTTACTTATTTTGATATTTATTTGTTTTATTTTATTATTTAAAATTTAACTATTTAGGTGAGTTTACCATTCTGCCTTTTAAAAAAGCCCCAACTCAGTCAAAGTACTAACATGAGCCCTAGTTGTCCGATTTTGGGCTTTATTGAGACTTTTATTAATTAAGAGGTCATATTGAAATTGAGTGGCAACTTGGATGGACAGTTTTAAAATTTGACCTTTATGTTGTTATGTCTTTTGTTTTTGTTTATAAATATAGTTGATATCTTTTAATATTCATAATTATGTATTATACAGATTATGTCGCATCATGGAGCTAATAGTTCACATCCTATAGATTCTAACACTGATGATTCTAGTAGCAGTACTGATATTGATGAGGAATTCAACGAAGTTTTAATGTTTCAACTTATGTTGGATTAAGAAAAAATTTTTTATGATAAAATGTTATGCAGAACTTTACTTTTAGGTGAAAAAAATATATACGATAAAAATTCTTGTAGGAAAGAATAACAGGTGTTTCAAAAGTTTTCGAAAGGAGAAACATATTGTAGACACCCAAATTTTGCACTTCGTATACTAACCCTGGCAGGAGGACAAAACCGTTAATTAACCCAGCCTACGAGACGAGGGTGGACATAAGTGCGAACACTCAAAGCCACCACAACGACTTGCGATCAAAGCCGACACGACAACGAGCATTCCTGAATGATATTACACGTTTTACAGCGGTTCCCGGACTGCAAAATACAAGCCTTTCAGCAAAAATTAGCAATATGACACGAGAATCAGGGTGCGCTCGAAAATCGAGAAAATCAGCCCACCCAGCCGCGGATTGATCTACGGCCAACGATTAAAATAATTGAAGTGCGCGACGGACGGCTGAAGTGCGCGGCGGGCGCGGAGAAATCGAGGCCAGCCGCAGATCAATCTGCGGCTGCCTCTGGATGGCTTTATCAATACAGTTCTTCCTCCAGCAGACGGACAGTAGGAGAATTTGAGAGAAATAGGGAGAAACAGCAGCATTTGGAGGCGGAAAGGAGAGAAAAGAGAGAAAAAAGTGAGGATTTGTACCCCTTTTGTTAGATTGTATCACATATATTTTCCATTCTACTCAATATACGAATTTATACGCATCGTGGTGTCATTTGCAAGGTGAAAAAACCTTTCTTTTATAGCATTTTTTGTTATATCATTTTGTTAACCTTTTTGTCATTTGGGATACATTAAATGTAATCTTTCTTGTATATTATGGTGAATCCATGGATTGAGGACTATTAGTGAGGGTTCCAAATGGAACGAAATTCTTCCTAATGGCCCGATGATATCCATTTGATGATTTTTAGCTCGTTATAGTAATGTAGCAATTTTGGATGTGAGCCTAGGAACGCGACCCCGTGGTACAAATCCGATGATGGACATTTTTGGGTGTATGTAATAGGGCCGATGTACCCTTTATTGTAAATATGTAATTGTCGGGCCTTAAAACGATATCAAGTCGAAAATCGGGTTTAAGGCCCCGTAATAGTGAAATATGTGATTGTGGGCGTTCGAGGTTATTTTGATGGCTTACATGCCCATGAATAGCCCCAACGCATCTTAATGCTTGATTTGACTTATGACATAAAATTGATTTCAAAGCTAAACGATGAAGATTTTCGTAAAATCAATCAAATTAGGTTATTAGCATCACGAGGATAAGAAATTGGAAGTGCTAATGAATGTCGATTTCTATTTAACAAGAAGGCAAAAGAAAGATCGTGTTTAAACGTCACAAGAAATGGTTTGATGAAAATAAATGGTTGTTTTATTAAACCGTTGTGCATAGGGTTAAAGAGATTCTAGAAGTTGCCCATCATTTGAGTTATGAAAGCAACGTATAGATCTCGATTCCTATTTTGACGAAGGTTTAAAAAACTCTTGTTTTGCCAAAACGACACCTAATGAAAACCTTGCAGTTTTGACAATTAAAATCCAACCTTTCTAATAAAAAATAAAGCTTTCTCGTATAAGCCGAAGGACATTCTAAAGCATTCTCAAAAGAAAACACGACTTTTCATAAAAACCCAAATGGTTTCTTCATGCAAACTCACCACGACGTTCACATAGGCACACACGCACACGCACACACATTTTAAGAATTAAAGGATAGGAAAAGCATCAAGATTGCGGTAACCGTATTTCACGGAAGACGAGGGGTGCCTAACACCTTCCCCTCGCTTAAGCAAGCCCCCGAACTCTATGAATCTCGATTCGCAGACCAATTAATTCGGAGTCACACATATGAGCCAGCGATTTACGAAAACGAAAACTCGGATGAGTTGGTACATCCATTTCAACTATACCAACTGGCGACTCTAGTCAATTGGCTCATCATAAAAACGATCTTTCAAAACCCCGTCGACATTAGTGCCAACCTTTTCCAAAAAATCATCTAATAAAAGGCTAAAATCGGAAAGGGTAACAATCTCCATGGAAGCGATCCCTTCCGGCGTTGACAGCTGGCGACTCTGCTGGGGATATTAGAGGGCTTAAGCCGCGTTCAAGTCTTGATGCTGTCCTATCCTTGAAAATTCATGAATGTGTGTGTGCGTGCGATATTTTGACCTGTTGTTGTGTGAATGTGTTTTACCAATGAAGGAATGGTTGAATGGAATTGCTTTACTTTAAAGTAATCATTTGCATACGGTGAGGACGATGAATGTGAATGTATGTTGAGAGTGTACCTCCTATTGAGGCAAACCTGTCGGTTGCTTATTACTGGACTCGAAGGGGCTGCTCCCTGGAGATGGCTCAGGAAATGCACCACCTAAATTCGCTCCAATCGAAAGGATTCAGACGAGTAGATTGCAAAGATTTGGGGAACTTCATGCCGAAAAGCCCGCGAGAGTAACCCTAGGGTAGAGCCTCTGATAAACCTAACGAAAGGGAAGCTTCTTCATACCCTTTTATCGTTCAGTCAAATAAATAAATGTCATGTAAATGGCATACAACTGTCATACCGTCATCATCGTAATAAATATGTCCTGTATCATGTGATTACATCACCTGCACATCTAAAGAGAATACTGACATGGTTTTGCAGGAAGGCAATCCATACCACGTACCAAGGGTTCCTAAAACTTCTAAATACTATCCTGTCATCGAACACTGACCTTGTTTTGCAGGATAAGATTAGAGAACCTAAAAAAAAGAAAAAATAATCATGCATCAGTGTTGACATGCATCTGCCAACTTGTAACTGGCGCAGTACTAAACTACGGCCCTTGTTTGTTTTGCGAGATTGCCCCTAGGACCCAACTAAGAGGCTGTAAAATCCATACTCCATCCATCCAAATGGCAGAAGCCGGTAGCCATGAAATTACAGTTCTACCACTCCAACAATACGGCCGAATACGAGGGATGGATCCTAGCACTGAGATTAGCCCTGGGAATGGGAATCAAAAGGATGGTAGTAGTTGGAGACTTCGAATTGGTCATCCGGTAGGCCATGGGAATAAACAACACCAAAGGGCTTCGGCTATTGCCCTACCATCGCCTCATCATCAAACTTGCCAAACAAATCAAAGATATTGCCTTTCGGCACGTTCCCAGAAATCAAAATGACTTCGCGGATACTCTAGCCACACTGGCTTCCCTGATTCACACATCACGGTACAAGACGAGCTTTAAGGGAGAAATTACGGTACAGACTTGTCCGGCCTATGAGGATCAGGTCGGAGAGATCTCCCATAGTGACGCCCCTCCTAAATGGGCTTGGTATCAAAACATTAAAGAGTTCCTTCGAGACAACTCCTCTCCCAAAAATGCAGATCTGACCGAGAAAAGAGAATCCAAAGAGGGGCAGTGAAATTCTTCCTAAGCGGAGACGATCTGCATAAATGGGACCTAGCTACGGGACTGCTGAGATATCTGGAAGTCGAAGAAGCCCACAGATTAATGAACGAAGTACATGACGATGTGTGCGGAGCCCATATGAGCAGAACATTTTTGCAAAGAAAATCATGTGAACGGGTCACTCCTGGCTAACCATGAAAACTGACTGCGATACTCATGTCAGGAAATACCATCAATGCCAGATCCATGCCAATGCAATCTATGAACCTCCTAATGAGCTCCATTGCTTGACCTCACCGTGGCCAGTTGGACCGTGCAGCAAGTGATGTCCAGGAAGGGGTAAATCCAGGAGTATGGCAGTGAATCCCGGACAGTAGAAGATCAATGGGTTTTAAAATTCTGAGTTTTATTTCAAATCTCTGCACGCTCATGTCATTTTGTCATGTTATCCAAAAAGAAGATCATGTGCTGAAATGTTTTATATATATGACAAGCATTTTTGTTTTATGTCAGGTACCCCGATTTGAGGCATTCTAGCCTGACAAGCGATAGGCCAAACTTGAAGGAGGATCACGATTTTGGTATAGAGCTAGATTTCGATCTGATGGGGATTGAGCAGGACGAGACAGATATCGACAATACACCTGACGAGATCAAAGGATGGGGCGAAGATAAACCCAAACCCGACTTAGACCAAACCATCGCCATCAAACATCAGAACCCCTAACGATCACGAAGAACCCGGAGTAGGGGCAAATGCGACCACAAAAAAAAATCTCAAAAAATTAAAAATCCCCCAAACCTTTCAACGGGTCAAAGGTTCGGATCTTTTGTCAGCCTAGCGAGATACCGATGCAACCAGTACGAGGAAGATCACAAGAAAAATAACTTAACGCTGGGGCATTTATCAATTACCCATGAAATGATGACGTGCAAATTGGCACCCATGCAACAATCCCATCAACATGCACCATCATCATCAAGTGCTACCTCATGTCAATTCAATATTCAACGATACGGTCATCTGACATTTGTCAAGCGTAGTTTTCTTGGGATACGATGACCCGCGTGAAAGGGGATTTTATTTGACTTGATAGGAATCAGACTAATTCTGACAAGCAACCGTGGAGCACGATCGTGAGTATGATTAGACGAAGAAAGCTATTCAACCTTTTGATCGGGTACAAAGCCTTAATTCAAAGCAACGTTTGCGACAGAATCGACCTCATGTGCCAGTCTTCACTTTGCATTTGCACGAACTTTCAGTTATGGGGTATAAAACTATGACGACGTTGATGGCAATTAACACGTAGTCAGACAGTCAGTAATTATCAAGCTAATATCAAGAAGTCAGACGATAAATGATTATCAAGCTAATGTCTCGAATCGTGGCCTGGGTTATTCGAGTAATTAAGCCCGAGGGGTGTCTCTACACCTGGTGCCCTAAAGCCATCTGGTTTGGGAGTCGCTGGCCCAACACTCGTTACATGGGTAACTCAGAGCCTAAGAAAACGAGCATTACAGTAGAGGAGGCCCGAGCAGATTCGAATCGTGGCATGGGCTACTCGAGTAATTAAGCCTAAGGGGTGTCTCTGCATCTGGTGCCCTAAAGCCGTCTGGTTTGGGAGTCACCGGCCTAACACTCGCTACATGGGTAACTCAGGCCTAAGAAAACGAATCTTGCGCAAGGTCAAGCAAAGAATGAATGGTGCAGACCACCAGCTTGTCTCGAACCGTGGCCTTTGTTACTCGAGTAAATAAACCCGAAGGGGTGTCTGTACACCTAATGCCCCAAAACCGTCTGGTTTGGGAGTCATTGGTCCAAAACTCGTTAAATGGGTAATTTTGAATAGCCTAAGAAAACGAGACAAGTGAAGTGGGCTAATAAAGAGAAAAGATAATACGAAAAAACTCTCGGCCTTAAACAAGAAGTCATGGAAGAGAAACCCCTACTGAATGCTGCATCGCACAGTGCATTTGTCATATGACGTCAATCCTGCTAAGAACGTTGTCGAGAATGGAGACAGAATACCTTTGACGAGGGAAGGTAGTTCTTTTGAATTCGACCTTACTCATGTACAATGACCATGAATGCTCGAAGGTGTTCTTACGATTTCATAACTCGTTAAATAGAAAATCATCAACTCACGAGGGATTAAAAATAACTTCCAATCTGGTACATTCATGATCCACAACTCACTAGATTGTGCGATCAATAGATATTCAATTTCATGTGCTTTAACTGCATTTACTCTTTTGTCGAGATTATAATATCTTTGTGTTGGACTAACACTAACGGCCCTAGCCTTCAAGTTTTGGCATTTGTTAGTCGTTTGATATGCAGGATCTTGCAGAGCTGTGGATAACTCAGCACGGTCAACATCGCGAGTTTTCGATGGAAATTCTTGGTCACAACATGCGCCAAGGCAGGGGCAGTTAAGAATCGTGAAATGGAAGGAAGCTGAGGCTGCACAGAACTTCTCGTCATTGGGCCTTTCCCCAATCATGACTATCACTGCCTCGACATCCAAATGATCCACGTGCATGAGCATATACAAGGATGATATAATGCGGGACAACAGCATATCGGCCATCAGAAATGATCAAAAGGCCAAGGAGCCCAACGTAGCTGTCGATCATCACAGAGAGCGAAACAGACTGCCTCAACTTGATGAAATGAAACAGGCAGAGTACCAAACCAATGTTGAAGCCTAAAAACTACACTTCACGACTAGGCGTGATCCGATCAAATGTTGGCAAGCAACGACGACTGTCGAATCGTATCATTTGACTGAACAGGGGTCATTCCTATCTAAACATATGTTGTGCACATGCATCTGTCCATAACATATCTGCCACATCATGCATAACATCTTTTTCATGCATACATGCACGATCAAAATGAAAATCTTCAGGGGAAAGTACAAGCACGTCACTTTCAACCTCACAAATGATCAGACCGTAATGGCTTTTGCGGTATGGTACGTGGACGATGTTGGTGGGAGATCCAGGACAGAAGCCGATCACACATCCCACTTCAAGAAATCACTCAAATCAAATCGAGTGACCCCTGGGAAAGGGCTGGTAGCCAAACAACCAATGACCCCTGGGAAGGGCTGGTATCCAAACAATCAATGACCCTGGGAAGGGCTGGTATCCAAACAAGAAGTGAACCTAGGAAGGCATCCAAGCAAATCACAACAAGGTGGTGAGCACCCTGGGAAGGGCTGGTATCCAAAACAAATAATGACCCTGGGAAGGGCTGGTACCCAAACAAGAAGTGAACCTGGGAAGGCATCCAAGCAAATCACAACAAAGTGGTGAGTGAACCTGGGAAGGCATCCAAGCAAATCACAATAAGGTGGTGTGAAAACCTGGGAAGGCATCCAAACGAACCACAACAAGGTGGTGAACAACCCCTGGGAAGGGCCGATATGCAAAAAGTGAGCGATCCCTGGGAAGGGCTGAGATCCAAGCAAACCCCGACAAATGATGACATTTGTAGAACACTATCAAAAGACTGTACATGGGTCATTTTTCATCAAATTTACATTTTAAATATTGTGTCATATGCATTGAATAGATGATAATTCTGTACGTGATCCATGCAGGTTAGGTGTCAAGGTCCTAGCCTATCAGAGTCAAAAGCGATGACTGCCAAGAACGATGTACGAGGACGAACTCCAAGGATGCCTTTCAAGCTAGTCAGGAGAATAATTTCCTTTGATGACAATGCGATGGAATAAGGTGATTACGAGATGGGTGACCGGATACGAGACCCGGCCCCGACAAGACAATCGACCGGATACGAGACCCGGCGATTACGAGATGGGTGACCGGATACGAGACCCGGCCCCGACAAGACAATCGACCGGATACGAGACCCGGCGATTACGAGATGGGTGACCGGATACGAGACCCGGCCCCGACAAGACAATCGACCGGATACGAGACCCGGCGATTACGAGATGGGTGACCGGATACGAGACCCGGTCCCGACAAGACAATCGACCGGATACGAGACCCGGCGATTACGAGATGGGTGACCGGATACGAGACCCGGTCCCGACAAGGCAATCGACCGGATACGAGACACGACGATTACGAGATGGGTGACCGGATACGAGACCCGGCCCCGACAAGGCAATCGACTGGATACGAGACCCGGTGATTACGAGACGAGCGACCGAATACGAGACCCGACACTCACAAGACGATCATCCGGATACGAGACCCGGTGATCATGAGACGAGCGACCGGATACGAGATCCGGCACTCACAAGACAATCAACCGGATACGAGACCCGATGATTACGAGACGAGCGACCGGATACGAGACCCGACACTCACAAGACGATCATCCGGATACGAGACCCGGTGAACACGAGACGAGCGACCGGACACGAGACCCGACACTCACAGAACAATCAACCGGATAGGAGACCCGGTGATTACGAGACGAGCGACCATATACGAGACTCGGTGATCACGAGACGAGCGACCGGATACGAGACCCGGTGATCATGAGACGAGCGACCGGATACGAGACCTGGCGATTACGAAATGAGCAACCGGATACGAGACCCGGTGCAAATGAGACGACTAATCGGATACAAGACCCGACGGTTGTGAGACAACGATGATGCGATCAACAATTGAGTCCGATTGAGGTCAATGCTCACAATAAATTTACGATTGCATGATGCATTGACACCTTTAGGAATGTTTTGCATACATTACATCTTGTGTTGCATCATAAGCTATGTGTGTTACATCATGTATGTACTGTCATTCTTATGCACTGTCATTCATGCATCGGGTGTCTACTTCTTTATCATGTTCATTTCATTTAAACATTTCATAAACATGATAAAGAGGGGCAGCTCTAGACACCCAAATTTTGCACTTCATATACTAACCCTGGCAGGAGGGCAAAACCATCAATTAACCCAGCCTACGAGACGAGGGTGGACATAAGTGCGAACACTCAAAGCCACCACAACGACTTGCGATCAAAGCCGACACGACAACGAGCATTCCTGAATGATATGACACGTTTTCTAGCGGTTCCCGGACTGCAAAATACAAGCCTTTCAGCGAAAATCAGCGATACGACACGAGAATCAGGGTGCGGCTTGAAAATCGAGAAAATTAGCCCACCCAGCCGCGTATTGATCTGCGGCCAACGATTAAAATAATTAAAGTGCGCGATGGACGGCTGAAGTGCGCGGCGGGCGCGAAGAAACCGAGGCCAGCCGCAGATCAATCTGCGGCTGCCTCTGGATGGCTTTATCAATACAGTTCTTCCTCCAGCAGACGGACAGTAGGAGAATTTAAGAGAAAATAGGGAGAAACAACAGCATTTGGAGGCGGAAAGGAGAGAAAAGAGAGAAAAAAGTGAGGATTTGTACCCCTTTTGTTAGATTGTATCACATATATTTTCCATTCTACTCAATATACGAATTTATACGCATCGTGGTGTCATTTGCAAGGTGAAAAAACCTTTCTTTTATAGCATTTTTTGTTATATCATTTTGTTAACCTTTTTGTCATTTGGGATACATTAAATGTAATCTTTCTTGTATATTATAGTGAATCCCGAGGACTATTAGTGAGGGTTCCAAATGGAACGAAATTCTTCCTAATGGCCCGATGATATCCATTTGATGATTTTTAGCTCGTTATAGTAATGTAGCAATTTTGGACGTGAGCCTAGGAACGCGACCCCGTGGTCCAAATCCGATGATGGACATTTTTGGGTGTATGTAATAGGGCTGATGTACCCTTTATTGTAAATATGTAATTGTCGGGCCTTAAAACGATATCAAGTCGAAAATCGGGTTTAAGGCCCCGTAATAGTGAAATATGTGATTGTGGGCGTTCGGGGTTATTTTGATGGGCTTACATGCCCATGAATAGCCCCAACGCATCTTAATGCTTGATTTGACTTATGACATAAAATTGATTTCAAAGCTAAACGATGAAGATTTTCGTAAAATCAATCAAATTAGGTTATTAGCATCACGAGGATAAGAAATTGGAAGTGCTAATGAATGTCGATTTCTATTTAACAAGAAGGCAAAAGAAAGATCGTGTTTAAACGTCACAAGAAATGGTTTGATGAAAATAAATGGTTGTTTTATTAAACCGTTGTGCATAGGGTTAAAGAGATTCTAGAAGTTGCCCATCATTTGAGTTACGAAAGCAACGTATAGATCTCGATTCCTATTTTGACGAAGGTTTAAAAAACTCTTGTTTTGCCAAAACGACACCTAATGAAAACCTTGCAGTTTTGACAATTAAAATCCAACCTTTCTAATAAAGAATAAAGCTTTCTCGTATAAGCCGAAGGACATTCTAAAGCATTCTCAAAAGAAAACACGACTTTTCATAAAAACCCAAATGGTTTCTTCATGCAAACTCACCACGACGTTCACATAGGCACACACGCACACGCACACACATTTTAAGAATTAAAGGATAGGAAAAGCATCAAGATTGCAGTAACCGTGTTTCACGGAAGACGGGGGGTGCCTAACACCTTCCCCTCGCTTAAGCAAGCCCCCGAACTCTATGAATCTCGATTCGCAGACCAATTAATTCGGAGTCACACATATGAGCCAGCGATTTACGAAAACGAAAACTCGGATGAGTTGGTACATCCATTTCAACTATACCAACTGGCGACTCTGGTCAATTGGCTCATCATAAAAACGATCTTTCAAAACCCCGTCGACATTAGTGCCGACCTTTTCTAAAAAAATCATCTAATAAAAGGCTAAAATCGGAAAGGGTAACAATCGCCACGGAAGCGATCCCTCCTGGCGTCGACACATATCTTTATTTATCTTTGTGTCAGGTTAAAGATAATAGAGCTACTTGTAGATGACAAAAGAAGTTAATATTGAAGAGGGTGTTGCAATGTTTCTCTTTGTACTATGTCATAATATGCGTCATAGAATTATAGCAGAATGATTTCAACACTCAACTCAAATTGTTAGTAAGTGGTACAGTAAGGTATTAAGAGCTATATGCGTTCTAGGCACACATTATATGACCAAGAGGCCAAGATAACATCCCTACTCAAATTCAAGAAGGCTCGTGATACTATCCTTATTTATAGGTACAATAATATTTTTTATATTTATAATGTGGATTTATGTATAAATTATTATTTAATTTAATTAACACTTTTTTTTCATAGAATTGTATTTGAGCAATCGATGGAACACATGTTTCGGCTTGGTCTCCTGCAAATATATAAAAAAATTACTTTTCGAGGTAGAAAAATCTATATTACTCAGAATGTAATGGTAAGCTTGTTCCTTTGATATGTTAGTTACTTTTAAATATACGGGATGGGAGGGCAGTGCAAACAACTCTCAAGTGTTTGTAGATGCGGTTACAAGATAAACAAATATTTTTTAATGCCAACTGAAGTTATGTATATTGTAAATTCAAATATATATATATATATATGTTGAGATTTGTTTTATGTTATTAAATTTTATATTATTCATAACTGCTATTTATTGTAGATAAATATTATATCATGGATGTTGGATAGCCAAATATGTCGGGTTTTCTTGCTCCTTATCGTTTTGAACGATATTACTTGCGTGATTATAGAGGATTTTGGGGTGTGATTAATTGAGCCCAAATAATATGGTAGGCCACGATTCACGTGGGGGAAACCTCCCCACGTGGGGGTCTTTTGTAGAAATTGGAGCAGTTGAATATCTAAAATCCCTGTTCCTAAAGGTAGGTAGGATATAATTTGGCGCCCCTTTTTAAAGGAGATTCAGTCTAATCCCATTAAGAAATCTGACCTAATGGGGAGACCTACTTACTATAGGGGGGCATGCATAACGTCGGTAAAATGTGATCATTATAAATACAAGGCTAAAATTTCGTTTCAAAGGTAATCAACTTTTTACAACACTAGAGCTTAAAACCTCCATTGTTAAACCTTATTCAGCTTGTACTTACTCTCACACCGGAGTTATCTCCTGGCAGCCTAAACTGCTAGGTTCTTGAGTGTGGTTTCGTTTCTGTGCAGGATTGGACGCGCTTTTGGTGATTGAGGTGCGTGGATGAATTTTGGCGTTAACATTGGCGTTAGAAGGAGGGCTTTTAGTGCTTGATAATTTTCAATCACTCGGTATTTTTTGATCAATAACAATGGTGTCGAATAAGTTAAAAACGGTCTCAGCACATGGTGAATCCACCACTGGTCTTTCTCAACCCAGATGTTCGGTTAGGGATAGGTTGGGACATTCAAAAAGTATATCCGACTAGCTGAGCCCCCAAAGCCCTTCAGTAGGCCCAACCAAGCCACAAACGATGATTGTCAGGAGAAAATTATTTCCGACCACCCAAAAGACGCCACAACGTGATAGACATGTCAAAGATCGAAGTTCTAGGCCGGGTCAGAGTCGGGACGAAAAGGAGACAATCATTTCTAGAATGATGCAACGTCGTGAAGACTCTATAGATGCCATATGCCTTCAACAATTAGAGTTGGAGAAATAGTTGGCGTCTCTACTGGATGAAGAGGAAGTTTCCTCTAGTCGGCATCAGCATCGCGAAGTATCGCCAGGGGGCCAGTCCAGGACACATCGTTCGGACGACTCTCAGCATGATAGGAGCAGGCTTAGAAGCCGCTCACAGGAGAGGGTCAGGCGTCGAAGTCGATCCCAGGATAGGAGCAGGCATCAAAGCCGCTCTCAAGAGAGGGTCAGGCGTCGAAGCCGATCCCAGGACAGGAGCAGGCATCGAAGCCGCTCTCAAGAAGCAAGCAGTGAAGGTAGAGGACGATCCGAACAGAGAAAGCGTGTGGCCTCTCCAGTTTAGGATCAGGACAAGCATGAGCCGTCCCCCCAAACAGGAGATCCCGAGGCACTTGCCCAGAGGATTGTGGAGCTGGAGAGGATGCTCGCAACGACCAATCAGGAGGACATTCCGATTGACCCAACATCACCATTTTGTCCGGAGATTGATCGGGTTCGGGCCGATCTAAAGAAGAAGGCCCCTCATATGGAGAGTTTTGACGGATTAGGAGATCCCTATGATCACAGCCAGACTTATGACCGAATGATGAAATGCTATGATTACTCTGATGCGGCCAAATATCAGATGGTTATCTCTACTCTTAGGAAGGAGGCTCGACAGTGGATGACATCCTTGGCCCCGAATTCAATCTCCTCGTGGAAGGATCGCTGTGACAAGTTCCACAGTCGGTTCGGAAGTAACAAAATGATGGGAAAGCCAACGACCTCCTTGATGTAGATAAGGCAGCATTCGAACGAGTCTTTGGGACAATATGTGAAGCGATTTCGAGAGACAGTTGGCACGGTGACGGATCTGAACGACCCCCAGGCCCTCGGTTACTTCTCTACGGGGTTGGATGTGGTAAAGTCAAAAAAGTTGGTGTAGGACATGATGTTCAATGCCCTGAATAATCTGGCAGAGGCTTATGACAGGGTCGAAGGCTTTACTGTAGTTGAGGAAGCGATGGGGAGTCTAAAACCGAACTCCTCGCCAGCGAAACACTTTCCTTAAGCTTCTCGAAGCCAACCAAGATGATCTAAGCCCATCTACGAATGGCTTGGCCTTCGACAAAGTGAACGTTCAGACACTTCTCTATCCCCCTAAATAGCTTTGGTAATCTTCCTATACCTTGTAATAATCTTCGGCGGATCGCCATCGGACTTCGGCAAGAAAAGAAACCACCCAATAAATGATCAGGTATTAGTGCCCATCAGGAACAGGCCTCGGTGCCGTTCCCAATAAATGATCAGGCGTTAGTGACCATCAGGAATAGGCCTCGGTGTCGTTCGCAATAAATGATCAAGCGTTAGTGCCGATCAGGAACAGGCCTCGGTGCCGTTCCCAATAATCGATCAGGCGCTAGTGCCGATCAGGAACATGCCTCGGTGCCATTCCCAATAATCGATCAGGCGTTAGTGCCGATCAGGAACAGGCTTCGATGCTGTTCCCAATAATCGATCAGGCGTTAGTGCCGATCCTTCAAGAAAAATGTCTCCGATGGAGAGTTATGGATGGTTCGGAGATCAAAAATACTTACCGACTTCGGGCAATGGACGTTACCGAAGATTTGGATTTTGGGCTTCGTGTTTTGTGTTTCATTATTGGGCTTCTGAAAATATACCCTTTCATTAAATGTCCCATTGTAATGGAAGACTGAGGGGTAATGTTGGGGTGTGATTAATTGGGCCCAAATGATATGATGGGCCACGACTCACGTGGGGGAAACCTCCCCACGTGGGGGTCTTTTTTAGCAGTTGGAGCAGTTGAAATATCTAAAATTTTTGTTCCCAAAGGTAGGTGTTAGGATATAATTCAGCACCCTTTTTTTTAAGGAGATTCAGTCTAATCCCATTAAGGAATCTGACCTAATGGGGAGACCTACTTACTATAGGGGGACATGCATAACGTCGGCAAAGTGTGATCATTATAAATACAAGGCTAAAACCTCGTTTCAAAGGTAATCAACTTTTTATAGCACTACAGCTTAAAACCTCCATTGTTAAACTTTATTTATCTTGTACTTACTCTCACACCAGAGTTATCTCTCGGCGGCCTAAACCGCCAGACTCTTGAGTCACGAGTGTGATTTCGTTTCTGTGCAGGATTGGATGCGCTTTTGGTAATTGAGGCACGTGGACGAATCTTGACGTTAATAGAGGACAATCATGATCATAAGGCAAATGAAAGATTTTAACTATAAGCATTTATCATTAACAATTCGATATCATCTATGTGACTAAAAAGTCCGTCAATGGTCAAGGAATTATAGATCAGTTATCTGAGGCACTTACGGGAGGATTCAAGCCTTTAGAAACTTATTTCCCTAATGAAGACGTAATGGTGATCTAATAAACGAGGCGAGAGGATGACGGTCAATTCTAAAAAATGTATTTTGTTGGTGCTATGAATATGGAAGGAGTTAGGGGTGGGACAGTTCTGGTATCGATCACCGAAAAATAATATCCAATGGTAGCCAAATTACAATTTAATAATTCTAACAATACTGTCGAATACGAAGAATGCATTCTTAGATTAAAGTTGGCTAGGAATATAAGAGTCAAGTAATTAGCCATGATTGAAGATTTTAAGTTAGTTATCTGATAGACCATGGGATCATACAGTACGAAAGAGCTCCATTTGTTGCCTTATCAGCGACATGTTGTCAAGATGGCTAAAGAATTCGAAGACATTGCTTTCTAGCATATTCCACGAAATCAAAACGACTTTGTAGGTGCATTGGCCATACTGGAAACATTGATTCATATGTTTAAGGATAAGATCATTCCGACTATTGATTTTACGGTATAAAGTGCCCCTGCCTATGAAAATTATATAGGAGAAGTTTCAGATGAGATGACTTAACCTGGGCAACCCTGGTATCACGACATCAAAGAGTACCTTCGAGACGGATCTATCCCAACTGGGGTAAATCGAACAGAAAGACAAAGAATTTAGAAAATGGCCATGAAGTTCTATCTGAGTGGGGATGCTTTATATAAAAGAGATGCAGGTATGGGACTATTAAGGTGTTTAGATAAAGATCAAGCTCAAAGGCTCATGAATGAAGTGCATGGTGGAGTGTATGGGCCACATATGAGTGGACCATTACTTGCCAAGAAGATTTTGAGAATGAGACACTATTGGATATCTTTTAAGGCTGATTATGATGACCACATTAAGCTGTGTTATCAATGTCAGATTCATGCTAATGCCATTCACGCACCTCCTAATGAGCTGCATTGCATGACCTCTCCTTGGCCTTTCTCTATGTGGTGAATGGATGTGATTGGTCCGATCGAGCCTAAAGCTAGCAACGAACATCAGTTTATCTTTGTTATAATTGATTATTTCACCAAATGGGTGGAGGCAGTCTCTTTTCTAAGGTGACTAAGGAAATTATTATCAGCTTTATAAAAAACAATGTCATATGCCGATATGGACAACCATAAATCATAGTATCTGATAATGCCAAGAACCTGAAAAACGAAATAATGAGAGAGTTATGTGGCAAATTCAATATCAAACATCTCAATTCAGTCATCTATAGACCAAAGATGAATGGTGTCGTGGATGCTACAAACAAAAACATCAAAAAGATTACGGAGAAGATGTCGGTAAACCATCAAAGATGGCCAGATCTGTTGCCTCTTACTCTACTTGTGTATCGAACTTTGATTCGTACTTCGACCGGGGTAACCCCTTATTCATTGGTATATAACATGGAGGTTATTTTTCCTATTGAAGTTGAAATGTCCTCACTGAGGATATTAGATGCCCAAATCAACGAAAATGATTGGATCTAAGATAGATTCAACCAATTATCCATGATAGATGAGAAGAGAATGATTGCAATATTTCATGGGCAATTGTATCAACAACGAATTTCTCGATCTTACAAGAAGAATGTGCGGTCCCGAGAGTTTAAAGAGAATAACTTGGTATTGAAGAAGATCATTTCAAGTCATGATGAGGTTAAAGGGAAGTTCGCCCCTAATTGGGAAGGCCCTTTCATTGTTAAAACGATTTTATTTGGCAGAGCACTAATCTTACGAGAAATGGATGGTGAAGTATTCCCGCAATCACTCAATTCACTCTGTGAAACGGTTTTAGGCATGAAGAACGAATCTTGACATTGACATCAACAATCATCAATTAGTGAGATGAGAGAAATGAGAGAAAAAGCTTGGTTTGAAGGCGTAGTTGAAAATCTAAAAGGGCGCTGCGAGTAAAAGCATAGGACCAAGGCAAGATACAAATGGGTTGATACGTTGAAAATCTAAAAGGGTTGCATGTGCAACAATAGCAAAAAATATCCCTTATGTTTTTCAATTTTTGAATTACGTAAGACCTGATCTCCTCTCAATTTATAGGAGTACATAGGCAACCAGTTATGGTGCGGTCTCATTCTTACAAAATCATCAAAATCCTTTCCAAACACCGACAATTCGATATCTCTGAACTACATAAAGACTTGATCTCTACTTGACCTATAGGGGTATGTAGGCAGCTATTGTGGCACTGTAATATCCGAGAGATTTTGTACATAAGGTAATAGAAAAATGTGAATTTTCAATAAAGTTTAATTATAAATTAGAAATGTGATTTCTAATTTTGCATGCATTATTAAACATGTATTATATTTATACAAATAAAAAGTTAGAAAATAATTATTTATGGAAGGAAATAAGTTGAGCTTACAAGTAACTAGTAAAACCAAATGAAAATGGAATGGACTAGGAAATGAATGGTCCATTAGTAAGAAGCCCTTTGGGCTACTTAGATTACATGAAGCAAATCAAGCCCACTTGAATACGTCTATATATATATATATATAAACCAAGCAAGCCCAATAAACAAGCCCACCTTGACTATTTCAAGCCCAAAGTCTAAAAAATTATATATATATATATATGTATATATATACATATTGCAAGATGAAAAAGAAAAAATAAGAGAGAATGGGATAAATCTGGCCAAGAGGGAGAGAGAAAGTCAAAGAGGTCCATGTGCACCTGTTGTGTTAGCAAATGTAGAAAGGTGAGATGTGGCCAACTTGTTGGCCATAGATTCTAAATGAAGTGTAGGTTTGCAAAAACAAGAATATACATACAATCATATTGTAAAACATCGAAAGTATGACATAAATCAAATTTAAAATTTTTTCTGCAATCCCAAGAATCACCATATGCGATATTATTAATTGAGGAAGGATAAAAGATATATCTTATGAAGATGATCAACTCCATGATGTGATCTTCAAGTTCCAATCCTTTGATCCTGCAAAGCTTCTTTGATTCCACGGATTAATGCAAGCTACTCAGTGTGTGCAGCGCTCTAAAGGTGATCCACCAAGAAAATACCAATTGAAGAAGCAAATTTAGATTTTTTCAAACCTTGGGTGGCTAACCCTAATTCTCTCTCTTTCTCTGCTAACTTCTTAGGTTGTAGAGAATTATAGAATTCCAATGACAATTACAATTGTCTAACTGAGTAACCCTAATCTATCATAAGGCCTCTCCTTATATAGACAACTCCACTTCCTAAACTCTTTAGGATTTAGGGTTTTAATTTAATTTCCAATCTAATTAGGAACTAAATAATAATAATAAATATTAAGACTCCTCTTATCAATTTATAATTAGTATTTCTCCAAATACTTAATTATAAATATTAAGCTATTTATTTTATTTCACTAATAAATTAAATACTCAATTTATTATTATCAAGAAAATTAATTTATAATAATAATAATAAGACTCCCCTTATTAATTTATAATTTACTATTTCTCCAAATACTTAATTATAAATATTAGTATTTCTCCAAATACTAAATTATTATTATTAAGCCAATTACTTCTAAAATAATATTTCTCTTTTCCGGTGTGACCCTTTAGGTTTAATATTATACCGATAGTAGAATAAATAAATTAGAACCATTCTAATATTATTTATAATAAATTAAACTCCTTTAATTCATATATAAATAAATAATATTTATTCTACATCACGAGGGAGACCTTACATCAGTATATCATGACTATTCATATAATATGAAATCAACGTTCAATTACATAGAACCTATTTTGTAAATAGTTACTGTACAATTTAATCTTTTTAATATATAATGTCCCAATCAAACATAAGACGTAAAATTACTGACAAGTCTTATTTATTTGATCATATGCATTTCAATTCTAAAATGCACAACTCTGATCAATGTAAATTAGAAACTCCGTTCTAATTTCTATTCACCTTGGCCAAGGATTTTTGAGTTGTCATTTATCGAATCGCATAGGACATTCTCTCCCTTTACTAGAAGTGGTAGATCTTTTGTTGATCATTTACCTGCCTCCATGTACACTTTATTATACCCGATCATACCCTATTATACTTCCAAAGAGTCTTAAGGAATATGACAAAGTATAACTCAGAATACACAAGGTACTATAATGATCTTAAGTCTAAGGATCACTTGTACGACTATTACTATAAGAACTCCTATTGTCATGCAAGTAAAACTCCATTAGGTATTCCTTTAAGTGAGTCACGTTCAGTAAACTTATTCTCCAATAAACACCTACATACTTGCTTTAGTGTTTCTACATAAATGATTATGAGATCAATCATCCTCTTCACCAGAGCAAGCATAGTATGTACCAATCTATCCAGAATCAGTAACCCCACATTAGTGATCCAACGATTGGGAACATTTTAGTTTTGAGCTATCTTGAATTTAGATCTCATTAGCATGATCATCATCATGATTCTAAAAGCATTGCTCCAAAACTATGAGTTTATCATATTTATTTAATTCAACCAATTAAACATGGATAAAGTATGTCTTTAATTAAATGAATTCTTTTATTAATAGATGAACAAGATTATAAAGTAAATGCTTATCACATCTTATGTGATTGGCTTGAGGGCATACTACTTTCAATCTCCCACTTGTACTAAAGCCAATCGACCTGGTATCTCATACCTATCTTCTCTAAGTGCGATCGTCATGATATTGGATAATGCTTTAGTAAATGGATCTGCAATGGTGTTCTGAGAGTCCACTATCTCTAAAGTGACTTCTCATCTTTCAATGATTTCTCTAATCAAATGAAAGTGCCGCAATACATGTTTGGATCCCATATAAGACTTTGGAACCATTCCAAGTTCTGTAATGAACTTTTCATCCAAACAACCAACTTTGCAGCTTCATTTATAGCTATATACTTTGTCTTTATCACTAAATCAACAACTCTTTGCTACTTGGAACTCTTTCAACTCACTGCACCACCGTTTAAGGTAAACACATACCCCGAAGTGGATTTCCTGTTATTTTGGTTAGTCTAAAAACTTGAGTCTTTATAGCCCTTTAGTTTTAATTTAGACCCACTATAAATCATAGGCACATCCTTAGTTGTTCTTAAATACTTTAGGATGGTTTTCAGTCTTATAGTGATCTTCTCTAGGAATGGACTGATATCTGCTCGCCACACTTAGTGCATAAGTAACATCTGGTCTCATACGTATCATTGCATATATGATAGTTACTCATGCGATCTCTCTCTTCAGGTATCTTTTGTTAGGTTTGTATAATACGCAAGCATGCAATCAAATTACATAAATCGAGTGGAAGCGCGATAAAATGAATTTTAAAATTTTTATACAAACCATCATCATGATCTTTCTTTGTGTTCAATGATCAATTAAACGAAAGAGACAGAGATTGAGAATTATACCTTTGTGAATCAAAGCTTCCACGAGTACAAGTTCACCTCCAATTCTTTCGTGTTCTCCTTGAATTCCACCGATTAAATTCCTTCTTTTGATCAACATTAGCTACCCAAGTGTTTGGCCTCTAGAGGTGATCCACCAAGGAATAATACTTGTTCAAGAAGATGGGTATTGGCAAAACCCTAGTTTCTATTTCTATAAAAATTGTAAGTACTCTCCATAAATTTAATGGAAGTGTGTGTAACCCTAATCCATAACAAGACTCCTCTTATTTATAGATATAGATAACCATCCTAAACAATTTAGGATTAGGTTAATTGTCTTAATTAAACTCTTTTAATTAATTAAACTCCTAATCAAATTAGGAATTTATGAGAGTACTTTTATTAATTAATTCTCAAACCCTTTTAGGAATTAAATAATAATAATAGCAATAATAATAATAAGACTCCTCTTATTAATTTATATTTAATATTTATAAAATATTAAATAATAAATATTAAGCTATTCAATTTATTCTATCTTCATAGACTAAATTAAATACACTTAACTTATTATTATAATTATGCCATTTACTTCTTAAATAAATATTTTTCTTTTGTGGTGTGACCTTTTAGGTTCTCCATATTAAACTGGTTGTGAATAAATCAATTAGAATAATTCTAATCTTATTTAAATAAATAAATTAAACTATTTAATTCATTTAAATAAATAACATATATTCTACAATAAGGGTAAGCCCCCTTAGCGATCAACGACTTTCCAGATAATATAGATTTCAACATTAATCACAAAAGAACCTTTTAGTGAATAGTTACCGTACAATTCAATTATTCTACCATATAATGTCCCAATTAAATATAAGATATGGAATTATTGTCAAGTCTTATTTTATTTAATTATATGTATTTCGATTCCTAAATGCACAACTCTAAATAATGCAAATTAGAAACTCCTTTTTAATTTCATTCTGCCTTGGCTAAGGACTACTGAGTTGTCATTTATCGAATCACATATGACATTCACATCTTTTACTAGAAGTGGTAGATTCTTTGTTTATCATTCACCTATCTCCATATACAACTTATTATACCCAATCATATCCTTTGATAAACCCTAAAGGTCTTAAGGGACATGTCAAAGTATAACTCATCATACATAAGATACTATGATGATCTCAAGTCCAAGGATCACTTGTACTACCATCACTAGAGGAATTCTTATTGACAGACGAGTAAAACTCCATCAGGTATTCCTTAGCGAGTCACGTTCAGTGAACTTATTCTCCAATAAATACCTACATACTTGCTTTAGTGTCTCCACATAAATGATTATGAGATCAATCATGCGCTTCCTAAGAACAAGTAACGTATATACTAATCTATCCGGATTCACTAATCCCCTTTTTGTAATTCAATGATTAGGAACGATTTTAGTTTTAAGCTTTATAAGAATTTAGATCTGTGACGATTCGAGTTTTCAGAAAAAATTTATAATAAGAATATATATATATATATTTATATATATATATATATATATATATATATAAAATTCTTATTATGCGATATATTGATTGCATAAATAAATTACTTGTTATGCAATGGGATAACATGAAAACAACCAATATGTTATTATTAAGTAGTTACTATAAAATTGTTGAAAACAATTTATAAAATGGGAAAGAAAATGAGCTAAGAAATTTTTGTATAATAAATTGTGGAAGACAATTTATTAAAGGATACAAAATTATTGTATTTAATTTATTATTTTTAAATATGTTAGCGCCTACGTGAGTGTATGCGGTATAATATGAATATGCATATGGGGTGGTGGATATATTATTTAATAATATATTTATTATATGTAAAGAAATTGTTAGAAACATTTTATTAATGAAAAGAGATAAGTAAATTTTTGTATACCGAAGTAGAATACATATTTATTAAGGTGTATTAAAATGATTTCTAATATGATGAATTATTAATCAAATAGAGTATGTTTTTATAAAGAAGATTTATGAATATTTTACCATGGTATTTGGTGTAATAAGCACGGAAGATATAAAATATGGAGTTGTATGTAACAAATGGTTATACGAATTACATTTGTGCATATTATATAAAAGAATGGTACATTTGTATTAATAAGTGTTATGGGTAATATATAATATGTACCATGACTATTATATACTTTATATTACATGAAGGAGCTAAGTCAGTAAAGAGAAATCCCTTAAATCAGGGGATAGCAAGAAAAGGGAAAAAGGGGAAATCCCATAAATCAGGGGATAGCAAGGAAAGAGAAAAAAAGGAAATCTCTTAAATCAGGCGATAGCAAGGAAAGAGAAAAAGTGAAAATCCCTTAAATCAGGGGATAGGAAGGAAAGTGAAAAGGGGAAATCCCTTAAATATGGTAGTTATAACTACTTGACTGTGTGTCCAGCTGTGTAAGACTAGTGACTGATTTGAGACAAACTCATATTAGAACTGTAGTGATAAGACCAACTTGAGATGTTTCTTATGATGAAATCTCAGAACTTGGTGTTTATAGACCATAGAGGAAGATTGTAGGACCTCTGACTAAATACTAGTGAAACCAAAGAAGCAAGTATATCTGAGTATACACCATGATCTTTCTTATAAAGCGGACCAACTGTCGAGTCATTGATGAACACATGCAGTAGTTGATATTGAGCTTAAATCAATCTTTGAGTTCAATAACCATGAGTCAGGTCAAACCATGTTGTTAGACTTGTATGATCTCAGACCAAGCAGCCAAGAAATGTTCCTTAAAGCTGAAATCGTGAAGTGACCTTGAGTATAGTAGTGAAAAGGACCCTACGACTGTAGAGTAACTTTACTTAAATCGTAAAGTGCCCTTATGGGCAAGAAGAATGTTAGCCGAGTCAGTTAGCATCAGTAGAGCATACTCTACGGTCGTGGAGTTTTCTCGACAATCGTAGAGTATCCCTCGGCCATCGTTGAACAAGTTAGTCAAATTACTTGAAGATCGTAGAGTATTGCTTGACGATCGTAGAATATCGCTTGTCGATCGTAGAGTAAGTCAGCCTAGTCGCTCGACCATCGTAAAGTCTCACCCCACCAATCGTAGAGTGAGATAGCCGAACCCCTCGGTAATCGTAAATAAGACAGTCGATCCACTCAACAATCGTAGAGCTTCTCTCGGCCATCGTAGAATGTGTTGACCATTCTTAGAGGTAATTGTAAGGTGAACTCTACTGATCGTAGAGCTTCACTAGACGATCGTAAAGCTTCATCTGTAAAATCGTAGAGCTTCATCAAGGAGTCGTAAAGCTTAGCTGGTGGTCGTAGAGCTACAACAGAACACTACTAAGCCTAGCCAACTAACGTTTGGCATAACTTCACCAAGTCAGCAAGACTTTAGTAATCAAAGAGTAGTATGACTTAATCGTAGAGCGTGGTCAGTGATCGTTGAGTCACCCCACCAATCGTATAGTGACTCCACCAAATTTACTAAAGCTCTTCTGATCGTATAGTTGTCATGACATGCCATAGATAGAAGGAAGGGACCATAGTACGAACCACATGAGTCTCTTGAGCAAGTCTATTTAGTCTCTTATTAATGCTTAGTTGTAGCTAATCAGAAGTTAAATTAATAAATTACATGAGGTTACTTGCAAGAGCAGCATCGTAGAGTTAATAGAAAGCAACAGACCAAGCAAGTTCTTCAGTAACTTGCTCTTATGTGATAATGTCACATTTATGTTAGTAAATGTAACATGTGTTTTATGTGAACTCGTTGATTACATGAATGATTATGTAACTAAATGCAAGGTATGGATTCTATGAAGTTTGTGTTAGCTATACGACATGAAGATTATGTTGCATATAGAGATGCATATCATGAGAAGCATGAAGTATAAGTATGATGTATATAGAGATGCATAACATGAAATGTATGAAGTATATGGTGATGCATTGTCAAAACTTATGATGCATAAATAGATATAATATGTATGCTATGTGAAGCATGAAATGTGTAGACTGTTGGACTTGTTGAGCTGTCGTGCTCAACCTTGTAAACAATTTTTGCAGATAAAGGTTGATATAAACAGATGACCCTAGTGTCAAAGAATTCAAAATATACGAAGGTTCACAAGAAGGAATTATGATGGAAGATGTTTGGTGTTTTAATAACAATAAACACATGCGTGTAATCCTGTTAGAGTAATTGTACTCGACCATATGTTAAACGCGGGAATACTTGTTTGCATAGTCTAAAATGGGATTATGAATGCTCACTACCAATGTATCATTATAAAACATATTGTTTATACCTTGGGAAGTATAAATTAGATCACGTAAGATCTACAGTTGTAATAACCGATTGTTAAGGTTACAGATTCTTGAATGGAAGGATTAATGTATTAAATGGTATTAAAGCCAGGTTGTATTCATTAAATTATGAATAAAGGTTGTATATTTTGAGATGAAGGTAGTACCGTTACGTACCAGGTCCGAGGATCAAGGGACCCGGATTTTGGGGCGTTACAAGATCTCATTAGCATGATTACCATCATAATTCTAAAAGCATTGCTTAAAACTATAGATTTATGACATATTAAATAACAACACCATGTAGATAAAGTAAAATGCTTTTAATACTTTTATTAATAAATGAATAAGATTACAAAGTATATGCTACATCATATCAAATATGATTGGCTTGTGTGCATACTACTTTCAATCTCCCACTTGTACTAAAGCCAATCACCATGGTATCTAATACCCATCTTCTCTAAGTGACGATCATCCTGCTGTTGGATAAAGCTTCAGTAAATGGATATGCAATGTTGTTCTTGAGAGTCCTCTATCTCTATAGTTACTTATCCTATTTCAATGATTTCTCTAATCAAATGAAAGTGCCACAACACATGTTTGAATCCAAGATGAGACTTAGGAACTATTCCTAGTTCTGTAATGAAATTTTCATCCAAACAATCAACTTGCAGCTTTATTTACAGCTATATACTTTGTCTTTATCACTAAACCAATAATTCTTTGCTGTTTGAAACTTTTTCAAGTCACTACACCACCATTCAAGGTAATGATTTACCCTTAAAGTAGATTTGTTATCGTCTTGGTCAATCTGAGAAACTTGAGTTTGTTTAACCCTCTAGTTTTTAATTCACACCTACCATTAATCATGATCACATCCTTAGTGTCGGTTAAGTACTTTAAGATGTTTTTCACTGTCTTACAGTGATCTTCTCTAGAATATGACCGATCAACATCAGGCCTTGTATATTCATTGCATACATGATAGTAACTCACGCGATTTCTCTTTCAATTGGGGATAATTTTAGAGAGATACACTCCATAGCTCATCATCATGAGACCCTCTTGGAGTTTGCCATACTAAATGCCTTTAGCATCGAATGAATATACGTTCCTTGGGTCAAGCCGAACATCCTTTTAAATCTATCTATATAGATTCATATCCCCAATTTATAGGATGCTCCTCCCAAGTTATTCATGGAGGAATGTTTAGACAATTTTATCATTACTGATTGTAACACTGGTATGTCATTACTTATCAATAGTATATCAACATATAATACTAGGAATGTAATGACCCCAAATTCTGAACATTTCAACTCTCCACGTCGATCGTTAACAATACATCCTCATTCTGACTTTACAATATTATTCAATGTAAAACTTAATAAAATGCGGAATAATTTTAAACTTTTTAGTTTTCTTTCTTTTCTTTCCCTGAATCATAACCTTTAATTATTTACATATTCTAGAATCATATTTGCTTAATGATTCGCTTCATTAGATAAAATTAAATTATAAGTCAATACAAATTTTACAACTCAACATCTGTTACATTTAATACATCATCTAATACATCATCCAGAACCTTAATCATGGTTCAAAAAAATATAATTTAAGCTAAAACAATTAATCTTCATGCATAACATCTGAATCATGCCATTCAAGCAGCACATAACGTTACATTGAATCTTTAACCTACAAAAGTGGTTATTTGCAAGAATGAGCTCAACAGCTCAGCAAAATCTAACAGTTTTCATGCATCACGTAGCACATAAACAACATGCTCAGTTTATACAATCATAAACATTATAATTCTAGCATATCTTACATACTATACATCAATTACCAAGTAATAATTGAGTTCCTTAACTCAATCGACATTCTAACTCAACGAACGTAGTTATAAATTGACTTTGTCGTTTCGTACATACAACATATAGAATTCATTATGCTTTTGCATCATAGGTTTAGAACAATTAATCATTTAATTCACATAACAAATAGAAACTGAAAGACTTGCCTGGTTTGTAGATTATCAATTTTCATGACCAACTTATATTTATCTGCACTTCATGTATCCTACACGATATATATAATCATGCACATCATTTATTAGTCACATAGCAACACTTAGTATTAATTCTACTTTACATTTCATAATCCTTCATTTTATTACGTTCCACTTTAATTGACACTTAACATTTAGTTAAGTCTTAAACTTTTCTTTACATTAGGTGTAAAATGTTTATAAGTAAACCTTTGGCTTGTTACAATACTATCATCCCTTCAGGATTCACTCTCATCCAATCTTATTTTAATATCTCGATTGTTTTCTGTTTATCAATCTCACTTCAGAAGTTGTAAGCTTAATTATAGCAATATCTTCCTTAAGAATTCCTAAAACCCAACGTTAAGTTAAAGTTCATTAATTTTTATATTTTATAATCATCGAGTATATGCATAGCATTCACTCAATATCTTAGTATTCATCTAGTGCATTAGTCTAAGTTTAAACATGCATAGGGTAACATAGCATGACTACAAAGAAAAAGAAAATAAAATAACATTTCCTGCATTGAGCTCGCCGAGGCGAGAATTCCTTCACAAAACTCTCGCCAGGGCGAGAAAACTCAGTACAAAACTCTCGCCGGGGTGAGACACCGCCGGGGCGAGAAATTTAGCTTAATGAGCTCGTCGGGGCGAGCTTCTTGAATTCTAGATTCTGTAGTTCGCGAACTGCAGAATTTTCAACCCAAAAATACGAAATTTCTTCATTTTATCAGCAAATTAACATTACCCAATCACTATAACTTATATGTGATCATTACCCAAACCTTCTAGCATGATTCTAACATCTTAAATAACTTAAACAACCAATTTCAAGCCTCAAATATCAATATTCATGCTAGTTTTATAAATTTTTACAAATTTAGTGCAATCAATCGCTACGGATTTGTTTCTCAACCAAATTGGAACAATCCATTATCAATTTACAGTTTCATGTACGCATTGACAATCAATTTTGACTCCAAAGTAAGCCAAAATATACATATTATACCAAAACTCAAATTCTTTATTTTAAAACACATTCTCATGGATTTGATCACTCAAAATCGTTCATATACAACATATAATCAGATTATCACAACCCAACAACATATATAACCAATTTCTCAACAAAATAACCATCAAACCGATCTACAGAGAATTAAATTTAGAAAATCAACTATAAATTTTTAGAAACAAATTTCTTACCTTAATTCTTCTTTAGACTTAGATGATTAGGAATGACTTGCTAAATCTTCTCTCTCTTGATTTTTCTCAAGTCTCTTCTCAATTTCTCAAAAATTCTCTCTCAATTTCTCTCTTCCTCTCCTCTGTGTTTTTGGCTTACAAAGCCAACTGATGAAAGAACGTGACTTCAGTAAGGAGTTTTGTCAGTTAAGAAAACCAAAGGCCACAAGGCCTTGTTTGGCCAAACTCTAAAATTCATTTTTCTCTTTATTTTAATAATCTTCTTATTATATGATATTTCGTCACACTTTAATTTAATTAAACGTATTATATTAATAAATCTAATTAAACCTATTAATAATTTCAATTAAAACCTTACTGACCAAATTATAATTTGATATAGCCAAACCATAATTTTATTAAATAAATCATTTTATTGAATAAAATATTAATCCTCTAATTAAATTAAATTAAATTAGAATATTACCATTCTATTAGCGTAACAAAAATACGCACCGATGATAAAATTGTTTATCATCAATTACACAATATCATCATACCTAAATAATTTCATAAAATATTTATTTTACTAAATAAATATCATAACTATTTACGAAATTCACAATCGTATTACATTATCATATTACATTTATGTAACACATTGCTTTCTCGTTTTATTAAAATAAATATATATTTACATTAATTCACTATTTTAATTAAGTGAATTACTCACATTATTATGAAATATAATCCATAACAATTTCATTGCTAACAAGGCATAATAATCAAATTATATTATTTCATAATATAATTTCAACTTAATAACATTCAGTTAATATCCTTTTCGTAACAATTTCATTTACTATCATCAATGGTTTAATTTACCATTAAACCTCATTTCTCCAATATAAAAATATATATATTCCTCTTCTATATTCACACCAAATCACATATTCCACAACATATAACACATATATACACATACTCAAACTCAAAACATCTCATAATAAGAATTTTATTTGCTAAATTCTTATTTAATAATAATTTCTGTAAATCCGGGTTATCACATCCTTCCCTCATTATAAGGATTCTGTCCTCGGAATTACCGAAACCCTTCTTACTCGGTTTTCGTTAAATCTCTTCAAAATTTTATTGTTGAATAACTTCAACGCATTACCTTAGCGTAGGTTTTATTGGAACACTTCGAGTGTTATATATTTTTTAACCCTTTAACGCATTCATTTCCTTTCTCTAAGGATCATTGCATACCATACTCGTTGTATCATAAAATGTCCTGATTTAGCATCGTACAAATATTCGGGATATCACATTCATCCTTTCTTCTAAGAATTTCGTCCTCGAAATTTTGATTTACTAATATTCATTACTTCCAACTATCAACATGGACTTTACGTAAATCTCTACTTATTCATTGGGTTCTACACCGAATTCTTTTTGTAAGGATCTTTCTAAGATCATTGCATTCTTCACATCTTCCTCTTCTAACAATTTCTCATCATTAGTCATTATCAACTAAATTTATCTCTTCCCTTTCTGGAATTTCATTCTTTTCTTGAATTTATTATAGTTTGTTTAACTTACTCATCATCACATGTTGCATTCTACAACTTACCCATTCTTAAGGAATATTTTCTTTCCACTTCCACCTTTCAAGAGAATAAGAATCTTCCACGATTGTTCAATAATTGGGAAGCAGTATGAATAACTCAAGAATTTAAAGATTCATTCAAAAACTTTCAATATCCTACTGAGGAGTCGTAAAAATTTGAACCTTGTCCTAGGTTAACAAATATTTCTACTGTAACCTTTAACAGTCAAAAGACTATGGACCATCTCTTCTCGTACTCCAGGTGATCAGCCCTTCGTACTATGTATTATGCACATACATATTAACACTATTGCGTATCCCCCATTACAGAGTTGGTTACCTCAGACTTAATACAAATTCCGCACCAGAATAAACTAGTTTGACATAAAATCTCAAAGAATTCTTGAACTTCATAAACACCTTTCAGTAGTTGTCTAGCCGAATCAACTAGCATAGACCTTGAACAACAATTCGGACAATAGTCAAAATATTTTTTTAGCCAACTCAATTGGCATATCTTTTCATAACTTAACAGAAAAAATAAAATTCTTTTATGACGTCATGATAGCGTATCGTCTTAATAGTACGTTGAGAATGCCGTCATTTTAGGACTTTGTCATACTACATCATACCATAGTGGGCTGACGATCCTTCGATCACATCCAACACTAGGTTCAATTGCATTGATGACTCCATCGTTCAAAATATATTTTGATAATTTCAAATCATTTTTGTCTGGCTGAAACAATTAGCATAGACATACGAATAATATCACCTTTTTAAAACTTATTGGTTCAAGAATTGACACAATATATTTTCGAAAACACAAAATTGCGAATATCAGCACGATGTCAATAAATTTCGAAATCTAGCATAGCTAGAAGATTTGGAATCTCTATTTCCTCCATCAACTTCAATCTTTATTCCATTACTTCATTATTCAATCATTCTATCATTCTTCAATATCATCAATGCTATCTATAGCATAACTTTTCTATACCCAATATAGTTCATCAAACTTACCACACTTTGGAAGTTTAGGAACTTACCACAATCATACGGTTTCAGGAACTTATCATAGTTAGACCAAAATCGTCCATTCGCTGAGGGGTTCTACCATACGATTATGAGTCACGAACCTACCATAAGTATGAGTTTTAAGAACCGTACCTAATCTTAAATATTCTCTAACTATCAAATATAAATATGAGAAAAGAATCACCTTCTCGTCATATATATCGATAGTGCGACACCAATATTTCAATAATTATCAATATATGAAGCTAAATGGTTGTCGAACCAACTCGACCACTAATCAATATAGGAAGCTGAGCGGTTGTTAAACCATGGACAAATCCCGTCCCATACTAGGATTTGTTCAACTCAACCACTATATTAATATAGGAAGCTAAGTAGTTTTCAAACCAAACACAAATTCCCGTCTCATACCAGGAATCATACAACTCAGCCACTAACATGAGTCCTCAATTGAAATACCACCTAATTTCATCTTGCTCTTAACTTAACTCGTTGCTTGATACGAATTTCTCGTATTTTATCATCTATAACTCCTCATGAGTTTATCTCGTACTATTTCATAGTACCATCTCTTTATAGCGTCATGCTACAACTATTCAATCATTTAAGATTCTCTGACATTTTACAACTTTAGCAGATCATGATGTGATCTCGTTCTATCATCAACTATTCTTACGATTCTTTCTTGTCTTATGATCGTCTCATCCTACGATCTTCTTTATTCTTCTCTTTAATCACGTTATCTTATGATTAATCAGCTCAGGTGTTCCCTGTTCTTTTATTTTTTCAGGTTCTTCTTTGAACCTAAACATTTTATCATAATCTTATCTCACATGAATTTTCTAAACTCTATTTGAGTGCATCCTTATCATTATATCATTCTCATCTTATAGATATCGTCTATTTGTTTTTAACACCATCTTTATTACTGGAGTCAAATAACTCCTAGTTCTCATCTTTTATAACTCTTCAAGATTCTTTTTGAATCTTCTTGTTTATATATCAATTCTTCCTTTAAGAATCTCTAACTTCATTCATATTATTCAATATTTTATTCGAGTTCACTTCGCGTCATTCGCATCTTCTCCTTGTAACGTTTCTAGGACTTAACTCATCTCATATATCCACCTATACGAAAAGAATCACTTCTTAATCGTACGCATCCATAATTCTATACTCAGTACACCTCGAGTCTCTAACAGTGTTCAGTATAACACCTGAATGGTTTCCCACGAATAACCAACAAACTAGTCCCCGTCTCGTCTACACTGTCTTGCACAACGAGTTAGATTGGTCGCTAGTTCGTATCAACCACCGATCTCTAAAGGAATTGTTTAGCCCAGATACCATACATCAACCATTAAAGAATACGATTGCACCATAATTGTACTTAACTTATTATTCTTTAAACTCTATCATCTTCACCTCTCTTCTCTAAGGTTATAGCCTAAGGTACTCGTACCTAAGGTTTCTAACCTATCAACTCTGATACCAACTGTAACGACCCCAAATTCTGAACATTCCAACTCTCCACGTCGGTCGTTAACAATATATCCTCATTCTAACTTTACAACATTATTCAATGTAAAACTTAATAAAATGCGGAATACTTTTAAACTTTTTAGTTTTCTTTCTTTTCTTTCCCTGAATCATAACCTGTTGACTTGGTCTTATTCCATCCTTATGTTTTGATGATGACTTACATAATCTACTAAATCTTCTATTGTGCAATTTCAGGAACTTGAAGAAATAAAAGAACTCTTGGTTGCTGTTCATATGGAATCAAAGATCTGAAGACATTTAAGTCTCTAGGAATTTAAATGTAAGGTCTTTGCATTAATCATTTTCTCAATCAAGGCTCTAGGGCATACTCATTTGCATTAAATATTTGCATTAAATATGGAATTGGATTTAATGAGGAATTACATTTAAAATGGCATTGCATTTAATAAGTAACAAATTATTCCTAAAAGAATTGTGCAATCCGGATCTTTTATTATAATTAATTTGTTGCTTCCTCGGGTGGTATTAATGTGACTTAGGAAATTCCTTAGAAATTAATTAATATCTTTGCCGCAAATCATGCCTGGCAAAGTCCTTTTGAAAATCCTTCTAGAAGAAATAAGATAGATATATTATATACTTACAGTGGGTAATGTCCAACAGATTTGTTTAATATACTAAGTGACTAACTAGTACTTCACAAGTAAATGATGGTCTTGAAAAAGTGATATACTAAGTAATGATGACATTGGGAAAAGGTATTAGTCATTTCTTTTCATGAGTGGACTAAAAGTAATGATGACAAGTACTTGGTTCATTAAATGGAGAAGTCTTACTTTTCAAAGAGAAGTCACTTTCATTAAATGCTCTGACTAGTTGGTATAAGGGAAATGTCCTATCTTTTCTCTTCCTGTCATATGCCTGTAAAGAGAAATATTATATACTTGATAAAAGCTATCCTCATCTCCTTACTTCATCCGTATGCCTACATCTATATATGGAAGAGGTGTTAATCCTTCATCCGCAGGGTTAGAAAATAAACTCTCTGCAACGGTCACATGTTGGGCAATTAAATAAAATATTTTTCCAACGGTCAAAAATTTTCTAAGTCTATAAAAAGGATTTCAGTCCAGAAAGAAAGGGAACACAGTGAAAACTCTTAAAAAGAATATCTTGCAAACTACTCTGTCAAGAATCCAAAAAGCTGTGCACTGAAATTATTGAATATATTCTGCAGCGTTTTTATTTCGTGGAGCATGAACTGGTAATATCCTTCTATGTATTGATCATTGCATTTCTAGTGAGCCTTGAATTGTGAATTGATTAATTGCTTTGATCTTAGATGTTCTAAACTGTAATCTTCATTTTTTTATATAGACTAAGTGTTAGTCTAAAAAGTTTTAATCCGAGGTGGATTGGAGTTTTACAAACAGGTTTGAGGAAGCAAAAGTGCTTTGGTGTGCATAGGTGCACAAGGAGCAAAGGTGCTCAGGAGCAAAAGTGCTAAAAGAATTAATATTTTGATAAACTTGGTTTGTAAAAGCTTAAAGTTGTAATTCAAGTGAATTAATAAAGAGTCTCCAATACTAGTTGGTATTGGACGTGGAGTAGGCTACTAGACTAGAGGTTAGGAGCCGAACCACGTAAAAAATTCTCTGTGTTATTGTGCTTGATTTTGCTTATTTCACTTGCTCTCTAGAAACTATATTTTTACATTGAAAAACATAGTGGATCAAGATTCAATTTGATTATATAAGTAAAAGGTTATAAGCATAAGATATCAGACTTATCAATCTAAAACACAATATAACATTTCATGTGGGCAATTTGGTAAACTGAATTATTAAATATAGCATACTGTATTCAATAATTCAGCATACTGAATTCTTAAAATCAGCATACTGCATTGTCTAATCCGGTAGACTGAATTCATAAATACAGCAGACTGTATTGACAAAAAGAAAAATAAAAATTGGACATCGTTGGTTCCCACACTTATTCAACCCCCCTTCTAAGTGTGTCTATCTGAATTTCATTTGGTATCAGAGCTTGGGTCTACTTATCTTGGTCTTAAAGGTAACTTGTAGGGAAAGATTCTAGCATGGCACAGTTTGGGAACAACTTTCAAGAAGGTCAATCAACCAATAGACCTCCTCTGCTGCATGGAGCTGAAAATTACAACTATTGGAAATTCCGAATGAGGATCTACCTTAAAAGAGATCCTTGGGAATGGTGGGTCGTGGAGAATGGGCCTGTTATTCCAAGAAAAGAGGATGGCACTCCAAAGACTCTATTGGAGATGGATTCAACCGAAGCCTACATGGTTTCATATGATTCAAAAGCTATGAACACTTTACTCAGCGGTATGGTGCAATCCGAGATAGATAAAGTGACATCATGCAATACGGCTAAAGAGATGTGGGACACTCTGATAGGTAGCCATGAAGGTACCTCGAAAGTGAGAGAAGTCAAACTAAGTATGCTCATGCATGACTATGAAATGTTCAAGCTCGAAAAAGATGAAACCATCAAAATGGCTCAAGCCCGCTTTCTAGTTCTTATGAATTCCTTAAAGTTACTTGACAAGTCAATTCCACAAAGCGAAGTCAACCGCAAGTTACTTCGGGCTATGCCTAAAAGGTTTGCTTCTAAGGTTACTACTCTTCAAGATTCTCTTAACATTTCTACTATGGATACTTTAACGTTATTTGGAGAATTAGAAGAATATGAACATCAATTAAAAAGATATGATGATGAGGAGGAAACCCCTCGAAGGAAAGTTTTAGCTCTTAATGCAGGAAATGAAGAGGAGCTTAATGATGATTCTGATGAGGAAATAGCTATGATCTCAAAGAGACTCAAAGACCTATTACAAAGGAAGAATAAAAGAAAGAATGACTTCACTCCAAATAAGTCCAAGGGAAAGCAAAATGAAGAAACATGTTATGAATGCGGACGTCCGGGTCATTTCAAAAAGGATTACTTCCAACTAAAGAACAAAGGCAAAACAAGCTACAAAGACAATAGAAAGAATAAAGCGCTAGTCACATGGAGTGATGATGAGTCCGATGCGGAAATCGATGCAAACGACGAAGTAGCACAAATATGCTTCATGGGACTTGAAGGCGAATCAAGTGAGGTATCAGTCTTTGACTATAATCTCTTGAAACAAGAAAATGAAAAGCTTAAAGAAAAGAATGCCTATTTAAAAGACTTGGTAGTCTCTTTAATGAGTGAAATTGATTCATTAATAGACGAAAAGAAGGAAATTGAAAAAGAGGCATCATCTAAAGAAGAAAAGATTTTAATTGCTAAAAATGATTACCTAGAAAATTATAACAAAATACTTCTTAATAGGGTAGATCATTTGAATAAAGAAGTGGAGAAGTTAACTAATGAAGTAAAAATGAAAGATGTGTGTATTGATGCATTTAGTGGTGAAACTCATCTTGAAAATACTTCATCTAATAAATTACAAGAAGAAATAGATTCATTGAAAATATCTTTAGCTAGATTTGTTCAAGGAGAAGAAAACTTAACTGTTATGCTAGGCAAACAAAGATCTAGTCTTGATAGACAGGGAATTGGTTTTAATTCAAAACATGAAAAGAACAATGTAAAAATGTTGAAATCCAAATCATTGTTTAAATTAAATTATTGCTCACCTTTCACTACATGTAAAAAGTGCGGCACAAAAGGGCACTTAGATGTTAATTGTAGAAAGAGTAACAAAATCAAAATGGTATGGATTAGAAAAAGTGATTTGCCAGTAACTAACACTAGTGGACCCAAAAAGATATGGGTACCAAAAATATGAAATATATTTCTTTTGCTAGGTATGTTTAAAGGCAAAGGTTCCCTCTCAAAAATGGATACTTGATAGCGGATGTTCTCGTCACATGACGGGTGACAAATCAAAGTTCTTGAAACTATCTCTCAAAAGGAAGAATGGAACAGTTACATTTGGAGACAACAAAACCTGCAAGATAGTGGGAAAAGGTAAAATAGGTAATGGTAAAGTTAACATTAATAATGTTTATCTAGTTAGTGGACTTGAATTTAATCTTATAAGTATTAGTCAATTAATGGACAATGGTCATCAAGTGAATTTTGAGAAAGATAAATGTACAATATTTCATGGTACTAACAATGTCACTTTAGTTGCACAAAGAGAAGGAAATATATATACTCTTGATTTCGAGCAACAAGATGAAGAATTATGTCTTTCTACAATACAAGATGAAGCTAATCTGTGGCACAAAAGATTGGGACATGTTCACATGGATTTGATTAAGAAATTGTCCTCGAAAGATCTCGTGAGAGGTTTGCCAAAAATAAACTTTGAAAAGAAAGGGATATGTGTTCCCTGTCAACTCGGAAAGCAAGTAAGAACATCATTTACTGCTAAGAAAATGGTATCAACTTCTTCTCCCTTGCAATTACTTCATCTCGATTTATTCGGACCAGAAAGGCATGCTAGTTTAAATGGTAAATTTTATGCGTTTGTCATAGTTGATGATTTCTCTAGATATACTTGGGTAATTTTTCTTAGGACTAAGGATGAAGCATTTAGAGAATTTGAAAAACTTACAAGAAATTTGGAAACGAAATATAATCTTAAACTCATAAGAATTCGTAGTGATCATGGTGGAGAATTTCAAAAAGATTTCATTTCTTTCTATGATCAAAAAGGGATTAGTCACGAATTTTCAGCACCAAGGACACCTCAACAAAATGGGGTGGTGGAAAGAAAGAATAGAACATTGCAAGAAACAGCTAGAACTTTGCTACATGAAAATAAACTTCCAAAGAAGTTTTGGGCCAAGGCGGTAAACACATCTTGCTATGTTTTAAATAGAATACTCATTCGTCCAATTATTTTGAAAACACCATATGAGCTATTAAATAATAAAATTCCTAATATAAGCTATTTTAAAATATTTGGATCAAAATGTTTTATCTTAAATACTAGTGATAACTTAGGAAAATTTGATGCTAGATCTTATGAAGGAATTTTCATTGGTTATTCTCAAAATAGTAAAGCTTATCGTGTATTCAATATTAAAAAATCTTACATCGAAGAATCTATTCATGTTACATTTAATGAAACTAACAATGATCTTCCAAAAGAAAGAGAAGAAGATACAGGAAATTTGGAGACTGCCGTGAATCCAGCAAACCAAAAAGACCAATTCAGTAAACCGAATGATCAAATTCAGCAAGCTGAATTGGACAACCAGCAGGAACAAGAATCAGAGTTATCTCAGGACATTTAAGAACCTATTCAAGATGATGATCAACAAGAAGAGATCATGCATAACATCCAAATGCCAAAGACTGCAAGACACCTCAAAAATCATCCCCCAGAAAATATTATTGGAGATATAAACAAAGGAATAATCACAAGAAGAAGAGCACAAAACTTATGCGCATTCTCAGCATTCTTATCACAAATTGAGCCAAAGAATGCTAAGGAAGCCATCTTGGATGAAAATTGGTTATTAGCAATGCAAGAGGAACTACAACAATTTGAAAGATGCCAAGTATGGGAATTAATGCCTCCTCCAAAAGATGTCTCCATTATTGGAACAAAATGGGTATTTAAGAACAAGCTTGACGAGTATGGGACAATTACACGCAACAAAGCAAGGCTAGTAGCTCAAGGATACAACCAACAAGAAGGGATTGACTACGAAGAGACATATGCTCCAGTCGCAAGGTTGGAATCTATTCGAATATTGTTAGCCTTCGCTTGTTATAAAACGTTCAAGCTTCACCAAATGGATGTGAAAAACGCATTTCTCAACGGGTACATAAATGAAGAGGTGTATGTAAAACAACCTCCCGGATTTGAGCATGAGAAGTATCCAAACCATGTCTACAAGTTAAAGAAAGCTCTCTATGGACTTAAACAAGCTCCTAGGGCTTGGTACGAGAGGTTGAGTAAGTATCTTCTATCAAATGGTTTCACGAGAGGTAAAATTGATTCTACACTATTTATAAAGCATGAAAATAAAGATATTATCATTGTCCAAATATATGTAGATGATATAATAATTGGTGCTTCTAACAATTTTCTCTATGAGTGGTTCTCGAAGTGCATGCACAAAGAGTTCGACATGAGCTTAATGGGTGAACTTACTTATTTCTTGGGACTCCAAATCAAGCAAACAAAGGATGGGATTTATATACATCAAACCAAATACACAAAAAAATTACTCAAAAGATTTGGGTTTGAAAATTCCAATTCAAAAGCTACACCCATGAGCACCTCAGTTAAACTCACCTCAGATGACAAAGGTACAGATGTAGAAATGACAAAATATCGAGGTATGATTGGTAGTCTATTATATTTAACTGCATCTAGACCCGATATAATGTATAGTGTATGCCTTTGCGCTCGATTTCAAGCAAAACCAAAAGAATCACATTTGCAAGCTGTTAAAAGAATACTTAAGTATTTAAGTGGTACTACCAACCTTGGTTTGTTCTATCCAAATTGTGATAACTTTGAACTAATGGGTTATTCAGATGCTGACTATGCAGGATGTCAAATAGATAGAAAAAGCACCAGTGGTGCTTGCACATTTCTAGGACAAAGTCTAATGTCTTGGCATAGTAAAAAGCAAACTTCAGTCGCATTATCCACCACTGAGGGTGAATATTTAGCCGCAGGGAGCTGTTGTTCTCAAATTTTATAGATGCGTCAAACCCTATGTGATTTTGATATCTTATGTGATTGTGTGCCGATATATTGTGATAATACTAGCACTATTGACATATCAAAAAATCCTGTTTTACATTCACGAACAAAACACATTGAGGTAAGACATCATTTTCTAAAGGATAATGTGTCAAAAGGTTTAATTAAATTAATTTTCATCCTTACAGAACACCAACTAGCAGATATTTTTACAAAACCATTAAGTGAAGAAAGATTTTGTACTCTTAGAAGAGAACTCAGTATGTGCATGGTATAATTTGTCTGTATAAGTGACACATCTATCTGTTAAAGGGATAATTTTACGTATTACTGTGACATGCATGGCTTACGTACTGAATATATAACATCATATGCTTTTATGTGATACATTGACATCATCATTATTCTCCTTAAATAACGCTGGAAGGTAAGATTTTCGAAAATTGAAAAAGGAAAACTGAACCGCCGTCCATATTGGGAAGACGCGCGGCATTTAATTTCGTCAGACTTCATCTCTCTCTCTCCTACTTTACCTTCTCATTCTTGTGACTGATCAGTTATCCTCTTCAAACCCTTGTATCACCATATCGTCAAACCCCCTTCATACCTGTGCAACCATGAGAACTCGTACCAACATGAGAAAAATCGTCGAGTCCGAAGACGATCAGACCATGCTCTCTGACCCGACGATCAGGGCAAAACGGAAATCAAAGAAGATGAAGAAGCCGGCATTGGTGCACACGCTCTCTGGGCGCTCGACTTCTTCGGACGAATCGAACACCAGCCCTCCTTCAATGCCGTCAGCAGGTCCCTCTCGCCGAAGGAAACTGAAACGTCCAAGGGTTTCAGAAAACCCTCCTCCATTGCCGCCGGAATCCCCAGAAAATCCTCCTCCACCTCCTTTGGTAAACTCTTCCACTTCTTTTACCGTTCCTAAAAATTTCTTTCGCGGAAATAATTTTGAGTCCCGTTTCAAAACTTCCATCGTTCACAAGCAAATTGTTTATGAAAAAACACTGGACCTGTTCTATTATCAAAATTCTCCTTTACAAAACCTTTTTGGATCTTGTGGTATATCTTCAATGATTTTCCCACCCACAATGGCTTATCCTCAGTTAGTACAACAATTTTACACCAATTTAGAAAACAATGGAGATGGGTTTACTTCTTTTGTTAAGGGTAAGTCATTGTTCTTTACTGTTATTGATTTGGGGAGCATCCTCGGTATATCCTCTTCTGGGCCCTGCCCATTCACCTTAAAAGGGGCTGCCCACATTCCTTTTTCCCCTTTAGAACAACTTCAGATTGTGATGGATGATTATACTCTGACGACTCTTTATACTCCCAAAACTGTTGAAGTGTCCCCCATTGCATGTATTTTACATAAACTGGTAAGATACAATTTGTTACCCCGCATAGGTGGTGGTGAAGGTTTTACTTACCAAGATCTTGTTTTAGTTGCTATGATTCTAAAAGGGGTGCAATTTAATTTTTCTCTCATGATGTTGCAACAAATGATAAACTGTGTTCGTCAGAACAAAAAATGTTTGCCATATAGTGGATTTTTAACAAAGCTTTTTCATCACTTTCAAATTTCTCTTGAAAATGAAGCTTCCATATCTCTCAATGAATCCATCGACTCTACGAGTCTTAAATTGTCTCGTATCTCTCTGTTTGATGGCAAGTTTGTCCGTCTCCCTGCTGAGATTCCTGCTTCACTGCCTTCCTCAAACCCCTATTCATCCACTCCACCCATAGTGTCTTCCTCTCCAGAAATCCTAGGTCTCTTGAATAAAATCTCCACCACTCTAGAAACAGTCTTAACCAATCAAGATGGGCTTAAAACTGACATTTTTGACATTAAGCATCAACTCACTGTCTTAGAGAAAGGGAAACTACTTATGGGAGTAGAGGATGTGAATAATTTGTTTAAGCGTGTTGAGGATGAGTTCATAGATTTACAGGCAGGTTTTGAAGTTCATACAACAGCCATGGTTGAAGCTCTTCAGCGGAAAATGAATCGAAATGCATGTCAGCTCAGCCAGGAAGTCAAATTTGTAAGTAACCAGGTTGGGACGCTAGGGCGCTTTAATGCTCAACGCTTTAATAATATTGCCGACGAACTTAACAGTCGCAACATGAATTCCCCTGTCCCCGAATGGCCTCAATGCAACTGGATGGCTGAATATGCTGGCGATTTTCGGGATTTGGAGATACCCCCTGAGACATATATTCCTCGTCCTCCTCGGTTTGCTCACGAAATGTCAATGGCTGAGAAGGTTCAGCGCCTTGCTCATCGTCGTTATTTTACTCGTCGTAACCAAAAACGTGCTCAGGTTGTGGATCTTGATTGATGCCTCCTCCCCCCATTCTGTACTTCTTTTTGATGGATACCAAAGGGGGAGAAAACATTCATGGGCCTTGGTATTATGGTATTCAATGTTTTGATTTCATGGATTCTGTTTAGATACTTATTTTGAACTAAATTGGGTATTAAGACTTGCACTAGATTATTGGTTTTAATTTCTTAATGTTGGGCTGATTATGATTAATTGCTTGGCTTCTATCTAATGCATGATAAATGATGATGTTGCCTACTGTTATTGATTATTAAAGCCTAACTAAGGCATGTTTTTTTTGAAATCAAAATTCCTGAAATCTGTTATTTAATATATATGCATGGATTTAGGGGGAGCTATAATGTTGGTATTGTCATCATCAAAAATGGGGAGAATGTTGACTTGGTCTTATTCCATCCTTATGTTTTGATGATGACTTACATAATCTACTAAATCTTCTATTGTGCAATTTCAGGAACTTGAAGAAATAAAAGAACTCTTGGTTGCTGTTCATATGAAATCAAAGATCTGAAGACATTTAAGTCTCTAGGAATTTAAATGTAAGGTCTTTGCATTAATCATTTTCTCAATCAAGGCTCTAGGGCATACTCATTTGCATTAAATATTTGCATTAAATATGGAATTGGATTTAATGAGGAATTCCATTTAAAATGGCATTGCATTTAATAAGTAACAAATTATTCCTAAAAGAATTGTGCAATCCGGATCTTTTATTATAATTAATTTGTTGCTTCCTCGGGTGGTATTAATGTGACTTAGGAAATTCCTTAGAAATTAATTAATATCTTTGCCGCAAATCATGCCTGACAAAGTCCTTTTGAAAATCCTTCTGGAAGAAATAAGATAGATATATTATATACTTACAGTGGGTAATGTCCAACAGATTTGTTTAATATACTAAGTGACTAACTAGTACTTCACAAGTAAATGATGGTCTTGGAAAAGTGATATACTAAGTAATGATGACATTGGGAAAAGGTATTAGTCATTTCTTTTCATGAGTGGACTAAAAGTAATGATGACAAGTACTTGGTTCATTAAATGGAGAAGTCTTACGTTTCAAAGAGAAGTCACTTTCATTAAATGCTCTGACTAGTTAGTATAAGGGAAATGTCCTTTCTTTTCTCTTCCTGTCATATGCCTGTAAAGAGAAATATTATATACTTGATAAAAGCTATTCTCATCTCCTTACTTCATCCGTATGCCTGCATCTATATATGGAAGAGGTGTTAATCCTTCATCCCCTGGGTTAGAAAATAAACTCTCTGCAACGGTCACATGTTGGGCAATTAAATAAAATATTTTTCCAACGGTCAAAAAATTTCTAAGTCTATAAAAAGGATTTCGGTCCAGGAAGAAAGGGAACACAGTGAAAACTCTTAAAAAGAATATCTTGCAAACTACTGTGTCAAGAATCCAAAAAGCTGTGTACTGAAATTATTGAATATATTTTGCAGCGTTTTTATTTCGTGGAGCATGAACTGGTAATATCCTTCTATGTATTGATCATTGCATTTCTAGTGAGCCTTGAATTATGAATTGATTAATTGCTTTGATCCTAGATGTTCTAAACTGTAATCTTCATTTTTTTATATAGACTAAGTGTTAGTCTAAAAAGTTTTAATCCGAGGTGGATTGGAGTTTTACAAACAGGTTTGAGGAAGCAAAAGTGCTTTGGTGTGCATAGGTGCACAAGGAGCAAAGGTGCTCAGGAGCAAAAGTGCTAAAGGAATTAATATTTTGATAAACTTGGTTTGTAAAAGCTTAAAGTTGTAATTCAAGTGAATTAATAAAGAGTCTCCAATACTAGTTGGTATTGGACGTGGAGTAGGCTACTAGACTAGAGGTTAGGAGCCGAACCACGTAAAAAATTTTCTGTGTTATTGTGCTTGATTTTGCTTATTTCACTTGCTCTCTAGAAACTATATTTTTACATTGAAAAACATAGTGGATCAAGATTCAATTTGATTATATAAGTAAAAGGTTATAAGCATAAGATATCAGACTTATCAATCTAAAACACAATATAACATTTCACGTGGGCAATTCGGTATACTGAATTATTAAATATAGCATACTGTATTCAATAATTCGGCATACTGAATTCTTAAAATCAGCATACTGCATTGTCTAATCCGGTAGACTGAATACATAAATACAGCAGACTGTATTGACAAAAAGAAAAATAAAAATTGGACATCGTTGGTTCCCACACTTATTCAACCCCCCTTCTAAGTGTGTCTATCTGAATTTCATAACCTTTAATCATTTACATATTCTAGAATCATATTTGCTTAATGATTCGCTTCATCAGATAAAATTAAATTATAAGTCAATACAAATTTTACAACTCAACATCTGTTACATTTAATACATCATCGAATACATCATCCAGAACCTTAATCATGGTTCAAAAAAATATAATTTAAGCTAAAACAATTAATCTTCATGAATAACATCTAAGTCATGCCATTCAAGCAGTACATAACGTTACATTGAATCTTTAACCTGTAAAAGTGGTTATTTGCAAGAATGAGCTCGACAACTTAGCAAAATCTAACAGTTTTCATGCATCACGTAGCATATAAACAACATGCTCAGTTTATACAATCATAAACATTATAATTCTAGCATATCTTACAAGATGTACATCAGTTACCAAGTAATAATTGAGTTCCTTAACTCAATTGATATTCTAACTCAACGAACGTAGTCATAAATTGACTTTGTCGTTTCATACATACAACATATAGAATTCATTATGCTTTTGCATCATAGGTTTAGAACAATTAATTATTTAATTCACATAACAAATAGGAACTTAAAGACTTGCCTAGTTTGTAGATTATCAATTTCCATGACCAGCTTATATTTATCTGCACTTCATGTATCCTATACGATATATATAATCATGCACATCATTTATTAGTCACATAGCAACACTTAGTATTAATTCTACTTTACATTTCATAATCCTTCATTTTATTACGTTCCACTTTAATTGACACTTAACATTTAGTTAAGTCTTAAACTTTTCTTTACATTAGATGTAAAATGTTTATAAGTAAACCTTTGGCTTGTTACAATACTATCATCACTTCAGGATTCACTTTCATCCAATCTTATTTTAATATCTCGATTGTTTTCTGTTTATCAATCTCACTTCAGAAGTTGTAAGCTTAATTATAGTAATATCATCCTTAAGAATTCCTAAAACCCAACGTTAAGTTAAAGTTCATCAATCTTTATATTTTATAATCATCGAGTATATGCATAGTATTCACTCAATATCTTAGTATTCATTTAGTGCATTAGTCTAAGTTTAAACATGCATAGGGTAACATAGCATGACTACAAAGAAAAAGAAAATAAAATAACATTTCCTGCATTGAGCTCGCCGGGGCGAGAATTCCTTCACAAAACTCTCGCTGGGGCGAGAATTTCCTTAACAATAAGCTCGCCGGGGCGAGAAAACTCAGTACAAAACTCTCGCCGGGGCGAGAAATTTAGCTTAATGAGCTCGCCGGGGCGAGCTTCTTGAATTTCAGATTCTGCAGTTCGCGAACTGCAGAATTTCTAACCCAAAAACACGAAATTTCTTCATTTTATCAGCAAATTAACATTACCCAATCACTATAACTTATATATGATCATTACCCAAACCCTCTAGCACGATTCTAATATCTTAAACAATTTAAACAACTAATTTCAAGCCTCAAATATCAATATTCATGCTAGTTTTATAAATTTTTACAAATTTAGCGCAATCAATCGCTACGGATTCGTTTCTCAACCAAATTAGTCCATTCAACTTCCGTTGTATTCGTTTTTAACGCATAACAACAATCCATTATCAATTTACAGTTTCATGTATGCATTGACAATCAATTTTGACTCCAAAATAAGCCAAAATATACATATTATACCAAAACTCAAATTCTTTATTTTAAAACACATTCTCATGGATTTGATCACTCAAAATCATTCATATACAACATATAATCAGATTATCACAACATATATAACCAATTTCTTAACAAAATAACCATCAAACCCATCTACAGAGAATTAAATTTAGAAAATCAACTATAAACTTTTAGAAACAAATTGCTTACCTTAATTCTTCTTTAGACTTAGATGATTAGGAATGGCTTGCTAAATCTTCTCCCTCTTGATTTTTCTCAAATCCCTTCTCAATTTCTTAAAAATTCTCTCTCAATTTCTCTCTTCCTCTCCTCTGTGTTTTTGGCTTACAAAGCCAACTAATAAAAGAACATGACTTCAGTGAGGAGTTTTGTCAGTTAAGAAAACCAAAGGCCACAAGATCTTGTTTGGCCAAACTCTAAAATTTATTTTTCTCTTTATTTTAATAAACTTCTTATTATATGATATCTTTAATTTAATTAAACGTATTATATTAATAAATCTAATTAAACTTATTAATAATTTCAATTAAAACCTTACTGACCAAATTATAATTCGATATAGCCAAACTATAATTTTATTAAATAAATCATTTTATTGAATAAAATATTAATCCTCTAATTAAATTAAATTAGAATATTACCATTCTATTAGCGTAACAAAAATACGCACCGACGATAAAATTGTTTATCATCAATTACTCAATATCATCATACCTAAATAATTTCATCAAATATTTATTTTACTAAATAAATATCATAACTATTTACGAAATTCACAATCGTATTACATTATCATATTACATTTATGTAACACATTGCTTTCTCGTTTTATTAAAATAAATATATATATTTACATTAATTCACTATTTTAATTAAGTGAATTACTCACATTATTATGAAATATAATCCATAACAATTTCATTGCTAACAAGGCATAATAATCAAATTATATTATTTCATAATATAATTTCAACTTAATAACATTCAGTTAATATCCTTTTCGTAACAATTTCATTCACTATCATCAATGGTTTAATTTACCATTAAACCTCATTTCTCCAATATAAGAATATATATATTCCTCTTCTATATTCACACCAAATCACATATTCCACAGCATATAACACATATATACACATACACATACTCAAACTCAAAACGTCTCATAATAAGAATTTTATTTGCTAAATTCTTATTTAATAATAATTTCTGCAAATCCGGGTTATCATCGTATATAACTGGATCATCATCATCTATGATGTGTACCTCATCATCATCCTCTATGATGAATCCATACCTCCTAGGTATCTTTGGTACTCTTCTAGATTTACGATTCAGTTGTGGTACAATAGGTCTATCTACAGGTTCCTCGGTTTGACTTATAGTGCTTTGTAGTTCTTGAACTCTTTCAAGATCTATTACCCTCCCACTAGCTCCTTCAATGATAAACATCCTTATCCAAGAAGGCAGCGTGTAGGATTATAGTAATAATACCCTAAACTTTTTTTAGGATATCTCACAAATCTGCACTTATCAGATTTTGTCCCAAACTTATATTTTGAAACCTTTTCACATAAGTTGGACAACCCCTTATCTTAACATATTTAAGATTAGGAATTCTCCCTATCCATAACTTTAATGGAGTCTTGGGGCCGGATTTTAAAGTTATCTTATTTTGTAGATATGCAGCCGTTTCTAGGACATAACCCCAGATGGATACTGGAATGTCGGCAAAAATCATCATGGACTGCACCATGTCCAACACGGTACAATTTCTTCTTTTGGAATTATTGTGTATCAAGAGGTGTCCATTATGAGAAAATACCATTTTGAGATGATCTAGAAACTCATTGCACAAGTATTCCTTCCTCGATCTGATCAAAGAATCTTAATACTTTGTCAATTTGTTTTACTTCTAAATTCTTTGAACTTTTCAAATGATTCAGACTTGTATTTCATCAGATACACATATTCAACTCTTTGAATGATCATCTCCGTTTTCTTTTACTAGTTTGTTCAATTTGTAAAATTATTTTCATGTAAGTCAAGTATACAAAGTCTATCAAGTATTTTTCTAGTTCTATACAAAACATTATTATTATAAATAGAACAACTATTGTTCTTAAATATAATATCAACACATTCCTTGTCCAACAACAGAACGGAAATAATGTTTTTAAATAGAATTGGAACATAATAACAACTTAATAGACTTGCCCGTAGGCAATGCTAAACTATAAGTTCCTACGGCTAATGCAACAATCATTGATCCATTCCCCACACGTAAGATTACTTCCTCTTTGTTTAGCCTTCTACTTCTGCTTGTTCTCTGCATTGGATTGCATATGTGAGAACTATAGCTGGTATCCAATACCCAAGTAGAACATTGACTTACAGAAAGATTTATTTCAATTATGAACAAACCTATATCTGTAACTGAAGCTTCACTAAGCTTGTTCTGGTTAGCCTCTGTAAGATGCTCCTTACAGTTTCATTCTAGTGGCCAGGCTTATTGCATTGGAAGCAAACTCCTTTGCTATCCGCATCAGTTTTGTTCTTATTGTCCTTTGTTTTTGCCTTTCCTTATACCTTCTTTGAATTGTTCTTCTTTTCAGAAGATTCTTTGGCCCTCTTTCGTTTCCTGGAAGAATAATCTACCAGTAAGACTCGGTCTTTCTTGGTTAGAAAGTGACTTTTTATAGTTTTCAACATATTTCAACAACTCAGCCAGGCTGACATCTAGCTTGTTCATGTGAAAATTCACAACAAATTGTGAAAAAGAGTCCGAAAGTGATTGCAAGATCAAATCTTGGATCAACTCTCCATCCATTACAAAACACAGTTATCTCAATTGTTCAATCAGATTGATCATTTTTGATAACAATTGTTTATACTGTAGTGCCATTGGTTATTCTAGATTGGAAAAGCTCCTTAGATATCTGATATCTAATAGTCCTACTTTCCTCACCATTCAACTCCTTGAAGGTGCAGGAGTATAGTAGGAGCATCCATAGTTTTATGCTGACGCTAAAGCTCGTTATTCATATATGCAAGCATGATGCATTGAGCCAAGATTGTATCACCTTGCCACTTTCTGAAAGTAGCAATCTCTTCCTCAAAGGTTGTTTCTACAACATTTGTAGGGACGGGCGAATTTAGAACATAAGAAATCTTTTCAGCAGTGAGAACAATTCTCAAATTCCTTAACAAGTCCATGTAATTTGGTCCGATCAGTTTGTTAGCATCAAGTATGCTACGCAGTGATAATGAGTTTGACATTTTTAAAATCTGCATGTGAAATAGACAATATTTTAGCATACATTCATTTAATTAATTACCAAAATAAATTAGGTCTTTATTTAAATTTGTATCTCCCATTATTTTCATCAAACTATATTACCCTCAATATATAGTTCGACAAATCTAATTAAAGATTTTCTAGTGAGAATAAGGATCCCATTTCAAATGTATATAGCCTTGTGTGTGAACAACAAATTATATATAAATAAATAAGTAGACAACTGTTGTCAATTACATCACCATGTAACTCCTTATATTTTACATCTTAGATTATAATGGTCAAGTGTATGCACATCAGAAATAAAATAATCTAAGTTAAGTCATACCTAGCATTTTTATATAAGTGAAGAGAAAAATATAGCCCTTGTGTGTGCACAACAAAACGATAATGTTCAATTCCTTATAAACATCTAATGTAATAAAACAATATCTTAAATATTTAATACTTGTCTTGTGTGTGCACAACAAACTCATATTAAATATTCAATACTCTATTGTTTTACCATGCTAGAAGGCGACGTTCGATATTCCAAATATCTTTGAACGTTACAACTTAATATTATTTCTTTGAAAGGTTTGTTATTAAATTGTCTCATCTTGTTTAGCGCGCATGCAAATATATATAAAATACGCGTGATATTAATTAACATGCAAATCAAGTTGTATAATATATAATATATACATAGTAAGCATGCACATAGAGAATACTATATTCTACCCGGATTGATTATGGACTTTTATTCTAGTTTGGTTCACTAGAGCCACCAAGTGAACTAAAAGGTCAAACCTAGGGTGCAAGAATTGAATTTAAATATAACTATTATATTTAAACCCGGGCTCTATTACAAACGAGTCTTCAAGCGCTCCTTGCTTCTTTTTTTCTAATTCTTCAAAATAATTCTAACTAATCCTATTACATAAACTATTTATAATAAATAGAAACCTTGATGAACAGTCAATGGGAAGTACATAGGAAAAAGATAGAATTTACATTAAGAAAAATTAGAGAAGATGAGGTACGCAGACCCCATTTATAAAAACACATTCATTCAAGCATCCTCTAAAATAAATCCAACCACACATTGGTTAATAGTCCATAATCAATCCCTATTTATTATCATACATATCTCCATATGCATCAATAAATAACATTTATCTCATAAATAATAAAACTATTCCATATATGCATTGATATCATTTAATGGGCAATAAGTTTGCTAATATTTAGTTTTGAAACAAAACAAACTCTTTTATTTTAATCAAAAACCAAATCAAAATTAAACTCCTTTAATTTTAGCAATTTGAAATCCTATTCCAGATAAAATAAACATCTTTATTTTAAACTTATTCCAATTAAATAAACCATTTAAGTTACTTGAAGAAAAAATTATTTTTCGGATTCTGCTATCCGGCGCAGCTGCGCCCAGAATGAACTGGGAACTGGCGCAGCTGCGCTACACCACCAGAAACAACTTTCTAGGTTTGGGCGCAACTGTGCTCCAGAATGAATTGAAAGCGGCGCAGCTGCGCTGCGTAGTAGATTCACGAAGAACAGATTTTTGCCCAAAAAACTCGATCCAATCGTATACCATACACACATAGAATCATTAAAATCGATAATTAGCAAAAGATTAGGCTCTGATACCACTGATAGGTTTGTATAATACACAAGCATGTAATCAAATTACATAAATAGAGCGAAAGCGCGATAAAACGAATTTTAAAATTTTTATACAAACCATCACCATGATCTTTTCTTGTGTTCAATTATCAATTAAACGAAAGAGACAAAGATAGAGAATTATACCCTCGTGAATCAAAGCTTCCTCGGGTACAAGTTCACCTCAATTTCCTTTGCGTTCTTCTTGAATTCCACCGATTAAATTTCTTCTTTTAATTAACGTTAGCCACCCAAGTGTTTGGCCTTTAGAGGTGATCCACCAAAGAATAATACTTGTTCAAGAAGATGGGTATTGGCAAAATCCTAGTTTCTATCTCTATAGAAATTGCAAGTACTCTCCACAAATATAATGGAAGTGTGTGTAACCTTAATCCATAACAAGACTCCTCTTATTTATAGATATAGGTAACCCTCCTAAATAATTTAGGATTAGGTTAATTGTCTTAATTAAACTCTTTTAATTAATTAAACTCTTAATCTAATTAGGAATTTATGAGAGTACATTTATTAATTAATTCCCAAACCCTTTTAGGAATTAAATAATAATAATAGTAATAATAATAAGACTCATCTTATTAATTTATATTTAATATTTTTAAAATATTAAATAATAAATATTAAGCTATTTAATTTATTATATCTCCATAGACTAAATTAAACATACTTAACTTATTATTACAATTATGTCATTTACTTAAATAAATATTTTTCTTTTGCGGTGTGACCCTTTATGTTCTCCATATTAAACCGGCTATGATTAAATCAATTATAATAATTCTAATCTTATTTAAATGAATAAATTAAACTATTTAATTCATTTAAATAAATAAAATTTATTCTACAATAAGGGTAAGCCCCATTAGCGATCAACGACTTTCTAGATAATATAGATTTCAACATTAATCACAAAACAACCTTTGAGTGAATAGTAACCATACAATTCAATCCTTCTATCATACAATGTCCTAATTAAATATAAGACATGAAATTACTATCAAGTCTTATTTTATTTAGTTATATGTATTTCGATTCCTAAATGTATAACTCTAAATAATGCAAATTAGAAACTTCTTTCTAATTTCATTCTGCCTTGGCCAAGGACTACTGAGTTGTTATTTATCGAGTCACATAGGACATTCACATCTTTACTAGATGTGGTAGATTCTTTGTTGATCATTCACTTATCTCCATGTACAAGTTATTATACCCAATCATACCCTTTGATAAACCCTAAAAGTCTTAAGAGACATGTCAAAGTATAACTCATCATACACAAGATACTATGATGATCTCAAGTGTGACGAACGAGATTTTTGTAATTTAATTTAAATATTTATTGAATTAAATAAATATTTTTCGATGATTTAATTATTGAATTAAATAATTAATTGATGAATTTGTGGTAGATTAATTTAATTATATGTGTTAAATTAGTTAAATTAATGTGGAGAATTTTTATATCCAAAGTATGTATTTAATTGAGCATATTTGATTAAATGCATTATTTAAATAAGCATAATGTTATTTCTAATTAATTTAATAATTAATTAGAGATTTAAGGATTTATGATAATCAATAAATGAGAGTTTTAATTATGTGACAATGTAATTTAATGTGTTATTATTCTATTGTATTTAATTGATTTAAATGAGATTATTTAGTTAATTAAATATGTGACATTAAACTATATTATAAGCAAGTTATTATAATAAATTAGAAATGAGGAATAAAGGATTAGCCAAACATAGCCTTAGTGGGGGTTGGATAAAAGTGAATCTTGAAGTGTTTATAATATTGTAACTAATTATTGTTATTGCTTTATAAACGGAATGTATAGGTTGATTAAGGAATGTGAATTTTAAATTAGAATCTACGCACGAGGCAAGTTTTTTACCCTTAATCTTTTTATTTCATTAAAAGCAAGTTTCTGAACTTTACTCTTACATTGATCAAGTTTCCTACCTTAATTTGATTTCAATTACGCAAGTTCTAAAAACCCTAACTCTCTTTTATGCAAGTTTCTATATTCTACTTCATATTGAGCGAGTTCTTTACTATAATTCATTCAAGTTCATGAATTCAAATGTTATTCTGATTCATTTTAAGTAATACTTCAGTTATACAGAGCTTATTCGATTGTATGTCTTTGAGATTCAGTCTTTTGTTCTCGAATACCTTTCATATTAAATTATTGAACTTTGATTGACTAGCGAACCCTTATTGATTCGATTAGTCCATAGTTGATGAGCGTTCTAAATTCTAGAAATGTTATTGAAGTAAATTCAAACCAAACTTCCTTTGGTGTGGACTCTGATGTCAAACTGAGATGAACAACCCTTTTATAGAGGATTATTTTACGCGTTAGCGTTTAGATGTTGTGCACATACATGGTACAAAGGGCTGATCCCCCTAAGTACGAGAAGTAAGGTCCATATAGTCTTACGACTGTTAAAGGTTTAAAGTAGAAATACTTGATAACCTAGGACATAGTTCGTGGTCTTATGACCCCCAGACGTTCTTTTGATTCTTGTATTCTAATCTTGATTCAAAAGTCGAGAATTTGATTATCCGATATCCATTGATTATTCGCATGTTATTATTATTTTTGTTGTGTTACTTGCTGGGCAATTGTTGCTCACCCTTGCATAATAACATTACAGCTAAAGTTGAAAGAGTTGACTAGCCATCCACTAGTAAGGGCAAAGACAAAACAAACAAGTGATGAAGACTTGTTATATTTGTTTAAATGATGTTTATGTAATAGACTTATGTTATGTTTCCGCATTGATATTTTATTAAGGTTAGATGACCTGGGATTTATTTGTTAAAGATGTTGTAACCTTTTAATGGGAGATTTCTATTTTAATTAAGAGTTTTCATTTATATTTGAATGGGTAGTTAGATGTGATGTGATTAATTTGGATAGTGAACACCAAATCTTGTAGTAATGAAGTACTCGGATTTGGGAGTGTCACATCAAGTTCAAGGATTACTTGTACTACTATCACTAGAGGAATTGCTATTGACAGGGGAGTAAAACTCCATTAGGTATTCATTAGCGAGCCACGTTCAGTGAACTTATTTTCCAATAAGCACCTATATACTTACTTTAGTGTCTCCACACAAATGATTATGAGATTAATTATCCTCTTGCTAAGAGCAAGCAACGTATGTACTAATCTATCCGGATTCACTAATCCTCTTTTAGTAATCCAACGATTAGGAACGATTTTAGTTTTAAGCTTTCTAAGAATTTAGATCTCATTAGCATGATCACCATCATGATTCTAAAAGCATTGCTTAAAACTATGAGTTTATCACATATTAAATAATAGCACCATGTAGATAAAATAAAATGCCTTTAATACTTTTATTAATAAATGATTAAGATTACAAAATATATGCTATATCATATCAAATATAATTGGCTTGTGTGCATACTACTTTCATCTTTGGGGATAAATTGTTAGAGAGATACTCTCCACGACTCATCAACATGAGACCTCTCTTGGAGTTTGCCATGCTAAACCCCTTTAACATCGAATGAATGTATGTTTTTTGGGTCAAGCCGAGCATCCTTTTAGATCTATCTCTATAGATCTTTATCCCCAAAATGTAGGATGCTTCTCCCAAATATTCCTTGGAGGAATGTTTAGACAACTATATCTTTACTAATTATGACATTGGTATGTCATTCCCTATCAGTAGTATATCAACATATAGTACTAGGAATGTCACAGTGCTTCTATTAACCTTCTTGTACACACATGGTTCATCCTTTTTCTTGATAAAATCAAACTCTTTGATTGTCTCATCAAAACGGATGTTCCATTTTCGAGAAGCTTGCTTCAATCCATAAATGGATCATTATAGCTTACATACTTGATTTGCTTTATCTCTTGAGACAATTCTCTTTGGCCGTATTATACATACATTCTCCTCTAGTTTCCATTGACGAAGGACATCTCCACATCTATTTGCCAGATTTCGTAATAATAAGATACAATCGTAAGTAAAATCCAAATGGACTTGAGCATTGCTACTGGTGAGAAGGTTTCATGATGGATAACTCCTTGTCATTGTTTGAAACCTTTTACAATCAGTCTGTCCTTATAGGTCTCCACCTTGCCATCTGCTCCAGTCTTTCTCTTAAAGACCCATTTAACCAAAGTCCACACTTGGTTCTTATACATGGAGTCCATTTCAGATTTCATGGCCATTTGCCATTTCTTTGAGTCTTTACAACTCTTAGCCTCATCGTATATAACTAGATCATCATTCTTTATGATGCATACCTCATCATCATCCTTTAGGATGAATCCATACCTCCCAGGTATCTTCGGTACTCTTTTAGAGTTACGATTTAGTTTGTGGTATAATAGGTCTATCTACAGGTTCCTCCATTTGACTTATAGTGCTTTGTGGTTCTTGAACTTCTTCAAGATCTATTTTCCTCCCACTAGCCCCTTTAAAGATAAACTCCTTTTCCTAAGAAGGCAACGTGTTTAGCAACAAACACCTTTTGCTATGTAGGATTATATAAATAATACCCTAAACGTTTTTTAGGATATCTCAAAACTCTGCACTTGTCAAATCTTGTCCCAAGCTTATCCTTTTGAAACCTTTTTACATAATGATGAGTGAGTTTTATACCTAAGAATTAGGTATTTGTAAAACTTAATTATTGTTGTTTTTAAGTGTTTTTGGGATAAATTGACTTGTTTCTATGTTATTTACTGCAGGATGGGTCAGAGGGACACATATGTCATTTTGGAAAAGAGAAGAATTAAAGAAATTATTTAAAACCAGCAAAAATGGCATTTTTGTAATTACTGCGGATGGACCCGGCGTACGTACGCCCAGTTCCTTCACAAAACCGGCGTACGTACGCCCATACTCAGAAGTTGACTAATTTTGCTTGGTTGAGATGGAATTTGAAGCCAATCAAGAATAAAAACAAGGGATTTTTGACTTATATACAAGGAGAAGACTTCAGAAGAGTACGTAACAAGAGTTTTTTGAAGAGACAAAAAGAGGAGAACTCGAAGAAAGAATGCAAGGACTGGAGATCAAGAAGAATATTAGGAGCAACCATACAGTTTCTTCTATTCCCTTCTAAATCTTTGATTTTTGTAATTAATTGAGATGTTTAATTTTATGATTTGGATGATGTTTTCTTTTATTGTTATGAACTAATTTCCAATTAAGATTACAAGGGAACTTGGTATGAATTTTAAATTGATGCTGTTTATTTAATATAAGTTAGTTTTCATTGAATTAATTATTATATCTTGTGCTTGTTGAATAATTGTTTGGCCAACAGTTATTGGGATAATCTATATAAAATTGGAAAATGAAATATAGATTGAGATCTGGATATAATAGCATCTATTTATATAATCTGAATAGGATTAATATGATTAGCATGCAGGATAGGAATATACCTGCGTGTCTTTTGTAACCATTGATAGAACTTGTGCTTAGAAACTCTAATCAAGTTGATTCACATAGGAATATAGTGAGTTAGTTAATTAGGGTGTTCTTTATAATTCTATTGCTTCATTGCTAGATTTATGAGGATTTGTTTACGTATCATTCGGAAGAAGTGCGTGAATTCTGGGAAGAGTTCTGGGTTATTGATTCATGTTAATTAACTGTATTAAATAGTCAGTAAATTGATTTAAATGAAATACCAAGGGAAGTTGTAATCTTAACTCATTAAATCTGTGATTCATTCTTGTGAACGTTATCTATTAGTTAATTTTTAGTCATTTTTAATTTTTAACTTAAAACCAAGATTCAGAGTTTAAATAGGATTAATTAAATTGATTTTGGTAATTGATAGATATTAAGTTATTTACTCGTAGGAACGATATCATTGCTTGCCAAATATTATAAACGAACGCGTATACTTGCGTGTTAAGTGCTAGTTAGAAACCAGGCAACAAGTTTTTGGCACCGTTGCCGGGGAGATTAATTTAATATATTGTTATTATTAATTTCGATAGAGTTAATCTTAATTTAAACTGTTATTTTCAGGTGCATTTGTCTCGTGTATGCAAACGCGATCGAAACAGCCAGGGCTTGAACCATATGAGGACGATATTGAAAAACGGTTAAAGCGATTGCGTAAGTGGGTTAAAGAAACACGAGAAACACTGGAGAAGTAAGATCAAATGGCTGAACATGAGAAAAAATCATTGTGGGATTATGCTATGCCGTAAGTTACCAAAATTCAGTCGAGTATCACGAGGCCTGCTATTACTGCTGCTAGTTTTGAGATAAAACCTGGAACAATACAGATAATTCAGAATTCCGTGCAATTTGGAGGGTTGCCAAATGATGACCCAAATTATCATTTGGTTAGTTTCATGGAAATCTGTGATACGTTCAAATATCAAGGAGTGACAGAAGATGCTATAAGACTCAGATTGTTCCCATTCACCCTTAGAGATAAAGCTAAGAATTGGCTTCATTCACTTCTGCCAAGCTCAATTACCATTTAGAATGATTTAGCTCAGAAGTTTCTCGCAAAGCTCTTCCCGCCTGCAAAGACAGCAAAAATGCAGAATGATATCACTTCTTTCGTTCAGCATGACTCAGAATCATTGTATGAGGCCTGGGAAAGGTTTAAAGACTTGTTGAGACGATGTCTACACCATGGTGTCGCTAATTGGTTGCAAGTGCAGATTTTTTACAACGGGTTGAATAATACAGTGAGGTCAAGTATAGATGCTGCAGCAGGTGGAGCCCTTATGGCTAAGAATTATGATGAGGCATATCAGTTGCTTGAGACAATGGCAGCTAACAACTACCAGTGGCCAACTGCAAGATTGAATCACCCAAAGCCAGCCGGAATGTATGAAGTGGATGCGATGACAGCTCAAATTTCTGCTCTTACAAAGAAAATAGATTCACTTGGAATTAAAAGTGTTCAGAAAATGGAGACGGTGTGTGAGTTATGCGCAGGAAATCACTCGAGTGACCAGTGTGCGATAAATTCTAAATCAGCGCAATTTGTGTCCAATTACAATCGACAGTAGGGCAGTAATTCAAACAATTATAATTCCGGATGGAGGAACAACACAAATCTTTCTTGGAGCAACAATCAGCAACAACATCAAGCTCTAAGACAAGCATACCCACCGGGATTTTAGCCTAAACAACATGGCCAACAACCTCAATAACCAGATAAATTGTCTCAAATGGAAGAGTTGTTGGCAAGAATGGTGACCTAGTTTGAAGTAACAACCAAGAATCAATCAGCAGCTATAAAGAATCTTGAAAATTAGATTAGGCAGATAGCTAGTGCTTTGAACAATCGACCTCAAAGGTCGTTACCGAGTGATACTGAGAAGAATCCAAGGAAAGATGGGAATGAACAATGCAAAGAAATTACACTCAGAAGTGGGAAGGAGTTGGTTGCGCAGTCTGGCGAACATAAGAAAGATAATGTTGAGAAAGAAGATGAATCAGTGGTTGGAAATTCAGCAGACAAATCCGAGGGAAAAGTTTCGGAAAAATAAAAGGAAGAAAAGCAGATTCCAGCTACAACACCTTTGCCATTCCCACAGAGATTTCAAAAGCAAAAGCTAGATAGACAGTTCTCAAAATTTTTAGATGTATTCAAAAAGCTGCAGATTAACATTCCATTCGCAGATGCTCTAGAACAAATGCCCAGCTACACTAAATTCGTGAAAGATATTCTTGCAAGAAAGAGGAAGTTAGGGGAGTTTGAGACGGTAGCATTGACGGAGGAATGCAGTGCCATTTTACAAAAGAAGTTGCCACCAAAGTTGAAGGATCCCGGTAGCTTTACCATTCCGTGCACAATTGGAACTCAATTCTTTAGCCGATGTCTGTGTGATTTGGGGGCTAGTATCAACCTTATGCCACTATTGGTCTATCAATAGCTTGGGTTGAAGGAAGCTACACCAACAAATGTTACTTTAAAGCTAGCCGATAGATCGCTTACCTATCCAAAGGGAATAGTGGAAGATGTACTAGTAAAGGTAGATAAATTTATTTTCCTTGTGGATTTCATAGTCCTTGATTTTGAGGAAGACAATAACATACCAATCATCCTTGGGCGCCCGTTTTTAGCTACGGGTAGGACATTAATTGATGTACAGAAAGGAGAGCTAACAATGAGGGTCCAAGATGAAGAAGTAACTTTTAACGTGTTCAAGACTATGAAATTTCCAAAGGAAGAGGAAGAATGCTTCAGGGTTGACTCGATTGAGGGAGCAATTAAGGAAGCATTTATCAAAGTAGTGAACAAAGATCCTCTAGAAGCGACATTGGTGAATGAAAATATGTTTGAAGACTTAGCTGCGTTATAATTGGCCCAGATGTTAGATTCAGCTCCAAAGTTTACACAAGTCGGGCCAAAGTTTGAACCCTTGGAATACTTGGGAAAGTCAGCAGATAAGGTCAAACCGTCATTAGAAGAACCACCGATCTTAGAACTCAAGCCACTGCCTAACCATATTTGGTATACATATCTGGGGTCGTCTTGTACTTTGCCAGTGATAATTTCTGCTTCACTGGATGCGGTTCAAGAGGAAAAATTGTTAAGGGTACTGAGGCAATACAAAACAGCTCTTGGGTGGACTCTTACAGATATCAAAGGAATAAGCCCATTAATTTGTATGCATAAGATTCTACTGGAAGAGGAAGCAAAACCAATTGTCGAGCAACAAAGAAGACTTAACCCCATCATGAAGGAGGTAGTTAAAAAGGAAATCATAAAGTAGCTGGATGCAGGGACTATTTATCCTTGTGGATTTCATAGTCCTTGTGGATTTCATAGTCCTTGATTTTGAGGAAGACAATAACATACCAATCATCCTTGGGCGCCCGTTTTTAGCTACGGGTAGGACATTAATTGATGTACAGAAATGAGAGCTAACAATGAGGGTCCAAGATGAAGAAGTAACTTTTAACGTGTTCAAGACTATGAAATTTCCAAAGGAAGAGGAAGAATGCTTCAGGGTTGACTCGATTGAGGGAGCAATTAAGGAAGCATTTATCAAAGTAGTGAACAAAGATCCTCTAGAAGCGACATTGGTGAATGAAAATATGTTTGAAGACTTAGCTGCGTTATAATTGGCCCAGATGTTAGATTCAGCTCCAAAGTTTACACAAGTCGGGCCAAAGTTTGAACCCTTGGAATACTTGGGAAAGTCAGCAGATAAGGTCAAACCGTCATTAGAAGAACCACCGATCTTAGAACTCAAGCCACTGCCTAACCATATTTGGTATACATATCTGGGGTCGTCTTGTACTTTGCCAGTGATAATTTCTGCTTCACTGGATACGGTTCAAGAGGAAAAATTGTTAAGGGTACTGAGGCAATACAAAACAGCTCTTGGGTGGACTCTTACAGATATCAAAGGAATAAGCCCATTAATTTGTATGCATAAGATTCTACTGGAAGAGGAAGCAAAACCAATTGTCGAGCAACAAAGAAGACTTAACCCCATCATGAAGGAGGTAGTTAAAAAGGAAATCATAAAGTAGCTGGATGCAGGGACTATTTATCCCATCTCTGATAGCTCATGGGTGAGTCTCGTTCAATGTATGCCAAAGAAAGGGGGGATGACAGTAGTGGTGAATGAAAATAGTGAATTGATCCCTACTCGAACAGTTACGGGTTGGCGAGTTTGTATGGACTATAAAAAGTTGAACAAGGCCACCCGGAAGGACCATTTCCCTTTACCATTTATTGATCAGATGTTGGACAGGCTTGTAGGACATGGGTATTATTGCCTCTTGGACAGTTACTTAGGTTACAATCAGATAGCCATAGCACCCGAAGATCAGAAAAAAACGACATTCACATGCCCTTACGATATGTTTGCTTTCCGAAGAATGTCTTTTGGGTTATGCAATGCTTCTGCGACGTTTCAACGGTGTATGATGGCCATCTTTTCTGATATGGTAGAGCATAACCTTGAGGTATTTATGGATGATTTCTCTATTTTTGGAGATTCATTTGATCATTGTTTGGACAATCTTACTTTCGTGCTCAAAAGGTGTATGGAGACAAACTTGATCTTGAATTGGGAAAAATGCCATTTTATGGTCCAAAAAGGTATAATTTTGGGTCATAAAGTTTCTGCAAAAGGAATCAAGGTAGACAGAGCGAAGCTTGAAACCATTGAGAATCTACCTCCGCTATCTTCAGTTAAGGGTATTCGGAGTTTTTTGGGACATGCAGGGTTTTATAGAAGATTTATAAAAGACTTCTCCAAAATCACAAAGCCATTGTGTAGTCTTTTAGAGAAGGATGTTCCGTTTAATTTTGATAAAGCATGTCTTGAAGCTTTCGAAGTGCTGAAGCAACAGCTAATTACTGCACCTGTCATAGTAGCACCAAATTGGAGTAGTGCGTTTGAATTAATGTGCAACGCTAGTGACTTTGCGATTGGCGCAGTTCTCGGCCAACGTAAAGACAAGACATTCCATGCCATTTATTATGCTAGCAAGACATTATTGGATGCTCAGCTAAACTATACAACCACGGAGAAGGAGCTATTGGCAGTTGTTTATGCTTTTGATAAATTTCGTTCGTATCTGATTGGGACCAAGGTGATTGTGTTTACAGATCACTCGGCTATTAAATATCTGATAGCTAAAAAGGACGCCAAACCGAGACTGATTCGCTGGATACTAGTACTGCAGGAGTTTGATTTAGAGATCCGGGATCGGAAGGGGACAAAAAATCAGGCTGCTGATCATTTATCACGATTAGAGAATTCAGAGCTGAATAAGGATGATAAAACAGTGATCAATGAGTTTTTCCCGAAGAACAATTGTTTGTTGTACAGTTGGAGACACCATGTTATGCAGATTTTGTCAATTTCATCATGGGAAAGGTGTTTTCGCCTGATTTGACCAGTCAGCAGAAAAAGAAATTTCTACATGATGTGAAACATTATCTATGGGATGAGCCGTTTTTATTCAAGCAATGTGCAGATCAATTAATAAAAAGATGTGTACCCGAAGATGAAATGGAGAGTATTCTACAGCAATGTCATGCATCTGACTATGGTGGACATTTCGGGGGAGAAAGAACGGCAGCCAAAGTATTACAATGTGGATGCTACTGGCCGACACTTTTTAAGGATGCTTATGTGTTCGTGTTAAAATGTGACAAATGCCAACGAGTTGGCAATATATCAAAGAGACACGAGATGCCACTTAATGCGATTTTAGAGGTTGAATTATTTGATGTGTGGGGCATCGACTTCATGGGACCATTCCCCTCATCTTTTAGTAATTCTTATATACTGTTGGCGATGGATTATGTCTCAAAGTGGGTTGAAGCTGTAGCATCACCAACTAACGATGCCAAAGTGGTGGTAAAGTTCATCCGCAAGTATATCTTCTCTAGATTCGGAACTCCTCGTGCGATCATTAGTGACGAGGGCACACACTTTTGTAATAAGCAGTTTTCAACTATTTTTGCTAAATACGGAGTCACTCATAAGATATCAACTGTTTACCATCCACAAACCAGCGGCCAGGTCGAAGTTTTGAACCGTGAAGTCAAACAAATCCTTGAGAAGGTAGTGAACCCTAATCGGAAGGATTGGGTAAGCAAGCTGGAGATGCACTATGGGCATATCGGACAGCTTATAAAACACCGATAGGGATGTCACCATACATGTTGGTATATGGGAAAGTATGCCATCTTCTAGTAGAATTGGAACATAATGCTTACTGGGCTATCTGTAAGTTAAATTTTGATATGTCGGCTGTGGGAGAAAAGCGCCTCTTGCAGTTGAACCAAATGGACGAATTCAGACTTCAATCATACGAGAACGCTAAGTTGTATAAGGAGAAGATCAAGAGGTGGCATGACGGAAAATTTTTAGATAGGAAGCTGGAAGTGGGGCAAACTGTGTTGTTATACAACTCAAGGCTAAAACTCTTCCCAGGAAAGCTTAAATCACGGTGGTCCGGTCCATTCAATATCATCAAGGTTTTTTCTCATGGAGCTGTGGAAATTGAAGAGTCGGAGTCGAAATGGAGTTTCAAAGTTAATGGTCAGAGGTTGAAACACTACTATGGAGGTCACATCGATCGTGAAAAGTCATCTGTTTGCCTCGCTGATTAGAACAGAACAGACAAAGTCGGGCTAAGGACGTTAAACTAAGCGCTAGCTGGGAGGCAACCCAGATTTGCAATTAATTCCGTTTATTTTTAGTTAATCTAGTTAGTTTTATTAGGATAGTTATTTAATGGTTTCTTTTCACTAAAAAAAATCGCTTTACTGTTAGTTGCTTTAGTGTTTATATTTTTATAGCTTAGAAATTTGTAGCATCAATTTTAGTAGTTGAATTTCTTACTTTTTCTTTTCATTCGGTTTCAGGTTTGGCAAGATAGGCAGTCGGCGTACGTACGCCCTACCCACACATGAAACCAGCATACGTACGCCCCCACAACAGAAGTCCCGGCGTAATTACGCCCAAACCAAGCCAATGTCCAGCGTACTTACGCCCAAGCAGCAGAAGAAGCAACCAAGCACCAGCGTACGTATGCCCAATCTAGGCCAAACGCAGCGTACGTATGCCAAAGTTAAAAAAAAACAAAGCAGATCAGGACTTCTTGAATTTTCTATCTCAAGTACATGCTTCATTCATAAACCCACACAATATCATCCAATGTTCTCCTTCCTCCTTTCGGATACCCACAAGAATCCAATCAATAACTGCGTTGAGCATCTAAGTTCGGGGGCTTAGCACGGGATCTTCATCGGAACGATTATCCAATCCGTATAGCTACATCAACCACAATTAGGGGAACCTTCAACCGAACCAAGTGCTCGAACAACGAATTCAAGTGAGTATGTGGGTGAATTTTGATTAGAAAAGAGTATTATTTATTGTGAATATTTTCATCCATTGTGGAGGTTGGGATATTTGTTCAATTGGTTGCCCAATTAAGTTAGTGTTGGCTCAATTAGGTTTGTTGGGTTCATTTGTACACCAATACTTTGAGGATTTTGGTTGACCCAAGTTTGGGGCAATTCAAAGAAGAGGGATTTAAATAGTGCATACCCAGTGTTTGATGTATTGCCCCAACCAACTGTTTTGCATATTCAGCTGATTTTACTTGGTTTTGGCCTGCTATTTTGTATCCTCCATACTTGATAATGTCATCTAAAAGGAGAAAGGTGGAAGGGTCGTCCTCATCGAAGTCTTTTGATAAGAAAAGATTTATGAGTTTTAATGCTTCTCAGTGTTACCATCAACAGTTTATTAGCAAGAATTTGATTCCAGAACGAGGTTTAACACCTGATCCTCAAGACGGGGATATTGCTCGCATGATACAGGATATGAATTGGTAATACTTCACCAGTCAACCAGAACCGGCGGTTGTCAATGTAGTCAAAGAATTTTACGCAAATGCAACAGAGGCTAAAGGTAATTCAGTGATGGTTAGAGGCAAATGGATCAATGTGGGACGGAAAGTACTCAATGCATACTATAGAGTACCGAAAATACGTGATTCAGAATATGTGGAGTACATTACGGAAGAGTTGGATTATAGTGAAATTATTCTTAAATTATGTGAACCAGGAACAGAGTGGAAGGCTACGAAAACACAAGAGGCCACAAATTTTCCAAGTACTAAGCTCAATCGTTATGGAAAGGCCTAGTATGGGTTCTTATGTGCTAAATTGGTGCCAACTCGCCATAGAACGGATGTGACAAAGGAGCGAGCTGCTCTTTTATACTGTATTGCACTGGGAAAAACGATGGATGTGGGTGAGATTATAAATGCATCTATTATAAAAGTTCTGGAAGGGGACACATGCATTTGGTGGCTTGACTCATCCTTCATTAATTACCGATCTATGCAAACGAACAGGGGTGCAATGGGATAATGATGAAGTTCTTCAACCTCCGATGTCGCCAATAGACCACTCTGTGATAGCAAGATTTAAGGTATGGTCTGGGGGGGGGGGAATCTCATTCGAAAGGACTGGGCTATATTATACCAAATGAGCCTGCAGCTAAGGGGGCAGATGAGCCTGCGATTCCCGTCCTCCCATCCGACATCATTGACGAGCTGCGACGTGATTCTCGGCATAATTCTCGAAGGACTGATCTGGCTGTGGAGCGACTGGAGTATGCTATTAACAGGATGGATCGCCAGAATCACCGTATTGCAAAACGTCAAGCTATGATGTACCAATACAATGTTGATTTCAATGCATTGTTGGTAGACATGATGGCTAGGTTGAATCCAACTGCAGTACCTATTTAATTTCCTACTCCACAACCTTTGCCAATGTACCCGCCTTCCGATTTGGAGGATGAGGAGGATGAAGACGATAACACAGAAGATGATGGAGGTAATTGATGTATTGATCAGGGAAGTCCTCAGTTTCTAATTTTTTTCTGTTATACAATGAGGACATTGTGTTAGCCAAGTTTGGGGGAGTAGCTAATTTCCAAATAAAAAAAATATAGAATAGAATCATGTGCAATTAGAATAGAATCATGTGTGTTTAGCATCATTGAGCTCATTTCATGTTAATTAGTCATGTTTTATTATAGTTGCATGTCATTTTAGGTCGTGTTATGCATTTAGTTGCATGAATCAAGCAGTAAATGATGTAGTGTCTAATTCTGGCCAATGATAAGACTGGAGTGATAGTTGAACCTTGAAAAGGATTGAAGGCTAATGTAAAGTAAAGACTTGACTGGTGAAGTTAGTTATGCTTGTCTGAAATTCATGTTAGTAAGAAAGCACATAATTGACTATTTGATCAATTTGATTTAAATCCTTATATAATCTGCTTCTGGTGAGAAATTCGTAACAAAAAAGGTAATAAAACCAGTAAACCATCTATGAAGGTACATAGTAAGCAAGAAAAATAAGTTTGGGGGAGTAGCTAATTTTATTGTTAAAAAAAATTCAGAAAAAAGAAGAAGAAATATTTATATATTTATATAATATAACTTGACTAGTTTGGTTTCGTGGCCATTGCTGCTTGGGTTATTAGATCCGTAAGGGTGTCTTAACACCTAGTGCCCTAAAACCAACTGGTTTGGGAGTCACTAGTTGAAAGCTCGATACATGAGTAGCTTTGAAAAGCCTAAGGAAACCATACATTGCACATGTTGAGTTTAAAAGGGAGATAGAGCGTAAAACGCACTCGCTAAATAATAAAGTATGTGGTCGTACACCCTGTGCTTAGTGATTGCTTACATGAGTCGGATTAGTTGGTTAGCTGATTGAGTAGAAGAGTACAAATGGAGTTTCTTTCTAAGATGTGGATTATGTGAGTGATTTGGGTTGTGATTGATTAAAATAGTTGATTCACACAAATACAACACAGATGATGACAAGTGTAGTTTGGCTAATCAGTTAAAGTTGAGGACTTTACATTGGTTGGATTTTCTAGATGGTTGTTATGTGGGTATTTGAGGCCTGATGTTGAATGCTATGTTGTTTTAGTTGTTTGATTCGTAGGCATTGTAGTTAGGTTGCATTTTATATCATTGCATTGCTTAGGGACAAGCAATTAGTTAAGTTTGGGGGTATTTGATGAGTGGGTTTTATACCTACGAATTAGGTATTTGTAAAACTTAATTATTGTTGTTTTAAAGTATTTTTGGCATAAATTGACTTGTTTCTATGTTATTTACTGCAGGATGGGTCAGAGGGACACATATGTCATTTTGGAAAATAGAAGAATTAAAGAAATTATTTAAAACCAGCAAAAATGGCATTTTTGTAATTACTGCGGATGGACCCGGCGTACGTACGCCCAGTTCCTTCACAAAATCGGCGTACGTACGCCCATGCTCAGAAGTTGACTAATTTTGGTTGGCTGAGATGGAATTTGAAGCCAATCAGGAATAAGAACAAGGGATTGTTGACTTATATACAAGGAAAAGACTTCAGAAGAGTACGTAACAAGAGTTTTTTGCAGAGACAAAAAGAGGAGAACTCGAAGAAAGAATGCAAAGACTGGAGATCAAGAAGAATATTAGGAGCAACCATACAGTTTCTTCTATTCCCTTCTAAATCTTTGATTCTTGTAATTAATTGAGATGTTTAATTTTATGATTTAGATGATGTTTTCTTTTATTGTTATGAACTAATTTGCAATTAAGATTGCAACGGAACTTGGTATGAATTTTAAATTGATGCTGTTTATTTAATATAAGTTAGTTTTCATTGAATCAATTATTATATCCTGTGCTTGTTGAATAATTTTTTGGCCAGCAGTTATTGGATAATCTATATAAAATTAGAAAATGGAATATAGATTGAGATCTGGATATAATAGCATTTGTTCATATAATCTGAATAGGATTAATATGATTAGCATGTAGGATAAGAATATACCTGCGTGTCTTTTATAACCATTGATAAAACTTGTGCTTAGAAACCTTAATCAAGTTAATTCACATAGGAATATAGTGAGTTAATTAATTAGGGTGTTCTTTATAATTCTATTGCTTAATTGCTAGATTTATGAGGATTCGGAAGAAGTGCATGAATTATGGGAAGAGTTCTGGGTTATTGATTCATGTTAATTGTCTGTATTAAATAGTCAGTAAATTGATTTAAATGAAATACCAAGGGAGGTTGTAATCTTAACTCATTAAATCTGTGATTCATTCTTGTGAACGTTATCTATTAGTTAATTTTTAGTCATTTTTTCAACTTAAAACCAAGATTCGGATTTTAAATAGGATTAATTAAATTGATTTTGGTAATTGATAGATATTAAGTTATTTTCTCGTGGGAACGATATCCTTGCTTGCCGAATATTATAAACGAACGCGTATACTTACGTGTTAAGTGCTAGTTAGAGACCAGGCAACACATAAGATAGACATCCCATAATCTTAACATGCTTAAGACTAGGTTTTCTCCCTGCCCATAACTCATATGGGGTCTTAGGGACAAATTTTGAGGGTACCTCATTTACTAGATTTGCAGCCGTTTCTAGGGCATAACCCCAGAAGGATACTGGAATGTCGATAAAAATCATCATGGACCGCACCATGTCCAACAAGGTGTGATTTTTCCTTTCAGATACACTAATCAATTATTGCGTATCAAAAGGCGTCCATTTTGAGAAAATACCATTATCTTTGAGATGATCTAGAAACTCATTTCTCAAGTATTCCCCTCCTTGATCCGATCGAAGAATCCTAATACTTTGTCAATTTGTTTCACTTCTGAATTCTTTGAACCTTTCAAATGATTCAGATTTGTATTTCATCAAATACACATATTTAACTCTTGAATTATCATCTCTTTTCTTTTATTAGTTTGTTTAATTTACAAAATATTTTTCATATAAGTCAAGTATATAAAGTCCATTAAGTAATTTTTCAGTTCCAAACAAAATATTATCATAATAAATAGAACAACTATTGTTCTTAAATATAATTTCAAAAACTTTCTTGTCTAACAACGGAATAGAAATAATGTTTCTAATGAGAACTAGAACATAATAACAACTTACTAACTTAATAGACTTGCCCGTAGGCAAAGCTAAACTACAAGTTCATATGGCTAATGCAACAACCTTTGCTCCATTCCCCACACGCAGGATTACTTCCCCTTTGTTTAGCTTTCTACTTCTGCTTAGTTCCTGCATCGAATTACATATGTGAGAACTACAACCAGTATCCAATACCCAAGTAGAACCTTGACTTACAGAAAGATTTATTTCAATCATGAACAAAACTGTATCTATAATTGAAGCTTCACTAAGCTTCTTCTGGTTAGCCTCTGCAAGATACTCCTTGCAGTTTCTTTTCCAGTGTCCAGGTTTATTGCAGTGGAAGCAAAATCTTTTGCTATCCGCATCAATTTTCATCTTATTGTCCTTAGTTTGTGCCTTTCCTTTTGCCTTCTTAGCTTTCTTCTTTTCAGAAGAACCTATAATCCTTTTCCTTTTCTTGGAAGAATCATCCACAAGTAAGACTTGGTCTTTCTTGGCTGAAAAGTGACTCTCTGCTGTTTTTAACATATTAAGCAACTCAAGCAGGCTGACATCTAGCTTGTTCATGTGAAAATTCACAATAAATTATGAGTAGGAGTCCAGGAGTGACTGCGAGATCAAATCTTGGCTTAACTCTCCATCCATTAGAAATTCCAGTTGTCCTAATTGTTCAATCAAATTGATCACTTTGAGGACATGTGTCTGTACTATAGTGCCATTGGTCATTCTAGATCAGAAGAGCTCCTTAGATATCTCATATCTGGCAGACCTACACTACTCACCATACATGTAACGCCCCCGACTTCGGGCGATCGCCGCCCGAACAAAGGTGAACGTTAACTCAACAACTATCGTAACTTAACCAATGATCCCATAATCATATTAGTTGAATTAGTCTATTACAGACTATAAAATCATAAATTTCCTTAACTAAATTCCCGGATCGTAACTTGATCTCGATCTCATTCTTTCTACAAGTATCAACTTGTAGTTCATTTGTATATATGGATAACATCATATATGTATATGTTAAATTTTTTAACCTTATGATTTAAACATTCTATATTTCCATATACCGAAAGTTCACATCATTAATAATAGGATGGTTCTTTGGAACAGAAGAATCTTACAATAAATGTTTGCGTCTTTATCCGCGATAAGAGTCCTTTTTTGTACAGAACATACCATATTATTCAATACCCTGACTTGAATACATATCGTTATAAAGATATCTCTTTATATCGATATTCCCTATTTATCTGAAATTTACAGTATTAATGATAAGATTATTCTTGGAACCGAGGGCCATTCCGGTAAAGGTGGCACCTTACCGGCGCTTATTAAGTGTAACCTCAGTGCTTACAGAACTCCCAATATCATTCAATACCCTCACTCAGATGTATAGTTCTTTATCAACATTGTATTAATGTTTTACTATTTATCTGAAGTTCAGAGTATCGGCATAACATGATCAGTCCATATTATCAATACCCTCATTCAGATTAATAGATCTTTAACAATTCTAAGTTATATCAAAGTAAAGACATAGCACCATTTGATGATAATAATAATAATATCATTTCATAATATAATCTTCGATTGTAAGGTTTGCTTGTTCGTGTTACAATAGTCATTATGACTTCATATAAATAAATGACAAGTAAATAATCTAGTCTATGCATTCTACTTTACGTCTATGATCTTCTTATCATTCTTCTTAACTGCAAATAAAGTTTTATTCGCAAGAATGAGCACTACGGCTCAACAAGTCTAACTAATAACATATAAAAAGTTTATGCTTTCATATAAACTTTAACATGCCTTGACATATCATATATATCAATTTGATATCACAAATAGCTTTTCATTCAATAGTTTATATCACGTTGTCACACAAAGCGTATAAACCACATATATATAACTTATAAAAATAATACATAAGAGTTAGAATACTTGCACATAGTTTAAATGAATAGAAGACTTGCCTCGTATATCTTTTACAGTTAATATAACGGTCTAAACATTCGTCGTAAATCCTACACGATTATAAGTTGATGTAGACAAATAAGCATTTAACGATTAAATCTTTTAAGTTTTATTTCGGGTATTATAATCGCTTATAAATAAGACTCGTTCTACTATTATAACTACATATAAAATGATTATTCATCAACTATATTTAAAATAAATTGAGCATTATAATTGTTTATAAAATGAATATTCGGCTATTATATTTGAGATAATTTCAGCATTATAACTGCTTATAAAATGAATATTCTTACTAGATACTTGAAGAAAATCGGACATAGTAACTGCTTATAAAAGTATATTTTTAATTTTATAAGAAAATAAATCGGACATTATAACTGCTTATAAATAGGACTTTTTTACTATATCCATAAAATAATTTGGGTATTATAACTGCTTGTAAAATGCATACTTAGCCATAAACATTATAACTAATAAGATGATTACCTCTTGAAGTTGTAAGCTTTAACTATTTTTTTTGCAAGGCTTCAACACTTTAACTCACAAGAACTCTCTCTAAAGATTATACTAGCTTCTTAAGCTCTTGAAATACTTGTGAATTCATAAAAATTTAGAAGACAATGGCTTGCTATTTATAGAAAACCAAGAGTTGTGGCATTTTGGTCATTTCCCATCTCAACCATGGTTTATTACTATTTTGCCCTAGCATATTCTAGGAATATTCTTGGCATATTCCCTCAAAATATCTACCAAGCTCGACAATGCAGCTTGCAACTGAAAATATCTTCAATGCAGCTTGCAACTGAAAATATCTTCCAAACTCGACAATGCAGCTTGCAATTGAACCTATCTTCTAAGCTCCTAAATGAAAATATCATTCAAGCTTGACAATGTAGCTTACAATTGAACTTATCTTCTAAGCTCCTCAATGAAATATCTTCCAAGCTCGACAATGCAGCTTGCCACCATAAGCACGACAAAACAACCTGTTACCGTAAGCACGACTAAGCACTATATCAGTTTAAACACAACAAAGTAGCTTTTTGTAAATATACCGAGAAGCTTGTCGGTGAAAATATTCTAAGCTTGACGTTTTTCTCGAAAAAATATTATCTGACCTAAATCATCGTTTACACTATAAAATCACAAAACACCTAGTTCGAAATATCATTTCGATCTTTATTAAGCACATATGTTATAAAATTCGAATCTCATTAGGGCTTAAGGTTTTAAAGTTCTCGATATCTAGTTTTACGTTATACGTTCTAATTTTAAACGTATACGATCGTGTTTTCAAATCGTATTAGGTTTTCAAAGATTGCCTAAACAGTCATTCATTAGGTATTTCTAGAGTTTTCATTTTTAACCCAGTTAAGACAATGTTTATAATTTTGATAATATTTCGGGGTATTATAATACAACTCTTTGAGATGAAGCAAAATGGTAGGTGCATCCATTTTCTCGTATTGACACTGCAACTCGTTACTCATGGAAACCAACATGATGTACTGAGCCATATTCACATCATCTTGCCACTTTCTAAAAGTAGCAATCTCTTTCTCAGAGGCATTGTCTGCAACCATTGCAGGGACAGACGAATAAAGAACATAAGATAGCTTTTCAGCCGTGAGAACTATTCTCAGATTCCTTAACCAATCCATATAATTCGGCCCGGTTAACTAATTAGCATCCAATATGCTCCACAGTGATAATAAATTAGACATTGTAAAATTTTGTAAATGAAATTTATAATTTAACAACGTTAGCATGCATTCATTATTAATCACCAGATTAAGTAGGTCTTTATTAAAATGGTGTCTCCCACTATTTTCATCAAACTATATTATCCTCCCTATATAGCTCGGGAGATCTTGTTTAAACGACTTTGTAAAATTCGATAGTGAGAAAGGATCCTATTGCCATAAATATACAGCCTTGGGTGTGCACAACAAACTATAGATTTATTCAATAGGTAGTGATAGACTCCTCGACACGTTTGCGTGAGGTAGTCGTCGCCCGGATCGTTTTTAGTAAGCAACTTTGATGGTACTCTCTCGACACCTTAACCCAATGTCTATTTTTGAGACGAGAATCTTGATAATTTCGATCAAGTAATTGATTTCGCGTAGTATGGGACACTAACAACACTTAGACCCTCGTTGATGAACAAACGATAATCTTAGTATGATTGTATGATGTGGTAGAATAATGCCACACACAACTATGGTTTGTTGTATGATAAGTTAATTAGGAATCTCAAAGAAAAACTAAGAACAATAACTTAGAAATCCTTCAAAGAACCAAAAGTAGAGAATAACTCTCAATTGTATAAAACTCAGAATAAATATTGATCATCCAATTACATCTTCAATGTAAACTATTTATACTAGTAGCATAAAACCTAACTCTTAAAGGAATTGAAATACTAGTAAATAACTAATTAGAAAGTAATTTCCATCTAACAAACATCCTAGTCAACTTAGAATTATGATAGATATGATAAATCTCTAAAAATAAGGAAAGAAATATGATAAAATCTCCAAAAATGCGTTCCTCGGATTCCATGTCGCGGGACGGGCGTGGGGTGCCACATGAAAATAAAGACTCTTGTGCGGGGCACGCTAGAGCACCAACAACTCTGCAGGTCCGACGTGGGGCGCGACGTGTCTAGGCCAATTCAGGCGCGGGGCGTGCCGGGTGAACTTCTTGGGCTAACTCTTCCTTATTGGCTTGGCATAACCACTTGTATCATGTTCAGAAACTTGGACTCCAACTCTAATGTCTTGAAACTTGCTCCTTTACCATTCCAAGCTTCTTGAATAAGTCCGTTAAGTCCCTCCTTAAAGCGTTTAACTTGAGCCCTCGTCACGGGCCTAACTAGAACTTGCACCGGATCCACTCCATAGCTCTCATCCTTGTCTAAGCTAGGCATGTCCTCATCATTCCTCTCCTCTTGAAAAGGATTTGTCCTAAAATCATCATCTACATCAAACAGACTTAGATTAGTAACGTTAATATGGCATTAACTGTAACGAATGCAATTTTTGTGATTGAATAAAAATATTTGTTGAATTATATAAATATTATTATTAATTTATTGAGCTTAATAAATAATTTATTAAGTTTTTGTGAAATGGGTATATGTTAAGCTTAATAATGTTAAATGTTATTTGAATGTGATTTGTTATGTTTATTCTAATTTAATTTAATAATTAAATTAGATGATGAAAAGGTTTATTTGAATAAATGATTTATTTGAATAAGAGAATTTATTTGGTATTATTGTTATTTGTTAAATGAAATTATTATTTGAGTTTGTAAGGTTTAATTGAATTTATTTAATAATAAGTTCAATTAAATTAGAAGTGTGACATTTTAAACTATATGTTATGATGATTTATTAAAATAAATGAGAAAGTGTTTAATTCAGTTTTACCAAACAAGGCCCTATGATCTTTGTTTGGAAATAATGGGTTATTTTATTTGTGTTTTACCAAACAAGGTCTTATGACTTTTAGTTAGAATAATGGATTATTTTAATTTAGTATTTGCCAAACAAGCCTTAGAGGCTTTTGAATTTTTTTAACTGATAGATATTATATCATACGTTATTATTATATTACGTATCAATTTTTATTTTTAAAAGAACGTCAGTTAAAAAAAAAAGAAAAACAAAGAAGAAGAAACACATAGCTTGAGAGAAAGAAAAGAACTCTGTGAATTTGAGAGTTGAGAGAAAAGAGAGAAATTGTGTGAGAAGCTTGGTGATTGGAGTAAGAATTCAAGCAAGGAAGTTTAATCAAATTTTCTTACATCAATTGAGGGTATAATTCTTTTTTTTGTTTCCTCCTGGTTTTATTCTACTGTATATAATTTTAGTTACTGTATGTGAATTCAATTGCTAGAATATATGAATTATTTGATTATAGTTGTTGTAATTGGTAGTAATCATGTGTTAGATGATTATATGTTGATTAATAATCAATTTAGAGGTGTTAATTCATGAAAACATGATTTAGAATGAAGTCTTTGTTTTTACAGAGTCTTATTTCATGTATGGCATATATATATGATAATTGATGTTCAATTAGATTATTAATTGGTAAATTGACTTTTGATTGTGTTAATACGATGAAAAATGAAAAGAATGTAATTTGAATGAATTTAAATGATTGAAAGATGAGTTTACAGTGGTTGATTTTATTAAAATAGCTAGAACATGAATATTTGGTTTTAATAGAGGATTTTTGGTTTTAAATTGGTTGATTATGTGTTTTATAACGGTTAAATTAGTTAGAAACATGTTGGGTATTTGTTTTCTAGCATGTTTGATGTCTGGGTATGTTTAATTTGTTTACTGGATGATAGAATTCGGAAAATTTGGCCAAATTTGGCCTAAGTTTTCACTGGTTCGCGACCTGTAGAAGGTGTCAGTCGCGTCTACCGTCCCGGCGGTAGAAATGATGTAATGCCCGTGAATTTTGAACATCCTTATTAATTAAATCTAATTTAATTTAATGAGTTAACGTTGTGTTCTATTTAAACCAACTTGGGTTAATTGGTGGGAGATGTATAAGCTATGTCTATACTTGTGTTGGCAGGTATGATATAACTATGGCTAAGAAATAACCATATGTGAGTCAAGTGTAGGAATTGGTGTGTAATGACTAAAATGGCCAAAAGTGGTTAATAACCAAGTTAATTATGAAGGGGCAATAACCATTGTATATCCAAGTGGTTAATAACCAATGTAATTATGGCGGGATAATAACCATTGTGTTTAAACAATATAATTATGACAAGATAATAACCAATGTCTAATAACCAATGAAGAATGGTTAATAACTAATGGATAATTAAGATTTTCCGAAAAGACTATTTTAACCTTAAAAGAAGTTGGGTAATGTTTAAAATACCCTTGAGGAAGTTGCTAGGAAGCTTCCTATTATTGATGAATTGACCAAATTGCCCTTGCCTAGTCATGGTTAATGACTATTTTGCCCACGGTCTCTACTTTCCTATAAATAGGACCCCTCACCAATGATAGTGAGGTTGGTTCATTATTCACCAAGTATAGAGAGAGTGTTAGAGAGAGAGTTTGAAGAAAAAGCAAGAACAAATCTTGTGGGAGAAAGAAGAAGGTCTTGATTGTTTAGGCCATCCCCATTCACAACCTATTTTGGGAAGGAAAAGAAGAAGAAATCAAAAAGGTATAACTCCAAACTTTAAGCTATTTTAATGTGTTTGGACATAGATCCTTGAAGTTTTATGTTCTTGATGGCTAGAACCTTATGATAAGGTTAGATCTTGAATATATAATGTTTTGCTTGTTCATATGTGTGAGTTTATGTTGGAAAAATTTAGAAGAAAGGAAGTAAAGGAGATTTCCGGAAATTTTGTTTGAAAAAGGTTGTTATATGCTTGTCATTTTGAAATCTATAAAGGGATCTTGTGATTTTCTTTATTGATATGCTAGATCAATAGGTTAGGGACAAAATCCCTTTTGAATCACTCAAATATGTTGAAAAATGAGCAAACCATGAATTTATTACCAAAGCATGCCAACTGTTGAATAACCTTGCTGACCCCTGACTTTGAGCTTGTTTTCCGAGACCTAAACATAACCAAATTTGATGTTTGATAAATTAAAAGTGTAGTTCAGGAAGATACGAATCCAACAAAATCGACGGATCGTAAATCGAAGTTGTAGATTTCGTTTTATGAAGGTTTTGGTGAAAGACCCCAAATCTGGAAATCAAGAACGAAAATTAGAAAAAAATTTAACTATTTGTTATTTAATTATGTTTAAATAATAAATAAAGTTAAGTAATTGATTAATTATTATTAAATAATGATTAAGGATAATTAAGAATTGTAAATTAATTATTTATGATTTGATTAATTTTAAAATATAAATAAACCTAATTAGTTATTATTTATTATTAAATAATAACTAAAGATAATTAGTACTAACTTATTATTTATATATTTTTTGATTAAAATTAAATAATAAATAAAACTTATTAATTATTATTAAATAATAACTAAATATAATTTTTAATCACTAATTAATTTTTTATTATTTGATTAACTTTAAATAATTAATAAACCTAATTAGTTATCATTTATTAAATAATAACTAAAGATAATTCTTATTCACTAAGTAATTATTTATTACTTGATTAATCTTAAATAATAAATAAATCTAATTAGTTATTATTTATTATTAAATAATAACTAAAGATAATTCATATTTACTAATTAATTATTTATTATTTAATTTTAAATAATAAATAAATCTAATTATCTATTATTTATTATTAAATAATAACTAAAGATAATCGTTACGCACTAATTAATTATTTGATTAACGTTAAATAATAAACAAACCTAATTAATTATTATTTAATCTTAAATAATAATTAAAGACAATTAAAATTTATAATTTGATTATTAATTAAATAATAAGTGAATATAATTAGTTATTAAGTACTATTAATAATAATGACTAAAGATAATTAATTAATTACTATTTAATAGTAATTAATTGAAGATAGAGTCAATAAAATAGAGAGAGCTTAATAATCCATTAATGAAACAATCATAATAAATTGTTTAAGGGTTTAATAAATAAATATTACTTAAGAAAGAGTAATGTTAATCAATTGAACAATTATTATTAATTGTTTAAGGGTTTAATAAGTGTTTATCACTTAAGGGAAACATTGGTAATTAATTAAACCATCAACCTAAGGATCAATTAAGTGTCTTATAGGATTTACGATTGTTTATGTGTGCTATGTGATTTGCTTAATTGTTAAATAAATAGCATAAGTAAGCGTGTCGATATACAACTACGCAGTACTAATTGATAGATCAACATTATCAATGTTAGGTTCTTCAAGGCCAATTAGTTAAAGCTAGAATTATTTGTAGCTGAGCAGACATGCAAGTTCCCTAACTCAATCTCGAGTTATTATTTTCGAAGCATGTTAGTGAATAATTATTGTCGATTATTCACATCTATACTGATTATTGAGATTCGCACATTGTGCAATTGAATTCCTATCCTATTATGATTGAACTGTAAATTTAATTAAAGTTCTTTCAAGTATGAATTGTTTATGAGATCGATCTATGCTATTTGTATCAGCTAGATCCAGCATGTCTAAATTGGTTAAGATAATGGTATTTTAAAAGTTGTTCTTATTAAATTGTTGTGGTAAGAACTCTTGGCTGAGAAAAGGATAAACTTGTTTAAGGCATGATATCAATGCTGGTTATTAAGTGTTTATGCATAAATCACGGGGTATGAGAGGCTGATCCCCTCGATTACCAAAACTTTTTAAGAGGTCCAGCTTACATGCTGAGAACCTTGGTAAACGTCCTTGGTTATTTCAAACCACTCAGTAATTGACATTCAATTATTCGAATATTCAACTGTTGACTGATAATTCATAATTCTTCACAATGTTATACTGTTGTTGAACATTGAAAGCGAAATTTCCTTCTATCATGATATATCTCTTTGTGTATATACTTGCTAAGCAAATTAGTTGCTTACCCTTGCTATATCATGATCTTTATTTCAGCTAAGGCAGAAACGTCTAGAGGAGACAAAGGAAAAGGGAAGGTGCAAGAATAGACGCCCGATAGTGCCTATGTACTAGTTATTCTTGAATGTTGTTTGATTAAGTGAACCTTTTATTGTATTAAGGGTACGTTTTATGTTAAGGTTAAAGAACCTTGGGACCAAGATTGCAAGACCTTATTATTATTTCAATAAACAATGTATGTTTATTATTTCGCATTTAGTTAGAAAGTATGTTTGTCGTGGAGTACCGTGAGCACCGAATTCGAGGTTAGGAAACCCGAATTTGGGGGCGTCACAGGTTGGTATCAGAGCTATAGGTTATAAACGTTAGGAATGAGAAACCTAGGTTATAACCTTAGTAGAAAACTCATATAGAGTACGTAGGTGATGGGTTGAGGAGACCCATCAAGTTCTAGTTGTACCGAATGAAATATCATTTTATTTTATCAATGAATATATTTTATGGTGGTATTGATGTTGATTATTGTGTGGTGTTTATAGGATGTCGGTCGAGCATCAAGATAGCTATACAGTGAACCAGGAGCCCATAGAGCCTGAGGTGATAGGTGATTTGCTGGCGAGGAACGCCGAGCTAGAGGTTAGGGCTGAACAAATGGAGGCGCAGAACTACACCCTCCAGATTGCTAAGCAACGGTACAAGAACGCTGCTTACCAAGCCCAGGCTGAGTTAGCCGAGTTGCGAGGGAGGCTGCAGCAGAGAGAGCTACAATTAGGACAATTAAGGGATGTAGTGAAAGCGAAAGATGTGAGGATATATGATTTGGAGGGAGCCTTAGACATCGCCTTTATGCAGTTTGACGCCAAATGGATGGATCTGCCCTCCAGTAGCGAGAGCAAGCGTTGAGTTGTATTCACCTTGTATCCCTTAGAGGATAGTTGGAGGTGGGCAGTTATGCCTTTAGCAGTGATGTTGGTACTACTTTTGATTTACTAGAGTTTGTATTAACCTCAGCAGGTGCGAGGTAGTTCGTATGTAGGATGTACTTTCTATTTATGTAGGTAGAGAAGAATGGTTTAAGTGAATCCCATCTTTTGTTATATTAAATGGGATGGTAGCATTTATAGCAATATACCTGTGATGAACGTGTAAGACGCTAAAGTTGGTATATGAATATAAATGCATTATTATGGTATGTGTTTGAGAATTTTACTTGGTAAACCGTCTATCCAATGATTATGTTAAGTTAGTAAAACTGAATCGATATTTTAGCAACTTAAATCACTAATCGGGGAAAGCAGAATTTCCGAGGTTGGGTAATCTAAAGCTCCCACACGATGATCTTGCGATTGTACAAATTCAATATTGTATTACATGCTAAATACTTATAGGTTAATAAAACCCGAGTAACGTGTTAGGACTTTGTTTAATCAGATAATGCCGCCCAGACGAATCCTACGGAACCAAGGGATCGAAAAGTCGGTTAACAATGCAGAGGGAACTCAACCAAACCCAATGCAAGATTTTATGAACATGATGGCCGAAGCTCTGCGGAACCACACGACTACCGCAGGAAACCAGACAGGCAACCACTTAGCCAACTTTAAAGACTTTAAGGCAGTAGGACCGCCGGAGTTTAGAGGAACAGCGGACCCGATAGAGGCCCAGTCGTGGATAAAGGAGATTGAAAAGGCCTTTGTCATTGCTAGAGTCGCTGAGGAGCAGAAGACAGTTTTTGCTACCTACCTAATGAAAGGTGAGGCTAACTTTTGGTGGGAAGCCAATCAGAACAAAGCTGGAACTGGAGTCGTGGCGTGGGAAGCATTCAAGACATTATTTTTTGAGAATTACTTTCCCGAGAGTACGCAGGCGAAAATGGAAATCAAGTTTTTGGAGTTGAAGCAAGAAAATTTGTCAGTATCAGAGTACGCTGCAAAATTCAATGAATTGGCTAGATTCGCCCCACATCAAGTGGATACTGAGGTGAGGAAGGCCAGGAGATTCGAGAATGGATTAAAGCCGTGGATCTACAGTAAGGTAGCAGTTTTGCAAATTACATCGTTCTCAACTTTGTTGGAGAAAGCTCTCATTGCTAAAGGTGGGAGTGAAGCGGTTTCAAAATATAATCGGGAGAAGAACAAGAAAAAGGTAGAAGGTGGAAATGTGAATGTTAGCAGTGGTGGCAGCAACAACAGGAAGCGTTAATGGAGCAGTGGGGGTAGCAATTCTGAAATGCAGCAAGGGAGCATACAACAGAAAAGGCAGGTATGTGGAAATTGCGGAAAGGGTCACTCGGGAGAGTGCATGAAAGGAAAGATGGTATGTTATACCTGTGGACAAGAAGGGCATATCTCGCCCAATTGTCCTAAGGCGAAGAAAGGAGGTTGTTTCAATTGTGGAGAGATGGGACATCGGAGCAAGGATTGTCCCAGGAAGAAAAATATGGATGGCGGAAGTGGCAATAGGGGCAACAACTCGAGGGCAACCAGTGGAGGACCAACCCAGCCAAATAAGCCAATAGCGAGGACCTTCAACATGACAGTGCAAGATGCTGTGGCATCCAGGGAGGTGGTGTCAGGTATTATTCCAATCAACGACATAAATGCCTATGTGCTATTTGATTCGGGAGCTTCATGTTCTTTTGTATTTGATGAATTTGCTCAAGGATTTAATTTACCTAGTGAACCATTAGAACACCCGATGAATGTAGAAGTAGCAAACAAAGAGATTATCCCCGTAAACTACGTTTATAAGAATTGTTGTGCTGATGTGAGAGGGTTTAAGCTTAACGTGGACTTGTTGCCGATTCGTCTTGGAGAATTCGATGTAATCCTTGGGATGGACTGGTTAGCAAGCCACGGGGTGGTCATTGACTGTAAAAAAAAGTGCGTACACCTGCAGACTCCGGGTAAGTCGAAGGTGGTGTACTATGGTAGTAAATCGCCGAGACAATCTTGTTGTCTGACGATGATGCAAGCGAAGAGATTGCTTAAGAAGGGTTGTATAGGTTATTTGGCTCACGTGGTAGATACTCGACGGGTCGAGGGTGAACTGAGTCAGATACCCGTCGTAAGGGAATTCGCTGATGTCTTCCCAGATGAAATTCCGGGATTGCCGCCAGATAGAGAGATAGAATTTGTGATTGACTTGGTACCCGGGACGGCACCGATATCCAAGGCGCCTTACCGAATGGCACCAGTAGAGATGAAAGAGCTGATGGTTCAATTGCAGGAACTGTTAGACAAGGGTTATATCAGACCGAGCGTGTCACCATGGGGAGCGCCAGTTCTGTTCGTAAAGAAGAAGGATGGCTCGATGAGGCTTTGTATCGACTACCGTGAGTTGAACAAAGTTACAATTAAAAATAGGTATCAGCTACATAGGAAGAGTCATCAGTTTTGTGATATGGAATAAAATGTGTCATTTTCGAAAACCTATCCATGACCATAAATATAGAATCATGTCCACGCTTAGACCTAGGTAAACCTAACATAAAATCCATAGACAAATCAATCTAAGGTTCATTAGGAATAGGCAATGGTGTATACAATCCATGGGGTTGAACACGAAATTTAGCTTGACGACACGTAATGCATCTATCACAAATTCGTTCCATATCTCGTTTTATATAAGGCCAATAAAAATGCTCTTTTAAAATAGATAAAGTTTTCTCAACACCAAAATGACCCATCAAACCTCCCTCATGCGTTTCTTTAACCAACAACTCACGTAAAGAACATGCAGGTATACACAACTTATTTTCACTTACAACATTCTTTTCACATGATTTAGACTCTTCACAAAAATCAAGGTCATTAACATATAACTCTTTAATTCATTCAAAACCAAGTAATTTTGTATCAAGAGTATTTAATAACACGTACTGCTCGAAATAGCATAAACAACAATATTCTCCTTACCTTGTTTGTATCGGATGACGTACAAAAATGTCTCAATAAACTCCATCCACTGCGCATGTCTCTTGTTCAATTTGTGCTGACCCTTCAAGTACTTGAATGACTCATGATCGGTGTGAATCACGAACTCCTTAGGCTATAGGTAGTGCTGCCATGTTTCCAAAACTCGAACCAATGCACACAACTCCTTGTCGTCGGTAGGATAGTTCAATGCTGCCCCACTCAACTTCTCGCTAAAATAAGCCACTGGTTTTCCTTCCTGCATCAACATAGCTCCAATCCCCAAACCTAAAACATCACACTCAATTTCCAAAAGTTTTATCAAAGTTAGGTAAAACAAGCAAATGAGCATTAGTCAATTTTTCTTTAATTAAGTTAAATGCCTTTTCCTGTTCATCACCCCACTTAAAACCTACACTCTTCTTGATCACTTCCGTCAATGGTGCGGTGGCATCGCTAAAATTCTGTATAAAATGTCGGTAGAAATTCGCGAGTCCATGAAAACTACGAACTTGACTCACATTTGTCAGACTCGGCCATTCACGGATTGCACGTATCTTTTCCTCATCAACCTGTACTCCCTGTGAACTAACAACAAAGCTAAGGAACACAACTCTATCCATACAAAATGTGCACTTATCCATGTTAGCAAACAACTTTTCTTTCCTAAGAATATCTAAAACAGATTTTAAATGCAATGCATGTTCTCCCAAGCTTTTGCTATATATCAAGATATCGTCAAAATACACAACAATTAATTTACCAATAAATGAATGAAAAATATGATTCATCAATCTCATGAAAGTGCTAGGTGCATTAGTTAAACCAAAAGGTAACAATAACTACTCATATAAACCATATTTTGTTTTAAACGCAGTTTTCCATTCATTACCCTCATGCATTCTAATTTGATGATACCTACTTTTTAAATCAATTTTAGAAAATATACATGACCCATGTAATTCATTTAACATGTCATCTAAACGAGGAGTGAGATGTCGATATTTTACCGTAATGTTATTTACCACTCGATAATCGATGCACATCCGCCATTTCCCATCATTCTTTGGCACTAAGATCACTAGAACTGCACACGGACTCATGCTTTCCCTCACAAACACTTTCTCTATTAGCTCACCCACTTGTCGTTATAACTCTTTTGTCTCCTCAAGATTACTCTGATAGGCTGGACAGTTTGGAATGGTAGCATCGAGTACGAAATCAATCTGATGCTCTATTCCCCGAATAGGTGGTAATCCTTGTGGAAGCTCATCGGGAAAGACATCTGCATAATCTTATAAAAGAGATGAAACAACACTAGGCAAAGAAGAATCGTTAGCGTTAGTATTCAAAAGTGCCTCCTTATACCGAAGTATAATCATCGGTTGTTTAACATCTAAAGCTCGCCTCACATCGCTCTTTTTTGCGTAGATATTTGTTTTCTGCTCCTCATCTTTTCTTTGGTCTCTTTCTTTTTCCCTCTTATTTTTACCCTCAATATTTTTTCCCTCATTAATTTTCTTTTCTTCACTCTTTTTTTTCATGATCTTTCTACAAGTGAATTTGATCCTCATGCACCTGTTGTGGTGACATAGGACATAAAGTAACATTCCTTTTATTATGAATAAAAGAATACTCATTTGTAAAGCCATCATGCTTCACACGTCTGTCAAATTGCCATGGTCGACCAAACAACATGTGACCCGCCTGTATTGGAACCATGTCGCACAAAATTTCATCAACATACCTTCCAATAGTAAATGGCACCAACACCTGTTTAGTCACCTTAATCTCATTACTATCATTAAGCTACTGCAATCGATATGGATGAGGATGCCTGGTTATGGAAAGTCCCAACTTCTCTACCATAGCCTTACTTGCTACATTCGTGCAACTACCCCTGTCAATCACGACACGACAAATCCTCCCATTCATAAGGCACCCAGTGTGAAATAAATTTTCCCGCTGTTCGCTGCTTTCTTCCTTCACCTGCGCACTAACTACTCTTCAGGTAACCAAGACTTCCCCAAATATTACAACTTCCCTATCTTCCGCTTCCTCTAATGGTAGCATCGAATCAGTGTCACTTTCTTCCTATTCGCTTTCCATTTCCCCATTATCACGTAATATCATAGTCCGTTGATTTGGACATTGACTTGAAATATGACCTTTACCTTGAAATTTAAAACACACGATGTCCCGATTACGACTAAAAGAAGGCTGCTCATTTTTACCTTGCTTCCCCCGATTAGTCACATCTAGTTTAAGCTCCACTTTCGACTTGTTCACAATTGGCTTCTCCTCTCGCTTTGTAACATTAGATTTCCATGATGAACCCGAGTTAGGCAGTGTCCGTTGGCCACCTCTCCTCTTAAGTTGCTTTTCAATCTTGGTAGCCATGTGTACCATATCCTCTAAGGCCACGTAATGTTGTCGCTCCACCAAATCAGCTATATCCCAATTTAAGCCTGCTGAAACTCGAGCTATTGTTGCCTCGCTATCCTCATCAATAGCCATTAGCATCTCCATTTCCTTGTAGTAGTCATCCACGCTCCTACTCCCTTACTTCAAAGTCTGCAAACTCCGAAACAAATCCCGATGATAGTGGCTTGGTACGAATCTTTTCTTCATAACTATCTTCATCTCAGCCTAAGTCTCAATCGACCGCTCTCCACATCGCCTCTTACTTGTATTCAATTGATCTCACCAAGTGACGACGTAATCTATAAATTCTATGGCTACCAACTGTACTTTCTTGCGCTCGGAGTAGTTTTGAACTTCAGAGACCCATTCTATCTTCTTCTCCCAATCAAGATAAGCCTCAGGATGACTCCTTCCTTGGAAAGACAGAATCTTCAATTTGATACTTCCCAAGTTATCATCCACCCTAATCCTCCGATCGTCTCTATCATCCCCGTGTCTCCTATTCCAGGCCTCAAACTGCCTTCCAATATCTAGGTCAAACTCCTCTTCGTAGGAATCCTCCTCGTTATCCCTATTCTAATTTTTCTGCACCTTCTCCTTCTTTTGAGAACCCTTGATCACTTGTGACTGCTCCCTTTGAATACTTTTTATCCTCTCAAATCTATCATCAAAGAGATCTAAGTTCCGAATTACTTGTTGTAGTAGAACATCCAAGTCCACACTGGATCCTTCTCTTTGTCCTTTTGTTGAAGATCCCTCTCCAAACAAACCTTTATCCTTCATACCAGACATTTTTCCTGCAAAATAGAGGTTAGCAGCAAAATGTTTTCCTCACCACTTCCTTACGTGTTTCGCTTGATTAATGTTTCGTTCGTGTATCACTCAATAGGCTTTTCCCTCAAATGGTCTCACAACTAAGCCTTTTACCTCTAAATATTCTCTCTAATAGGTTCTTTTTGAATTTACCAAGAAAAGTTCTCGGTTTTACTAATCAATTCTCAAACAACTTATCTCGAATAATATAATATTTGTGGATATGAATTTTCAACAATCACGAGTACTGAATTGAAGATGAATTCTACGAACAAATTGAAATAACTTAAATAAAATTTCTATACTTTTTTTACCCACAAATTCAACAATACAATAAAGATAAACACTTAGCTAGAAAATGCAGCTTTGATACCAAATGATAGACTCCACGACATGCTTGCGTGAGGTGGTCGTCGTCCGGATCGTTTCTAGTAAGCAACTTTGATGGAACTCTCTCGATACCTTAACCTAACGTCTATTTTTGAGACGAGAATCTTGATAATTTCGATTAAGCAATTGATTTCGCGTAGTATGGAACACCAACAACACTTAGACCCTCGTTGATGAATAAACGATAATCTTCGTACGATTGTATGATGCAGTAGAATAACGCCACACATGACTATGGTTTATTGTATGATAAGTTAATTCAGAATCTCAAAGAAAAACTAAGAACAATAACTTAGAAATCCTTCAAAGAACCAAAAGTAGAGAATAGCTCTCAATTGTATAAAACTCAGAATAAATGTTAATTATCCAATTACATCTTCAATGTAAACTATTTATACTAGTAGCATAAAACCCAACTCTTAAAGGAATTGAAATACAAGTAAATAACTAATTAGAAAGTAATTTCCATTTAACAAACATCCTAGTCAACTTAGAATTATGATAGATATGATAAATCTCTAAAAATAAGGAAAGAAATCTGATAAAATCTCCAAAAACACGTTCATCGGATTTTGTGCTACGGGACGGGCGCGGGGCGCGCTGCAGCACCAACAACTCTGCAGGTCCGGCGTGGGGCGCGCTGCATTACCAGCAACTCTGCAGGTCTGGCATGGGGCGCGTCGTGTCTAGGCCAATTCAGGCGTGGGGCGCGCTGGGTGAACTTCTTGGGCTAACTCTTCCTTCTTGGCTTGGCATAACCACTTGTATCACGTTCAAAAACTTGGACTCCAACTCTGATGTCTTGAAACTCGCTTCGTTACCATTCCAAGCTTCTTGAATAAGTTCGTTAAGTCCCTCCTTAAAGCATTTAGCTCGAGCCCTCGTCACGGGCCCAACTGAAACTTGCACCGGATCCGCTCCATAGCTCTCATCCTTGTCCAAGCTAGGCATGTCCTTATCTGGTAGACAACTCTTGTCAATTACATCCGCTATGCAACTCCCTTTTATTTTGCCTCTTAGATTATAATGGTTAAGTGTGTGCACATTTGAGCTAAAATAATCTAAGTTAAGTCAGTACTAACATTTTCATATAAGTGAAGAGAAAAATATAGTCCTTGTGTGTGCACAACAAAACATATGTTGTCTAATTCCTTATAAACATCCAATATAATAAAGTTAACATCTCAAATACTTAATATAAGCCTTGTGTGTGCACAACAAACTTATATTAAATGTTTGATACTCTATTGCTTTATCATGTTAGAAGGCTACGTCCGACATTCTAAATGTATTTGATTAATGTTTCGTTCGTGTATCACTCAATAGGCTACGTCCGACATTCCTTACGTGTTTCGCTTGATTAATGTTTCGTTCGTGTATCACTCAATAGGCTTTTCCCTTAAATGGTCTCACAACTAAGCCTTTTACCTCTAAAATTCTCTCTAATAGGTTCTTTTCGAATTTACCTAGAAAAGTTCTCAGTTTTACTAATCAATTCTCAAACAACTTATCTTGAACAATATAATATGTGTGGATATGAATTTTCAACAATCACGAGTACTGAATTGAAGATGAATTCTACGAACAAATTGAAATAACTGAAATAAAATTCTATACTTTTTTTACCCACAAATTCAACAATACACTAAAGATAAACACTTAGCTAGAAAACGCGGCTTTGATACCAAATGATAGACTCCACGACATGCTTGCGTGAGGTGGTCGTCGCCCGGATCGTTTATAGTAAGCAACTTTGATGGAACTCTCTCGATACCTTAACCTAACGTCTATTTTTGAGACGAGAATCTTGATAATTTCGATTAAGCAATTGATTTCGCGTAGTATGGAACACCAACAACACTTAGACCCTCGTTGATGAATAAACGATAATCTTCGTACGATTGTATGATGCGGTAGAATAACGCCACACATAACTATGGTTTATTGTATGATAAGTTAATTCAGAATCTCAAAGAAAAACTAAGAACAATAATTTAGAAATCCTTCAAAGAACCAAATGTAGAGAATAGCTCTCAATTGTATAAAACTCAGAATAAATGTTAATTATCCAATTACATCTTCAATGTAAACTATTTATACTAGTAGCATAAAACCCAACTCTTAAAGGAATTGAAATACTAGTAAATAACTAATTAGAAAGTAATTTCCATCTAACAAACATCCTAGTCAACTTAGAATTATGATAGATATGATAAATCTCTAAAAATAAGGAAAGAAATCTGATACAATCTCCAAAAACACGTTCATCGGATTTTGTGCTACGGGACGGGCGCGGGGCGCGCTGCAGCACCAGCAACTCTGCAGGTCTGGCGTGGGGCGCGCTGCATTACCAGCAACTCTGCAGGTCTGGCATGGGGCGCGTCGTGTCTAGGCCAATTCAGGCGCGGGGCGCGCTGGGTGAACTTCTTGGGCTAACTCTTCCTTCTTGGCTTGGCATAACCACTTGTATCACGTTCAAAAACTTGGACTCCAACTCTGATGTCTTGAAACTCGCTTCGTTACCATTCCAAGCTTCTTGAATAAGTTCGTTAAGTCCCTCCTTAAAGCGTTTAGCTCGAGCCCTCGTCACGGGCCCAACTGAAACTTGCACCGGATCCGCTCCATAGCTCTCATCCTTGTCCAAGCTAGGCATGTCCTCATCTGGTAGACAGCTCTTGTCAATTACATCCACTATGCAACTCCCTTTTATTTTGCCTCTTAGATTATAATGGTTAAGTGTGTGCACATTTGAGCTAAAATAATCTAAGTTAAGTGAGTACTAACATTTTCATATAAGTGAAGAGAAAAATATAGTCCTTGTGTGTGCACAACAAAACATATGTTGTCTAATTCCTTATAAACATCCAATATAATAAAGTTAACATCTCAAATACTTAATATAAGCCTTGTGTGTGCACAACAAACTTATATTAAATGTTTGATACTCTATTGCTTTATCATGTTAGAAGGCTACGTCCGACATTCTAAATGTCTTTGATTAATGTTTCGTTCGTGTATCACTCAATAGGCTACGTCCGACATTCCTTACGTGTTTCGCTTGATTAATGTTTCGTTCGTGTATCACTCAATAGGCTTTTCCCTCAAATGGTCTCACAACTAAGCCTTTTACCTCTAAAATTCTCTCTAATAGGTTCTTTTCGAATTTACCTAGAAAAGTTCTCAGTTTTACTAATCAATTCTCAAACAACTTATCTTGAACAATATAATATGTGTGGATATGAATTTTCAACAATCACGAGTACTGAATTGAAGATGAATTCTACGAACAAATTGAAATAACTGAAATAAAATTCTATACTTTTTTTACCCACAAATTCAACAATACAATAAATATAAACACTTAGCTAGAAAATGCGGCTTTGATACCAAATGATAGACTCCACGACATGCTTGCGTGAGGTGGTCGTCGCCCGAATCGTTTCTAGTAAGCAACTTTGATGGAACTCTCTCGATACCTTAACCTAACGTCTATTTTTGAGACGAGAATCTTGATAATTTCGATTAAGCAATTGATTTCGTGTAGTATGGAACACCAACAACACTTAGACCCTCGTTGATGAATAAACGATAATCTTCGTACGATTGTATGATGCGGTAGAATAACGCCACACATAACTATGGTTTATTGTATGATAAGTTAATTCAGAATCTCAAAGAAAAACTAAGAACAATAACTTAGAAATCCTTCAAAGAACCAAAAGTAGAGAATAGCTCTCAATTGTATAAAACTCAGAATAAATGTTAATTATCCAATTACATCTTCAATGTAAACTATTTATACTAGTAGCATAAAACCCAACTCTTAAAGGAATTGAAATACTAGTAAATAACTAATTAGAAAGTAATTTCCATCTAACAAACATCCTAGTCAACTTAGAATTATGATAGATATGATAAATCTCTAAAAATAAGGAAAGAAATCTGATACAATCTCCAAAAACACGTTCATCGGATTTTGTGCTACGGGACGGGCGCGGGGCGCGCTGCAGCACCAGCAACTCTGCAGGTCCGGCGTGGGGCGCGCTGCATTACCAGCAACTCTGCAGGTCTGGCATGGGGCGCGTCGTGTCTAGGCCAATTCAGGCGCGGGGCGCGCTGGGTGAACTTCTTGGGCTAACTCTTCCTTCTTGGCTTGGCATAACCACTTGTATCACGTTCAAAAACTTGGACTCCAACTCTGATGTCTTGAAACTCGCTTCGTTACCATTCCAAGCTTCTTGAATAAGTTCGTTAAGTCCCTCCTTAAAGCGTTTAGCTCGAGCCCTCGTCACGGGCCCAACTGAAACTTGCACCGGATCCGCTCCATAGCTCTCATCCTTGTCCAAGCTAGGCATGTCCTCATCTGGTAGACAGCTCTTGTCAATTACATCCACTATGCAACTCCCTTTTATTTTGCCTCTTAGATTATAATGGTTAAGTGTGTGCACATTTGAGCTAAAATAATCTAAGTTAAGTCAGTACTAACATTTTCATATAAGTGAAGAGAAAAATATAGTCCTTGTGTGTGCACAACAAAACATATGTTGTCTAATTCCTTATAAACATCCAATATAATAAAGTTAACATCTCAAATACTTAATATAAGCCTTGTGTGTGCACAACAAACTTATATTAAATGTTTGATACTCTATTACTTTATCATGTTAGAAGGCTACGTCCGACATTCTAAATGTCTTTGATTAATGTTTCGTTCGTGTATCACTCAATAGGCTACGTCCGACATTCCTTACGTGTTTCGCTTGATTAATGTTTCGTTCTTGTATCACTCAATAGGCTTTTCCCTTAAATGGTCTCACAACTAAGCCTTTTACCTCTAAAATTCTCTCTAATAGGTTCTTTTCAAATTTACCTAGAAAAGTTCTCAGTTTTACTAATCAATTCTCAAACAACTTATCTTGAACAATATAATATGTATGGATATGAATTTTCAACAATCACGAGTACTGAATTGAAGATGAATTCTACGAACAAATTGAAATAACTGAAATAAAATTTTATACTTTTTTTACCCACAAATTCAACAATAAAATAAAGATAAACACTTAGCTAGAAAACGCGGCTTTGATACCAAATGATAGACTCCACGACATGCTTGCGTGAAGTGGTCATCGCCCGGATCGTTTCTACTAAGCAACTTTGATGGAACTCTCTCGATACCTTAACCTAACGTCTATTTTTGAGACGAGAATCTTGATAATTTCGATTAAGCAATTGATTTCGCGTAGTATAGAACACCAACAACACTTAGACCCTCGTTGATGAATAAACGATAATCTTCGTACGATTGTATGATGCGGTAGAATAACGCCACACATAACTATGGTTTATTGTATGATAAGTTAATTCAGAATCTCAAAGAAAAACTAAGAACAATAACTTAGAAATCCTTCAAAGAACCAAAAGTAGAGAATATATCTCAATTGTATAAAACTCAGAATAAATGTTAATTATCCAATTACATCTTCAATGTAAACTATTTATACTAGTAGCATAAAACCCAACTCTTAAAGGAATTGAAATACTAGTAAATAACTAATTAGAAAGTAATTTCCATCTAACAAACATCCTAGTCAACTTAGAATTATGATAGATATGATAAATCTCTAAAAATAAGGAAAGAAATCTGATACAATCTCCAAAAACACGTTCATCGGATTTTGTGCTACGGGACCGGCGCGGGGCGCGCTGCAGCCCTAGCAACTCTGCAGGTCTGGCGTGGGGCACACTGCATTACCAGCAACTCTGCAGGTCTGGCATGGGGTGCGTCGTGTCTAGGCCAATTCATGCGCGGGGCGCGCTGGGTGAACTTCTTGGGCTAACTCTTCCTTCTTGGCTTGACATAACCACTTGTATCACGTTCATAAACTTGGACTCCAACTCTGATGTCTTAAAACTCGCTTCGTTACCATTCCAAGCTTATTGAATAAGTTCGTTAAGTCCCTCCTTAAAGCGTTTAGCTCGAGCCCTCGTCACGGGCCCAACTGAAACTTGCACCGGATCCGCTCCATAGCTCTCATCCTTATCCAAGCTAGGCATGTTCTCATCTGGTAGACAGCTCTTGTCAATTACATCCACTATGCAACTCCCTTTTATTTTGCCTCTTAGATTATAATGGTTAAGTGTGTGCACATTTGAGCTAAAATAATCTAAGTTAAGTGAGTACTAACATTTTCATATAAGTGAAGAGAAAAATATAGTCCTTGTGTGTGCACAACAAAACATATATTGTCTAATTCCTTATAAACATCCAATATAATAAAGTTAACATCTCAAATACTTAATATGAGCCTTGTGTGTGCACAACAAACTTATATTAAATGTTTGATACTCTATTGCTTTATCATGTTAGAAGGCTACTTCCGACATTCTTAATGCCTTTGAACGTAATCAACTTAATATTTTATTTCTTGAGGGTTTTGTTATTAATTGTCTCATCTTGTTTAGCGCGCATGCTAATATATATATATATATATATATATATATATATATATAAACTACACGTCATATTAAACAATCATATCATGTATAATAATATATTATTATAATTAGCATGCACATATAGAATACTATATTCTACTTGGGATGATTATGGACTTAATTATAGTTTGATTCGCTCGAGCCACCGAGTAAACCAAATGGTGCAAGAATAAAACATTGAATATAACTATTACATTCAACCAGGGCTCTTTTACAAATGAGTCTTTAATGTTCCTGCTCTTCAGCTCTAATTTCTTGAGTAATTCTACGAAATTCTATTACAAACTATTTTTAATAAAACAGAAATCTTGATCAGCAGTCAAGGAAAATACATAGGAAGGAGATAGAATTTACATCAAAAATCAGATAGGCGAGGTACGCAGACCCTATTTATGAAAACCTCATTCATTCAGGCATCCATCCAAAATTAAATCCAATCTCATTGGTTAATAGTCCATAATCACCCCCTTTATTATCATACATGTCATCACATGTATCAATAAAAGATTAATCATATATGTTATCACATGTTTCATAAAACATTCATCTCATGAAAATAAAATATTCAATATATATATTGATATCATTTAATGGGCAATATTAGTTAGCATGAAATCAAATTTCAATTAAAATAAACACGTTTATTTTAATCCTCTTACAAAATTTTTGAAAAACGAAAAACAAAAGCTTGGGCGCTGTAGCTTAGCGTCGCGACACTGCAGCGAATCCTAGATCGCGAATTGACTTTTCAGATCGCGAATTTGCTTCATTGTTCCATAAAACATGATTTTATACCAATAAATATGCCTAAATAAATTATTCTAAACACACATCAACATATATATCGAATCAAAACAATTAATAACTCGCATAAGGATAGCTTTGATACTACAGTAAGTTTATAGAAACAAGAACATACATACATTCATATTGTAAAACAGCAGAAACAGATAAATCGAATTTAAATTTTTTTCTGCAATCCCAAGAATCATCATGGGAAGCTGTCGTTAAGCAATCCAAAAATAAACCTCACTTTTACTCTACAAACTCAAAACTAAGCACAATATAGCAATAAGCAAGGGTCGATCCCACAGAGAACAACGTTGATTTTTAATTTATCCTAATGCTTCTAATAGTTTTAATAGTAAATAAAAGGTTGGGGGTTTTGAACTTGTTTGACTAATTAATGAGAACAGATTAAAATAATAAAATTAACCAGTGAATTAAAACTTCAGTTTTCCAGTTCAATTTCACCTTTTTACAGCAATAGATCAATTAAGTAAAACAATATTCATCCTTCAATGAAACTAATAGCCCTAGATAACAACAAGCTCTATTATCCGAAAATCCTCTTAGATTGTCACTTGATGAAATAAGCTCTTCACAAGATTCTAACTATCATATAACCTAAAACAAGCTCTTTAGATTTAATATGACAGCAACATTAAGAACTAAGGAATTAGACTATTTCAAGCAACAAACACATAAGCTCGATTTGTTTAACCTGTCTCCTGATAACCATAGCAATAAACCAAAAGCTTGACCACAATCAGTATCACTAACTGCTACTTATGATTAGAAATAATATCGATTACGTAATACTATTCCTGAATCTAGCATATACTATCAATTAATCAATTTAATCCTGCAGAAACCAAATTAGCTAATCAAATAATATTTAACAATTAAAACAGATTATTAGAATAAGCTTCATATAAGAAGGAATAAATACAAACTGTTACTAAGGATCCACGTCCCCTTCAAACTGAATAAAGAAAACTAGCCTGACATGTTTCTATGAACTCTCTCTATGATGTGTTTTTTTGAATTCTAACCATTACAAGTATTTATAGATAAATATCTGAAGTCTAGAAGAATTCTAATCCAATTCTGCTTCGAAAGTCTTCATTCTGTAAGTATGGTAAGATTCTAAATCCTCCTTGATCTCTGAAATCCAGCTTTAAGTAGCTTCCTTATCAAATTAGATTTTATTTCCAAATCCAAGTCTTCTTCCGTTTCCTTTTCTAGTTCGACATCAGTTTCCATATTTATCTTCAACTCAGATTCCATATTAAACTCTACTTCTCATAGTCAGATATACTTTCCATGTATGATTGTAACTTCATCTCCAAATCCTGTTAGGAATCATATCTTTAAGGTTTAATGTTTCAAATCTTACTCAGAATTGGAAATCTGCATGTCGACCAAAATCATAGAGTAACTAGCTGCCGAGTAAACTTGCCAATCGTAGAGTTCTCTCATCAGACGTAGAGTAATCTTCACTCGCTCGACTAAAAACGTAGAGTGTTGTGAACTTAGCCGTAGAGTGAATCTCGACAATCGCAGAGTGGAACTTGGAATCGTCGAACAACTCCGCCTAGCCTTCCTGCAATCGTCGAGCTGCCAGATTGCACCCTAACACTACGAACATAGAGCCCTCACTCAGCGATCGTAGAGTATTCTACAAAACAACATAAAATTCAGCATTAAAATACATTTTTGCAAAATCACATCAAATCTTCCAAAGATCTATAAACACTTTAATTCAGCTCATATGACAAATAACATGCAACTAAACTAAGCATAAATGAATAAAAATAATCAGATATTATGCACCTATCACATCATATGCGATATTATTAATTGAGGAAGGATAAAAGATATACCTTATGAAGATGATCAACTCCTTGATGTGATCTTTAAGTTCTAATCCTTTGATCATGCAAAGCTTATTTGATTCCACGGATCATCACAAGCTACTTAGTGTGTGCAGCGCTCTAAAGGAGATCCACCAAGAGAATACCAATTGAAGAAGTAAATTTAGGTTTCTTCAAACCTTGGGTGGCTAACCATAATTCTCTCTCTCTCTCCTAACTCCTTAGGTTATGGAGAATTATAGAATTCTAATGGCAATTAGAATTGTATAACTGAGTAACCCTAATCTAGCATAAGACCTCTCCTTATATAGACGACTCCACTTCCTAAACTCTTTAGGACTTAGGGTTTAATTTAATTCCCAATCTAATTAGGAACTAAATAATAATAATAATAATAATAAATATTAAGACTCCTCTTATTAATTTATAATTAGTATTTCTCAAAATACTTAATTATAAATATTAAGCTATTTAATTTATTCCACTAATAAATTAAAAACTTAATTTATTATTATCAAGCCATTTAATTTATAATAATAATAATAATAATAAGACTCCTCTTATTAATTTATAATTTAGTATTTCTCCAAATACTTAATTATAAATATTACTATTTCTCTAAATACTAAATTATTATTATTAAGCCGATTACTTCTAAAATAATATTTCTCTTGTGCGGTGTGACCCTTTAGGTTCAATATTATACTGGTAGTAGAATAAATAAATAAGAACCATTCTAATATTATTTATAATGAATTAAACTCCTTTAATTCATATATAAATAAATAATATTTATTCTACATCATGAGGGACACCTTACATCATTATATCATGACTATCCATATAATATAAAATCAACGTTTAATCACATAGAACATATTCTGTAAATAGTTACCATACAATTCAATCTTTCTAACATACAATGTCCCAATCAAACATAAAATATAGAATTACTGACAAGTCTTATTTGTTTGATCATATGCATTTTGATTCTAAAATGCACAACTCTGATTAATGTTAATATTAGAAACTCCTTTCTAATTTCCATTCACCTTGGCCAAGGATTTCTGAGTTGTCATTCATCGAATCGCATAGGACATTCTCTCCCTTTACTGAAAGTGGTAGATCCTTTGTTGACCTTTCACCTGCCTCCATGTACACTTTATTATACTCGATCATACCCTATTATACTCCCAAAGAGCTTTAAGGAATATGACAAAATATAACTCAGAATACATAAGGTACTATGATGATCTCAAGTCTAGGGATCACTTGTACGACTATCACTATAGGAACTCCTATTGTCAGGCAAGTAATGTTAGGTTTGTATATTACTCGAGCATGCAATCAAATTACATAATTAGAGCAGAAGCGTTATAAAATCGGATTTTAAAATTTTTATACAAACCATCACCATGATCTTTTCTTATACTTAATTCTCAATTAATCGAAAGAGACAGAGATAGAGAATTATACCCTCGTGAATCCAAGCTTCTTCGGGTACAAGTTCACTTCCAATTCCTTTGCGTTCTCCTCGAATTCAACAGTGAGATTACTTCCTTTGATTAACGTTAGCCACCCAAGTGTTTGGCCTCTAGAGGTGATCCATCAAGGAATAATATCTATTCAAGAAGATGGGTGTTAGCAAAACCCTAGTTTCAATCTCTATAGAAATTCTCAGTACTCTGCAACAATTGGAAGTCTGTATAACCCTAAATCATGATAAGACTCCTCTTATTTATAGATATAGGGAACCCTCCTAAACTATTTAGGATTATGGTTTTTATTCTAATTAAACTTTTTTAATTAATTAAACTCCTAATCCAGTTAGGAATTTATGAGAGTACTTTTATCAATTAATTCCCAAACCCTTTTAGGAATTAAATAATAATAATAGTAATAATAATAATAATAAGACTCTCTTATTAATTTATATTTAATATTTTTAAAATATTAAATAATAAATATTAAGCTATTTAATTTATTTTATCTCCATAGATTAAATTAAATACACTTAACTTATTATTACGATTATGCCATTTACTTCTTAAACAAATATTTTTCTTTTGCATTGTGACCCTTTAGGTTTTTCATATTAAACCGGTTGTGAATAAATCAATTAAAACAATTCTAATCTTATTTAAATAAATAAATTAAACTATTTAATTCATTTAATTAAATATTATTTATTCTACAATAAGGGTAAGCCCTCTTAGCGATTAACCACTTTTCAGATAATATAGATTTTAACATTAATCACAAAAGAACCTTTCATTGAATAGTTACCGTACAATTTAATCCTTCTACCATACAATGTCCTAATCAAATATAAGACATGGAATTACTGTCAAGTCTTATTTTATTTAATTATATGCATTTTGATTTTTAAATGCACAACTCTAAATAATGCAAATTAGAAACTCCTTTCAAATTTCATTTCTGCCTTGGCCAAGGATAACTGAGTTGTTATTTTATCGAATCGCATAGGATATTCTCATCTTTTACTAGATGTGGTAGATTCTTTGTTGATCATTCACCTATCTCCATATATAACTTATTATACCCAATCATACCCTTTGATATACCCTAAAGGTCTTAAGGGACATGTCAAAGTGTAACTTATCATACACAAGATACTATGATGATCTCAAGTCCAAGGATCACTTGTACTACTATCAGTAAAGGAATTCCTATTGACAGGCAAGTAAAACTCCATTTGGTATTCTTCAGCGAGTCATGTTCAGTGAACTTATTTTCCAATAAGCACCTACATACTTGCTTTAATGTCTCCACATAAATGATTATGAGATCAATCATCCTCTTCCTAAGAGCAAACAAAGTATGTACCAATCTATCCGGATTCACTAATCCCCTTTTAGTAATCCGACGATTAGGAATGATTTTATATTTAAGCTTTCTAAGAATTTAGATCTCATTGGCATGATCATCATCATGATTCTAAAAGTATTGCTTAAAACTATGGGTTTATCACATATAAAATAACAACATCATGTAGATAATGTAAAATGCCTATAATACTTTTATTAATAAATGAATAAGATTACAAAGTATATGCTACATCATATCAAATATGATTGGCTTATGTGCATACTACTTTCAATTTCCCACTTGCACTAAAGCCAATCGCCATGATATCTAATACCCATCTTCTTTAAGTGACGATCAAACTGCTGTTGCGTTAAAGCTTTAGTAAATGGATCTGCAATGTTCTCTTAAAAGTCCATACGCTCCAGGGTGATGTCTCCTCTTTCAATGATCTCTTTAATCAAATGAAACCTCCACAACACGTGTTTGGATTTCGGATGAGACCTGGGTTTCCTTAGCCTGCGCAACAACTCTAGTGTTGTCACAAAATAAAGGTATGGCTCCTCTAATGCTATGAACCACTCCAAGTTCAATTATAAACTTCTTCATCCAAATAGCTTCCTTTGCAACTTCACTTGCAGCTTCACTTGCAGCTTCACTTGCAGCTATGTACTCTTCCTCTGTCACTAAATCAACAATTGTTTGCTGCTTAGAACTTTTTTAACTCACTGCGCTATCGTTTAAGGTAAACACATACCCTGAAACGGATTTACTGTCATCTTGGTCAGTTTGAAAACTTGAGTCTGTATAGCCCCCTAGTTTCAATTCAAATCGACCGTAAACAAGAAATACATCCTTAGTTCTTCTTAAGTACTTTAGGATTTTTTTCACTGCCTTCCAGTGCTAAAGACCCATTTGCACCCAATAGGCTTAATACCCTTAGGTGGGGAAACCAAAGTCCATACTTGGTTTTCATACATGGAGTCCATCTCGGATTTCATGGCTTCTAGCCATTTCTCTTAGTCTTTACTACTCATAGCCTCTTCGTAAGTCAATGGATCATCATCATCTATGACGCGTACCTCATCATCATCTTCGATGATGAATCCATACCTTTCGTGTATCTTCGGTACTCTTCCAGATTTACGAATAGGTTATGGTACACTAGGTACTTCTACTTGGACAAGTTCATCCACTTGACCTGTAGTGGTTTGCGGTTCTTGAATTTCTTCAAGATCTATTTTCCTCCTACTAGCCCCTTCAAGGATAAACTCCTCTTCCAAAAAGGTAGCGTGTTTCGCAACAAACACCTTTTGCTCAGTAAGATTATAAAAAGAGTATCCTAAACTTTCTTTAGGATATCTCATAAATTTGCACTTATCAGATCTTGTCCCAAGCTTATCATTTTGAAATTTTTTCACATAAGCTGGACATCCCCAAGTCTTAACATGCTTAAGGCTAAGTTTCCTCCCTGTCCATAACTAGTATGGAGTCTTAGGGACGGACTTCGAGGGGACCTTATTTAGTAGATATGCAGCCGTCTCTAGGGCATAACCCCAAAAGGATACTAGAAGATCGGTAAAACTCATCATGGAACGAACCATATCCAATAAGGCTCGATTTCTCCTTTCAGATACACTATTCAACTGTGGCGTTCCTGGTGGAGTCCATTGTGAGACTATGCCATTTTCTTTTAGATAATCCAAAAACTCATTGGTTAAGTATTCCCATCCTCGATCCGATCGAAGAATCTTAATACTCTTGCCAGTTTGCTTCTCTACTTCACTTCTGAATTCTTTAAACTTTTTAAATGATTCAGATTTGTATTTCATCAAATACACATATCTAAATCTTGAATGATCATCAGTGAAAGTAATAAAATAAGAATACCCTCCTCGTGTAGTCGTGGTCATAGGTCTACATACGTCTGTGTGTACCAACGTTAATAACTCTGTAACTCTTTCTCCTTTTACACTAAAAGGAGATTTAGTCATCTTACCCATGAGACAAGATTCACAAGTTGGATATGATTCGAAATTAGATAGCTCTAAAAGTCTATCTTTATGCAACTTGGTTAATCTTGTTTCGTTGATATGACCGAGTCTACAGTGCCACATAAAGGAATAATTAACATAATCTCTTTTTCTTTTCTTAGTTTGTTCAATTTGAAATATATTTTCATGCAAGTCAATTATGTAAAGTCCATTCAGTAAATTGCCAACACCATATAAAACATTTTTCTTATAAATAGAACAACTGTTGTTCTTTATTATAATATCAAAACCATCCATATCCAATACAGAATGTTTCTTATAGGTATTGGAACATAATAACATTATTTAAACTAGTGGACTTGCCCGTAGGCAGTGCTAAACAATAAGTTCCTATGGCTAATGGAGCAACCTTTGCTCCATTTCCCACTAGTAGAATGACTTCATCTTTGTTCAGCTTTCTACTTCTGCTTAGTCCTTGGATAGTGTTACATATGTGAGAACCACAGCTGGTATCCAATACCCAAGTAGAATTCTAACTTTCAGAAAAATTAATTTCAATTACGAACAAACATTGATTGGAAGTCAAAGCTTCTCCAAGCTTCTTCTGCTTTTGATCCACAATATAATCCTTGTAGTTCCTCTTCCAGTGACCCAACTTATTACAATGGTAGGAAATTCATTTGCTATCTAGATCAGTTTTCTTATTGTCCTTTCCTTTCGCCTTGTCCTTAGCCTTCTTCTTTTTCTTCTTTTCAGAAGATAACTTGGGCCTCTTCCTTTTCTTGGAAGAATCATCCACTAATAAGACTTGGTTCTTGTTGGATGAGAAGTGACCTTCAACAGTGTTCAGCAAGTTAAGTAACTCAGGCAAGCTGACGTCCAACTTATTCATGTGAAAATTCACAACAAATTGTGAGAAAGTGCCTGAGAGTGACTACAAGATCAAATCTTGATTTAATTCCCCATCCATTACGAACCCTAACTGTCCAAGTTGTTCAATCAGATTGATCATCTGTAGGACATGAGTCTCAACGATAGTGCCCTCGCTCATTCGAGATAGGAAAGAGCTCCTTAGATATCTGATATCTAGCAGTCCTACTTTGCTCACCATACAACTCCTTGAGGTGCAACAATATAGTAGGAGTATCCATAGTTTCATGCTGATGCTGAAACTCGTTACTCATGAATGCGAGCATGATGCATTGAGCCAAGATTGCATCATCTTTCCACTTTTTAAAAGTAGCAATCTCTTCCTCAGAGGCTATTTCTGTAACAGTTGCAGGGACGGGCAAATTTAGGACAAAAGAAATTTTTTCAGCAGTGAGAACAATTCTCAAATTCCTTAACCAGTCCGTGTAATTCGGTCTGGTCAATTTGTTAGCATCAAGTATGCTACGCAATGATAGTGAGTTTGACATTTTTTTTAAATTCTGTATGTGAAATAGACAACATTTTAGCATACATTTATTTTATTAATTACCAAAATAAATCAGATCTTTATTTAAATTGGTATCTCCCACTATTTTCATCAAACTATATTACCCTCAATATATAGTTCGACAAATATAATTAAAGATTTACTAGTGAGAATAAGGATTCCATTTCAAATGTATATAGCCTTGTGTGTGCACAATAAACTATATATAAATAAATAGGTAGACAACTATTGTCAACTACATCACCATGTAACTCCTTTTATTTTGCCTCTTAGATTATAATGGTCAAGTGTGTGCACATCTGAACTAAAATAATCTAAGTTAAGTTAGACCCAATATTTTCATATAAGTGAAGAGAAAAATCCAGCCCTTGTGTGCGCATAACAAAGCGGTAATGTTCAATTCCTTATAAATATCCAATGTAATAAAGCAACATCTTAAATATTTAATACTTGCCTTGTGTGTGCACAACAAACTCATATTAAATATTTAATACTCTATCGCTTTACCATGCTAGAAGGCTACGTTCGATATTCTAAATATTTTTTGAACATTACAACTTAATATGATTCCATTGAGGGGTTTGTTATTATTAGTCTCATCTTGTTTAGCGCGCATGCACACACACACATACACTCTTTCTCTCTCTCTCTCTCTCTCACACACACACACACACACACACATATATATATATATATATAATGCGTCATATTATTTAACATGCGAAGCATGTTGTATAATATATATAATATATATATATATATATATATATATATATATATATAGTATTCATGCACATATAGAAATTATATATTCTACCTAGATTGATTATGGACTTTTATTTTAGTTTGGTTCACTAGAGCCACCAAGTGAACCAAAAGGGCAAACCTAGGGTGCAAGAACTGAATTTAAATACAACTATTATATTTAAACCCGGGCTCCATTACATACAGGTCTTCAAGCACTCCTTGCTCCTTTGTCTCCAATTCTTCAAAATAATTTTAACTAATCCTATTACATATACTATTTACAATGACTAGAAACCTTGATCAGCAGTCAAGGGGAAGTACATAGAAGGAAGATAAAATTTACATTAAGAAAAACTAGAGAAGATGAGGTACGTAGACCCCATTTATAAAACCCATTCATTTATGCATTCTCATAGAATAAAATCCAATCATCCATTAATCAATAGACTATAATCAATCCCATTTATTATCATACATATCACCATATGCATCAATAAATTATATTCATCTCATGAATAATAAAACCATTCCATCTATGCATTGATATCATTTAATGGGCAAAAGGTTTGCTAATATTTAGTTTTGAAACAAAATAAACTCTTTTATTTTAATCAAAAACCAAATCAAAATTAATCTCCCTTAATTTTAGCAACCTAGAATCCTATTCCAGATAAAATAAACATCTTTATTTTAAACTTACTGCAATTAAATAAACCATTTACTATAATTGAAGAAAAAACAAAATTTTTAAAATTTGTAAACCGGCGCGGCCGCAATCCAAAATGAATTAGGAGCGGCGCAATAGCGCTGCACCCCCAGAAACATTTTCTGGGTTCGGGCGCGGCCGCGCTGCATCGCAGATGTAGAAAATCAGTTTTGCCCAGAAAATTTGATCCAATCACTTACCAATACATACATGGAATCATCAAAATCGATAATTAACATAAGGATTAACTCTGATACAACTGTTAGGTTTCTATATTACGCAATCATGCACTCAAATCACATAATTAGAGCGGAAGCGTGATAAAATCGGATTTTAAAATTTTTATAAAAATCATCACCATGATCTTTCCTTGTACTTAATTAACAATTAATCGAAAGAGACAGAGATAGAGAATTATACCTTCGTGAATCAAAGCTTCATCGGGTACAAGTTCACCTCCAATTCCTTCGCGTTCTCCTCGAATTAAACGGTGAGATTCTTTCCTTTGATCAACGCTAGACAACAAAGTGTTTGGCCTCTAAAAGTGATCCACTAAGGAATAATATCTATTCAAGAATATGGGTGTTGGCAAAACCCCAGTTTCTATCTCTATAGAAATTCTTAGTACTTTCCAACAATTGGAAGTCTGTGTAACCCTAAATCATAATAGGATTCCTCTTATTTCTAGATATAGGGAACCCTCCTAGACAATTTAGGATTATGATTTTTATTCTAATTAAACTCTTTTAATTAATTAAACTCCTAATCCAATTAGGAATTTATGAGAGTACTTTTATCCATTAATTCCCAAACCCTTTCAGGAATTAAATAATAATAATAGTAATAATAATAATAAGACTCTCTTATTAATTTATATTTAATATTTTTAAAATATTAAATAATAAATATTAAGTTATTTAATTTATTCTATCTCCATAGATTAAATTAAATACACTTAACTTATTATTATGATTAAGCCATTTACTTCTTAAACAAATATTTTTCTTTTACGGTGTGACCCTTTAGGTTTTCCATATTAAGCCGGTTGTGAATAAATCAATTAGAACAATTCTAATATTATTTAAATAAATAAATTAAACTATTTAATTCATTTAATTAAATAATATTTATTCTATAATAACGGTAAGCCCCTTTAGCGATCAATGATTTTCCAAATAATATAGATTTCAATATTAATCACAAAAGAACCTTTCATTGAATATGTACCGTACAATTCAATCCTTCTACCATACAATGTCCCAATTAAATATAAGACATTAAATTACTTTCAAGTCTTATTTTATTTAATTATATGCATTTCGATTCTTAAATGCACAATTCTAAATAATGCAAATTAGAAACTCCTTTCTAATTTCATTATGCCTTGGCCAAGGACAACTGAGTTGTCATTTTATCGAATCGCATAGGACATTCTCATCTTTTACTAGATGTGGTAGATTCTTTGTTGATCATTCACCTATTACCATATATAACTTATTATACCCAATCATACCCTTTGATATACCCTAAAGGTCTTAAGGGACATGTCAAAGTATAACTCATTATACACAAGATACTATGATGATCTCAAGTCCAATGATCACTTGTACTACTATCACTAGAGGAATTCCTATTGACAGGCAAGTAAAACTCCATAAGGTTACCCTTCAGCGAGTCACGTTCAGTGAACTTATTCTCCAATAAGCACCTACATACTTGCTTTAGTGTCTCCACACAAATAATTATGAGATCAATCATCCTCTTACTAAAAGCAAACAATGTATGTACAAATTTATCCGGATTCACTAATCCCCTTCTAGTAATCCAACGATTAGGAACAATTTTAGTTTTAAGCTTTCTAAAAATTTAGATCTCATTAGCATGATCATCATCATGATTCTAAAAGCATTGCTTAAAACTATAGGTTTATCACATATAAAATAACAGCATCATGTAGATAATGTAAAATGATTATAATACTTTTATTAATAAATGAATAAGATTACAAAGTATATACTACATCATATCAAATATGATTGACTTGTGTGCATACTGCTTTCAAGTAAAGCTCTATTAGGTATTCCTTTAAGCAAGTCACGTTCAGTGAACTTATTCTCCAATAAGCACCTACATACTTGCTTTAGTGTCTCCACACAAATGGTTATGAGATCAATCATCCTCTTCAACAGAGGAAACATAGTATGTATCAATCTATCCGGAATCAGTAACCCACATTAATGATCCAATGATTGGGAACATTTTAGTTTTGAGTTATCTTGAATTTAGATCTCATTAGCATGATCATCATCATGATTCTAAAAGCATTGCTCCAAAACTATGAGTTTATCATATTTATTTTATTCAACCAATTAAACATATGGTGTTGTTTCCTAGAGACACTTAGAGATCTAGAAGAGGGGAGGGGGTTGAATAAATCATTTTCAAATTTTGATTGATGAAGGATATTACCAAATAATAAGTTAATCAGTATTGATTATGTACAATGGAATATACTTTTGAAAAACCCCCTTAAGGATTAAAGAGAAATCTTAGTTCCAAATTTAGTTATGGTTTTCATTCACAAACAATATAAATATTTGACAGAATATAAGAACAATAAAGTAAATGCACAAACAAATTTTAAGTGGTTCAGAGACTGAATAACTCCTAGTCCACTCTTCTACTTCAACAAGTATGAAATCCACTAAGGATATATATCACACATATCTTTACAATTGAACCACTAAGGTTCCTTTGAGTCACTCAGTCTCGGCAATGGTCACTTAGACTAGGACACTTAGTCCTCTGAATCACTTAGATTCCTTCGAGTTACTTAGTCTCGAAAAATTGTCACTCAGACAATGATGAACTATTGTTTGAATAATATTGAGAGGCGCCGCTAAGTTAGAAATAAGCTTCTCTTCTCAGGTACTTAGCAGCTTGAACTAGTAGTTCAAAATCGTAGAGTTAGTTCTTTTGACTTCAACAGAGCTTAGGCTTTTTGATCAGAGTTCGTCACCTTTGAATTTGAATATTTGCTTGGCTTTGCTATCTTTAGTTCACTTTATGAACTGATCTTTACTATAAGATTTGAAGTGAACTTTACGACTAATGCAACAACTCTGCTATCGACCATCTGATGCTTTACCAAAATAAGTTGACTCTGCGATCCATCTTGTCATTACGAATTTGCAGAGTAACTAAACGATCAATATGACCCTATTGACTATACATTAGATCAGCTAAATAAGATCAACCTAACATATTTGCTCTTTCTAATCTAAGTTCTTGTACATCAAATATCAAATCGTCATTAAGGACTTTACAAAACTTATTGGTACAAATTTACATTATGTACATTCATCATCAAATTAATTATGCAGACTCTAACAATCTCCCCCTATTTGATAATGACAAAATCAGCAATTTCATAACATTCATTAGTTCTATAATGCAGTTACTTGAAATTTAAATATGACTTAAAATACAGTAAGCCACTGTATTGCTAGAGCAAAAACAATGAATTTATTGATGAATGAAATAACTTTTACAACATATGAAAATTTTCAAACTTACAGAAAAAATATATATATACTTACAAACTTCTACCTCATGCCTCTTCTCTCTCTTACCAGCCATCCCTTATTTGCTTCGACTCTATGATCATATCTTGTTTTATCTTCAGCTTCCTTTCTGCTCATCTCTTCAACCGAGTCCCTTAAGCCAAGGTAAGGAAAATTTATCCTTTCTTATCCCACAATATTGATCCCTTAAAGATTTCTATTTAGGTATGCAGGATCACCAGATAGAATTCGTGAGCTAGTTGGGGTAACTCTGCTCGACGATTCATGTCGCGAGGAAGAATGGCCACGATCGATAGGAATGGCTGCTGGAGGAGGAGAGGGTGATCTAAAGATCGGAGGGGTTATGGATATTTGCCTTTGATTTCTCTTTCTTTTCTCCCCTTGAGACTGCTGCTGCTTTCCCTTCTGCTGCTGCGTTCCTTTATGCTTATTCCCCTTTTTGTCATCAGTCACCCCTGAGAAGTGCTTGATAGTATCGACTAATTCTTGAATCTAGGAAGAAGACATGGCGATGCCAGCTCGAAGTTCTTGCTGGCGAACAGATGCTTGATCACCTTGCTGATGAACAAGAGCCATTGTGTTGTCAGTTTTAACAGTCATAGCATTCTGAAACTGAGATAAGGTTATGCTGAGATCAAAGACTTTGTCGGTCAGAGATTTAACAGAGCTTTTGTTTTGCTTTTGGAGAGCTAGGGCAACCTACTTATGTTCTTCAATCGTCTTAAGAAAAATTTGATCTCGATCATGAAGACGATGAGACATATCTTTGAAAAAAGATTTCAATTGCTTGTTCAGCTCTCGACCCATATCACCGGGAAGATAACTTGCAGTAGTGGTAATCTTGTCCATACGATCGCAAAGCTCAGTTGTGTTTTGTTCAAGTTTTTCATCAATGTCTTGAGTCATATGAGTGGTTAGATCTGTTAGTTACTCATTTGTTGGGATGACTACAAGATGCTCTAAGATTTAAGTGAGAGTGGCTTCTGAACTTCCTTTATGGCCTTGAGACAGATTGAGAAAAGCTAGGGGTAGATCAAAGAATTCATTTTTGGAGGAGGAAGGGATATCTGAAGGAATAGATGGGTTGGATTCCTATTTTATTGTTTGTACGGGGGACAAAGAATGTACAGGTAAGTCTTTGGATGGAACAAGAATTAATGTTTTAGTTTTATCTACATCAAACGTAGGGTTTTAAGACTATGTTTGGAGAAGGCCATGGGGAGGAAGAATTAGAATGAACAGGAGATGTTTGAGGTGTAACTAGTATAGAAAATATTTGAGTGGGAGATGAGGTGATGTGCTGTTGCAAGCACCCAAAAATAAAACCTTACTGCAAAAGATATTAATGTAATAGTGCAAGTGAGATTCGATCCCACAGAGAATGATTAGTCTAAATTTATACTTTGTAAACCAAAAGGGGGGGTTTGGAATTTTATTTAACTAATTAACTGAAACAAAATAAGAATAAAATAGAGACTTTAGTTCTTCCGTCTAATATCACCTTATCATAGCAATATTTATCCTTCAATGAAATTAATAGCCCTAGGTAACAACAAGCTCTGCTACCCGAAACTCCCCTTAATTATCACTCAATGAAACAAGCTCTTCACAAGATTCTAACCATTATACAACCTAGAACAAGCTCTCTAGATTTAATATAACAGTAGCATTAAGATCTAGGGAATTAGACTATTCTAAGCAATAATCACACAAGCTCGAATTATTTAACCTGTCTTCCAACAATCATAGCAATACTCAAAAGTTTGACCAAAATCATGTATCACTAATTGCTACTAATGATTAGGAACAATATCAATTACACGTAATACTATCCCTTGATCTAGCAGATAATATTAGTTAACCAATTTAATCTTACAGAAACTAAATTAGTTAAGCCAAATAACATTCAACAGTTAAAACGAATTATCAAGAATGAACATCATATAAGAAGGAATGAATAGTGTAAATAAAGTTCAACATCCCTTTGGAACTAATAAAAGAAATGAGAAGAGTTCATAGCAAATATGCAAAATATAATTTATAAGATATTCAACAATAATAGAATACAAAAATAAAGGAAGAGTATAGAGAAGAAAAACAATGTTTTGATATCCGGCTGTCACTTCGGATCACAATCTTCAATCTCCAAGCTTTCGCCTTCGATTTTAGGCTTCCATAAGTGTTAATCTCTTGCTTGCTCTTGAACTATAAAAATGGAGAGAAGAGTAACCTCCCCCTGGAGGTCTACTTCCTCTCCTTACTCCTATACTAACAAACTAATGTGGAGAATGGATACAAGGAATTGGTGTATGAATTGGTGGTGAATTAGTGTGTAAATTCGTTTTTTTACAAGCATAACTTCACTTGGTATTTATAGGAACTCATGGTGTGCTAACCTATCATCATAAGTAAAGATTAAACCCCCAATCTACACATGTGCATCAGCCAACCAAGAAAGAAGCCACCCAAAAACGTGCCCATGTGATGCACAAATAGTCTAAATCTAACAACTAAACTGATTAGCACTTTGTAAGCCAATATTGGATCTGCAAACCACCGATTTTGGACTTAGGCAAAGAATAAAAGTTGTAGCCCTAGAGATTTTAATGAATTTGGGCTTTTGAATCACCTGATTTGGAGTTAGAAATCTCAAGTTATGGCCCAAATACTCCAACTGGTCCGAATAGGAATCTAATCCATGCGGGATTCAGATCAGCTATCTAAAAAGTAATGTTTGGAGGCTCAAATGAACTTGGATTTTTTCTCACCATACCATTCCGAAAAGCTTGAGAAGTCTACTAAAATCGTCAAGAAGAACACATTCTCATTTGGAAACTTTAACACCATCGAAATCGCAAACGAAGCTCCAGAGGTCAATCTGTCTAACTGAGCAATTTCTTGGAATATTCAGCTTCGACGACTGTTGGAAAATTGGCCGTAACTCTCTCATCCGAGCTCTGATTTGGGCATTTCAAGATGTTCCGAAAATTTAAGAAATAGATCTACAACTTTTCTTCTTTGAGCATTGAGAGATACAAGCTGGATCAAGGATTAAATTGAGCTCCAAGAGGCTGCTATGTTAATGATAAATTCCGTGCATTAATCCAAGTACCCTTTTATTTCTTTTTCCTATAAAACAAAGTAAAAGCACATAAAATTGATACAAAGATGCATTCTATACCAATAAGATAAAAACACATAAAAAAGAACATAAAATACTCAAAAACTCACAAATCATCAAGTTAAAAAGACTTAATTTATAGGTATAAAATCGACTCATCAAATATCCCCAAACTTAAACCTTTGCTTGTCCTCAAGCAAAACAAACACAAATTATAAAAATTAAACTCTTCTAATAAAATCTAACTTGAGCAATAAGACAAAAAGTTTGAACAATGAACTCAAAGATGTCAACACATGATAACTCTAGTAAACTTTCAAAATATCGCAATGTCTAGGATTTTAACTTGCTTGTTAAACATACCTTGCTTTAGATCCTTTCCGCGCGTGTATGTATATATCCATTTGTACTAAACCAGGTATAGCTCGGATGAACTTATTCAATCATATTACCTTATGAAAGAAATCAAAATAAACTCGAAAAACTATATGCTTAATACATCTCTCACCGCAAATGTAAACAAATCAGAAATTCTAAAATTTTGAGATCAAATGACTATAGGTAAGTGCATTTTATGCTCCATCTTATCCTAAGTTCACTCTTATGGGCGAGTGCGTTTTACGCTCCATCTCAACCCATCACAAGATTTTGCGATTTATTACTTTCTTTTTATCCTATATATATATATATATATATATATATATATGGTGAGTGCGTTTTACGCTCTATCTCCCCTAAGTATGTGTTTGTGAGTGAGTGCGTTTTACGCTCCATCTCAACTCACCACATGACCAACAGATCAAATTTGAGTGCATTGCTTCGAGTGATGTCTAAAGGAGTTCTAGAGCTTATTGATCTCTCCCACAAGCATTTGGTCATATATAAGCCTTTTCTAAGTGTATCACTGGTTCATTACAAATGGATAAGTGCTCAAATATGGTAGGGATTCAAGCAATGTAATAACTAACAAAAAAGTTAAGCACACAGACTAAGAAACATTTGTCAATTTTTCATGAGTTACATTTTATTTCATCGGGCTTATATCATTGGTTGTAGTTCTAAATCAAGTCAATGCTCAAGAAACACAAAATAATACCCCTAAATTTTTATTTATTTTATTAAAAGAAGTCATATTTTTTTATTTATAAAAACACACAAATACTAAATACTAATAAAAACACTATTAATACCCCCAAACTTAAAACTGACATTGTCCTCAATGTAAGCAATAAACAAATCAAATGCAAAGGACTTCCCTGTAAATATGTCAATCATCGTGGGGAGCTGGAACTATAAAATGTGTGGCCTTGATAACTTTGTTACAACGCTCCGACGCTTGGTAGGTAGAACAACTTAACACGAAAGATAAAACTAAAATAAAATCAAGTAAAAAAAATAGATGAAAGGGATGCGAAATTTGGATTGCCTCCCAAGTAGCACTTGATTTATAGTCGTCAGCCCGACTTCTTTAGTTCTTATTCGAGACCTTGAGATCGTCGCGAACAAAACAAGAGTCCTTGTAAAATTAAAAGGCAATACCGGTTTAAATTAAGATAGAAAAGTGCTAAAATGAAATAAGGTTCACAAAAGCACAAAATAAAACTAAAATCATTCCCCAGCACTAGCGCCAAAATTTGATATGTTGTCGCAAGCACAAAAAAACAAAACCTTACTGCAAAAGATATTAATGTAGTAGTGCAAGTAAGAGTCAATCCCACAGACAATGATTAGTCTAAATTTATACTTTATAAACCAAAAGGGGGGGTTTGGAATTTTATTTAACTAATTAACTGAAACAAAATAAGACTAAAATAAAGACTTTAGTTCTTCCGTTTAATATCACCTTATCATAGCAATATTTATCCTTCAATGAAATTAATAGCCCTAGGTAACAACAAGCTCTTCTACCCGAAACTCCCCTTAATTATCACTTAATGAAACAAGCTCTTCACAAGATTCTAACCATTATACAACCTAGAACAAGCTCTCTAGATTTAATATAACAGTAGCATTAAGATTTAGGGAATTAGACTATTCCAAGAAATAATCACACAAGCTCGGATTATTTAACCTGTCTTCCAATAATCATAGCAATACTCAAAAACTTGACCACAATCATGTATCACTAATTGGTACTAATGATTAGGAACAATATCAATTACACGTAATACTATCCCTTGATCTAGCAGATGATATTAGCTAACCAATTTAGTCCTACAGAAACTAAATTAGTTAAGCTAAATAACATTCAACAGTTAAAACGAATTATCAAGAATGAACTTCATATAAGAAGGAATGAATAGTGTAAATAAAGTTCAACATCCCTTTGGAACTAAATAAAAGAAATGAGAAGAGTTCAAAGCAAATATGCAAAATATAATTTACAAGATATTAAACAATAATAGAATACAAAAATAAAGGAAGAGTTTAGAGAAGAAAAACTATATTTTGATATCCGACTGTCACTTCGGATCACAATCTTCAATCTCCAAGCTTTCGCTTTCGATTCTAGGCTTCCATAAGTGTTAATCTCTTGCTTGCTCTTGAACTATAAAAATGGAGAGGAGAGTAGCCTCCCCCTGGAGGTCTGCTTCCTCTCTCTACTCCTGTACTAATAAACTAATGTGGAGAATGGATACAAGGAATTGGTGTATGAATTGGTGGTGAATTAGTGTGTAAATTCGTTTTTTTACTAGCATAGCTTCACTTGATATTTATAGGAACTCATGGTGTACTAACCTATCATCATAAGTCAAGATCAAACACCCAATCTACACATGTGCATCAGCCAACCAAGAAAGAAGCCACCCAAAAACGTGCCCATGTGATGCACAAATAGTCCAAATCTAACAACTAAACTGATTAGCACCTTGTAAGCCAATTTTGAATCAGCAAACCACCGATTTTGGACTTAGGAAAAGAATAAACGTTGTATCCCTAGAGTTTTTAATGAATTTAGGCTTTTGAATCACCTAATTTGGAGTTGGGAAGCTCACGTTATGGCCCAAATACTCCAACTGGTCCGAATAGGAATCCAATCCATGCGGGATTCAGATCAGCTATCTAAAACGCAACGCTTGGAGGCCCAAATGAACTTATATTTTTGCTTACTATACCATTTCGGAAAGCTTAAGAAGCCTACTAAAATCTTCAAGAAGAACACATTCTCATTTAGAAAATTTAACACCATCGAAATCGTAAACGAAGCTCTAGAGGTCAATCTGTCCAACCGAGCAATTTCTTGGAATATTTAGCTTCAACGACTGTTGGAAAATTGGCCATAACTCTCTCATCCGAGCTCTGATTTGGGCGTTTCAAGATGTTCCGAAAAGTTAAGAAAGAGATCTACAACTTTCCTTCTTTGAGCATTGAGAGATACAAGTTAGATCAAGGACTAAATTGAGCTCCAAGGGGCTGTTATGTTAATGATAAATTTCATGCATTAATCCAAGTACCCTTTTATTTCTTTTTCCTATAAAATAAAGTAAAAACACTTATTAGTGATACAAAGACGAATTCTATACCAATAAGATAAAAACACATAAAAAAGAACATAAAATACTCAAAAACTCACAAATCATCAAGTTAAAAAGACTTAGTTTATAGGTATAAAATCGACTCATCATGGGGAATCTGTATGTATCTGTATAGGGGTATGTATAGGAGAGTTAATATTTTGTGCATCGATCGTAGGGTTTTGAGACTCTACGATCGGGGAATTAATTTTTCGTGCATCATTCATAGAGTGTGGAGGTTCTATGAATGGAAAGTTAGGAATATTTTCATGGTCAGTAGAGTGTTGGGACTCTACGATCGGAAGAATAGTATTAGTTACATTGACCGTAGAGTGTGGAGACTCTATGACCGGAGAGTTAGGATAAGTTTGTATATAAAAATCAGGAGTGGAAGGTGGTTCAGCGAACGTAGGGGAAGACTTTACGTACCCTTCACCGAAAAGAAATGGGTAAAAAGGTACACAAATGGTAATAGGAGTACATGTTACCTTCTGATACATAGGAGGAAATACAAAGGGCTCAGAGCATATTAGCTTAGTGGCATACTTGAGAACTCTTGGAAAATTTTGAGTTACCAACTTTAGATTTGGATACTTGCAATAGTTCTATCTGATGAAACTTTGATCTCTTTACATGATTGCTCTGACTAGAAGCATGAGAGACATGAAGTAAAATAATTGATCACCGTTAGGTTCACAGATGATTGTACTTCTGTCTATCTCCAAGCCATAAAATAGTATGAAAAAAGGATCCGTAGAGTGCAGCACTCTCATTCTGCCTGCTCCTATCCCTTCGAACTCATTTGGAAGAAGATGAGTTATTTCTAGAACCTTTCTACCTGTGAGAATTACCCTGTGTAGACCAGGTTGATACTCCCTTGGTTGAGGCATGAAGATCTCTACTGGCTTTTGCTGAGATGTAGATGGAAGAGAGGGAAGAGGGACTTGATAACCAATGGGCAGCTCCCCCTCAGAGCTAGGATCCTCAAGCTTTACAATCTTTGGGTCAAAACCCTTGTTGATATCCTCTACGACATTCTCAATGACTTAGGTCAGTCCTAGAGAGGTATCAGATGAATGAACTAATCGTTGAGTTGCGTCCTACTTGAACTTGGTTCTCAACTCTTTCATTTTCTTCCTTCTTCTTCTGCCTTCTTTCTTTATTCTTCTTCTACCTTTCTTCTTCCTTCCCTACTATTTTGCTTAACTTTTTCTTCTTATTTTTCTCCTTAGGCTCAGGACTTGAAGTCTTCACAGCCTGTTTTTCATCATTGCCTTGGGACTTTGGCTCATCAGCCGTCACAACCAATTCTTCCACATTTTGTGGCTCAGGCGTAGAAGCCTTCACAACCGAATCACCATCTTTACTAGGCTCGGGAGTAACATCCTTCACAGCCAATTCATCAACTTGCCTTGGCTTAGGCACTGAGGTCGTCTCAGCCATCATTGGATCATCACCTTGTGGCTCGGGTATAGGGAACTTCACAGCCATGTCTCCTTCTTGATGCACCGATGAAGCTGACTTTCTTTTCCCTTGATTTTTCCTTATAGGTTCTGGCATCTCCTCTTCATCTTCCTTTTCATCCAATTATATGATCGAAGCAGGCATAGATTCTCCTACTTGGTCTTTAAGATGAGTAGGGGCCTTTTTCCGTTAATTGAGCCTCGCACTCTTCCTTTTTGAAACAATTTTGGAGAGGGGTGTGTTAATGTCTTCTTCGTCTTCCCTCTTCTCAAAATTTGAGGGAGTCTTCTGAGAGTCCTTGGGAATTTTCTTTGTTGCCTTCTCAATTTTCATTTTTTTCTTAGCAGGTTGGTCGGCCGTAGAGTCAGGAGCTCTACGAACTTCAGGTGTAACCGACCCCTGCGATACTTCTTCTTTAATTGGTTCAACCTTCCTTTTGCCCTTGGCTTTGGTGGGCTTCTGAACTTCACTGATTGTGCGCTCACTTCCACCTTCAGATTGCTTCGATCTTAAATTCTCCAGAGGGTTTCTCTTTCAGTTCTCGAACAACGTGGGGGTGATCCTCTTGTTGATGTTCAAAGGCTCCCTTTCATCATCACCAATCTTGCTTTTCAGCCTTTTCTTCAGTATTATGCTTATTAATCTCCCATGAAACATCTTGGGAGTAGGCTTACCCAGAGCCTTCTTCTTGCCAAAATCTTTAATCCATTTGGCCGACCAATCGATGAAAATGGCGCCAAAATTTATTTGCTTCTTCATGACAATGGTAGTCATAAACTTCGACTGCAGCTCACTTATTGAGTCATGAGCAGTGTCCTTGCAGAGGATACAATTACCCACGATTTTAACAAGGAATTCATACTCCTGGGGAAACTGTCCCTTGAGCTGAGAGTTCTTCTTATGACCCATCATCTTCAGTCCTTCCTTCATATCAACTTCATTGAACGAAGTAAGACCTTGAGTGGGAAAACCCAAGCAGTGGTTGATTTTAACAGCTCCCATCTGCAGCACGACTCCTTTGACTTTGGTGACCAGAATGCCATCACCAGACATAATATTGAGATAAAATTCCTTCACATGCTCAGAGTAGATTTTGGTGCTGGAGTTCAGACACTCAGAGAAATTAGCTTCTTGCACAAGCTTGAGAATATCTCTGAGTTTCTTCTTTGAGGTGATGAACTTGTCGGAGCAGAGTTGGATTTCGGTAATAACTTGAAAGTTTGCCATTAACTTGGATTGAACTGAAAGATTACAAAAGTGTTTAAGTTCTAGGAAGTTGGAAAAACCAGGTCGAAAGCTCTGAAAATTCGAATGCTCTAAAACTCATATTGCAATATGAAAGCACAAAGGGCAAAAATAAAATTTGAAATGACTTTATATCACTTCCCTCTATTTTTGATGAGTGGGGCACGTAACATGATTCAATTGGTTGCACATCGCTTCAGTTCTGCGTTTTTATAGCTGTAATGCAGTAACTTTAACATTTTACTCGATTTTCTTGAGCATGAGCTATACGCGCCTTCAAACTAACCGCCTTAAATCCACCTTTCATAGAGTAACTTTTGGAGAGGCAATTAACTTTACGAAGATCCTTCAGCTCGATAATCTTTTCTGGATAACTTTCAGTCTACGAACATTCTTTAGTTCTACGATCGACTTCTCATTCTACGAACTGCCTTCATTCTACGATTGTTAGGTAGCACTACGATCATATCTATTCTTAGGCAATTCTATGTTTCTTTCCTGCATTTGTTAGAAACTTCCAAAAACATAGTACTAAGGATGCAAATTAAGCATACCTAACTCACTTATTAATTTATTAAACCTAGATTTGTCTAATGGCTTAGTAAACACACCTGCTAGTTGATTTTCAGTTGGAATGAAATGTAATGATATATTATTTCTTTGCATATGATCTCTAATAAAATGATATCTGACGTCTATATGCTTAGTCTTAGAATGCATGACAGGATTATGGGTAATCAAAATAGCACTTGTATTATCATAGAATATAGGAATAGACTTGAAATGAAACCTATAGTCAGCCAGCTGGTTCTTCATCCATAAGATTTGAGCATAAGAGCTACCAGTAACAATATACTCAGCTTCTGCAGTAGAAGTTGATACTGAGTTATGCTTCTTACTAAACCATGATACAAGTCTGTTGCCTAGAAATTGACAAGTTTCACTAGTGGTTTTCCTGTCAATCTTGCATCCTGGAAAATCTGTATCTGAATATCCTATTAGATTAAAGGGAGACTCCTTGGGATTCCACAGTCCCAGATATGGAGTACCCTTGAGATATCTGAAAATCCTTTTAACAACTATAAGATGGGATTTCTTAGAGTTAGCCTGAAATCTAGCAAAAATACAAGTAGAGAACATAATATTTGGCCACTAGCAGTCAAATATAGGAGAAATCCAATCATACCTCTGTATTAAGTAATATCAATAATTTTACCATTCTCATATTTGTCAAGTTTGGTTGCAGACGCCATTAGAGTCTTCATAGGAGTAGCTAATTCCATGTCATATTTCTTAACTAGATCCTTGATGTACTTGGCTTGGTTGATGAAGATACCTTCATCAGTCTGCTTTACTTGAAGTCCAAGAAAGTAGTTCAGCTCACCCATCATACTCATTTCAAACTTGTTCTGCATCAACTTGGCAAACCTCTCGCACAATTTTTTGTCAGTAGAACCAAAAATAATATCATCTACATAGATTTGAACTAATAATATTTTATCTTTGTGTTTCTTAAGAAATAGAGTTGTGTCTACCCTACCTCTAGTGAATCTATTTTCAATAAGATAATTTGTGAGTGTTTTATACCATACTCTAGGTGCTTGCTTTAATCCATAAAGTGTTTTATCTAATTTGTAGACATAATTAGGGTGAGTAGGATTGATAAAACCTTTCGACATAAACTTCCTTGAAGTTCACCATTCAGAAAGCACTCTTGACATCCATTTGAAAGACTTTGAACTTCATGTGGGTTGCATAAGCTAGGAACATTCTGATAGCTTCCAATCTTATAACAGGAGCGAAGGTCTCGTCATAGTCGATTCCTTCTTTTTGAGAATATCCTTTAGCCACTGAGAGGCGAGCAATACCCGGAGTTCATCAATATCGAGAACGGCTCCTCAATAGACTCAAGGAAAGTCATCCAAGACGCCAAATCCAAGCAACATGAGGGACGAAAAGAATAGCTCATGGCAATGCAGTGACCAAAGCAGAAAACCATGTCACGAAAACTACCAATCGGCCTCAGATGGGTCACAAACCAGACATACAACAAGACCGAACAGCCGCGAAACTCCCTGTCCCCAAAAGTATGGCAATAGGTAGTGGATATGAAAGTCTCTACCAAAATCAAGGGTAAAATAGTTTGATCCTCTCGAAGGGCTCTCACTACCATCACAACCCCAATATCCATGTGGTCCCCGTAGATCGGCATATACAAAAACGAGACAATGCACACCATCAGAATGTCTGCTTGTACAGACCTCCATCTCTCCTCGGATATAGCGAAGTCCTCCCCGTAGGCTGCAAAGCCCTCTAAAGAACCAAATCTAATCAGTCAAATAGTCCAACGACACCACATAACCGACGGTGACCTCAGATAACAACACTGCTCGCCTTAAGCCAATAGCAGTCATAAACTAACGTCGCATGTGACCTACCCGAACCCCTGCACAAGACCCCACTAGGAGTAAATCGGTGAAACGAGCATACTCGTCGAGAGTCGGTGTGAGCTCCAAGGATCCGAATCGAAATACATGGCGGTCTAGAACCTAGTGAGATATCATTGCCTCAACAAACCCCTCCGGCACCTGGAAGGACAGAAACGATATCGAATGCCTCAGAAGCCTGCCGACAGTCGATCGATCCTCAGTAGGCAGATCATCAAACGAGTGCCTCAACCTCGCGACTATACTACTTATGGAATAATGGTCCAAGCGAGTAACCGAAGAGGAGGCCATCTGTAAAATCAGTATCAAAAGACTACACAGGGGTCAATTTCATGCATTTTATATAATAAGCATACATCGAGATAGATGAAATAAATAATCATGCATAAAAACATCCACACATATGAAACTGCGAATGGCACATGAAATATCTACATCATTTCCTTTATACAATACATGAAAATAAAAAATAAAACGTACAGGGAAAAGGGGCAGAGGCGCCCAATAGCTAAATACAAATCTGCTAAATGAAATCTACATCATTAATGAAAGCAGTATTGTCATCAAATCGACCCACTCAGGCTAAATCCTCCCGATTCGGTGCATCTGCGTCAAAGTTCAAATCAAGGCAGTAAAAGGACGGACCCCCTCCCTCTGGAATATTAGCAGCACCAAGGCTGGACGATGAACCAATACCTAGGCCAGCAGGATCACATGTATAAGCCTCTACTGTATCTCTACCTAACTGACGAATGAAAAAGCATAACTGATCCACCTGATGAGTCAGACTGGCGATTTGGGACTGATGTGTAGGCTCGCGAATACAGGCCATCCAGTCATACATCACTATTGATCCAGGCACAAGATCCCCTAAGAAATGTGTAGCTCGGGTATAAGCACCGATAGTCCGAGGTCATTATTTAAATTGGTATCTTCCATTATTTTCATGAAACTATATTACCCTCCTTATATAGTTTGGCAAATCTAATTAAAGATTTACTAGTGAGAATAAGGATCCTATTTCAAATGTATATAGCCTTGTGTGTGCACAACAAATTATATATAAATAAATAGGTAGACAACTATTGTCAATTACATCACCATGTAACTCCTTGTATTTTACCTCTTAGATTATAATGGTCAAGTGTATGCATATCCGAACTAAAATAATCTAAGTTAAGTTAGACCTAGCATTTCCATATAAGTGAAGAGAAAAATACAACCCTTGTGTGTGCATAATAAAGCGGTAATGTTCAATTCCTTATAAACATCTAATGTAATAAAGCAACATCTTAAATATTTAATACTTTTCTTGTGTGTGCACAACAAACTCATATTAAATATTCAATACTCTATCGCTTTACCATGCTAGAAGGCTGCGTTCGACATTCTCTAATGTCTTTGAACACAATCAACTTAATGTAATTTTTTTGAGGGGTTTGGTATTAATTGTCTCATCTTGTTTAGCGCGCATGCACACACACACACAAATATATATATATATAGTAGACATTCACATATAGAATACTATATTCTACCGGGATTGATTATGGACTTTTATTCTAGTTTGGTTCACTAGAGCCACCAAGTGAACCAAAAGGTCAAACCTAGGGTGCAAGAACTAAATTTAAATATAACTATTATATTTAAATCCCGGGCTCCATTACAAACGGGTATTCAAGTGCTTCTTGCTCCTTTGTCTCCAATTCTTCAAAATAATTCTAACTAATCTTATTACATAAACTATTTACAATAAATAGAAACCTTGATCAGCAGCCAAGGGGAAGTACATAGGAGGGAGATAGAATTTATATTAAGAAAAATTAGAGAAGACGAGGTACGCATACCCCATTTATAAAACTCATTCATTCAAGCATCCTCATAAAATAAAATCCAATCATCCATTGGTCAATAGTCCATAATCAATCCTATTTATTATCATACATATCACCATATGCATTAATAAATAATAATCATCACATGAATAATAAAACCATTCCATATATGCATTGATATCATTTAATGGGTAATATTAGTTAGTATGAAATCCAATACCAAATCAAATTAGTTTGTATGAAATCCAATTTCAACTCCAATTTGTTTAGTATGAAATCCAATTTCAACTCTAATTAGTTATCATGAAATCCAATTCAAAATCTAATTAGTTATCATGAAATCTGATTTTGAATCAAAATAAACTCCTTTATTTTAATCCAATTTTAAATCAAAATAAACTCATTTATTTTAATTTATCTAATTTTGAATAAAAATAAACTCCTTTACTTTTAATCAAATTCCAAATCAAAATAAACTACATTATTTCTAATTTAGAATTTCTGAAAAAATATTCCAAATAAAAATAAACTCCTTTATTTTAGTTAAATTTCGAAATTTCTCAAAATTTCACAAAAACGAACCAACAGGTCTTCAAGCGCCGCGGCTCAAGAAACGAGCGTCGCGACCCTCAAGGAATGTCCAACCACTACGACTCAAGGTTTTGACCACCACGGCTCTAGACCAGCGCCGCAGCTCGCACAAAGGAGCGCCACGACAAGCTATGTCCGTTCCGTTTCTGGTTTTTCAGATCGCGATTTTTGAGTTTTCTCCTGAAAAACATGATTATATACTAACAATAATGTCCAATAAATTGTTCTAAACACATATCCATACATATATGGAATCAAAACAATTAATAATTTGCATAAAGCTTGGCTTTGATACCACTGTTAGGTTTGTAATATCCATGAGCATACAATCAAATTGCAGATAATCAACAGAAGCATGGTAAAACAAAATCTAAAATTTTATACAAACCACAACCAGGATCATACTTTATGTGCAATTATCAATTAAATGAAAGAGATAGAGAATAAGAATTATACCCTCGTAGAACCGTGCTTCCTCGAATACAAGTTCAACTCCAAATCCTTTCACGTTCTCCTTGAAATTCATAGGTTAAATTTCTTCCTTTGATCAATGTTAGCCACCCAAGTGTTTGGCCTTTAGAGGTGATTCACTAAGAAATAATATGTATTTAAGAAGATGAGTGTTGGCAAAACCCTAGTTTCTATCTCTATAGAAATTATAAGTACTCTCCCAACTATTGAAAGTGTGTCTAACCCCAATCCATGATAAGACTCCTCTTATTTATAGATATATGTAACCCTCCTAAACTATTTAGGAATAGGATTTTATTTTAATTAAACTCCTAATCTAATTAGGAATTTATGAGAGTACTTTTATTAATTAATTCTCAAACCCTTTTAGGAATTAAATAATAATAATAGTAATAATAATAATAATAATAATAATAATAATAATAATAATAATAATAAGACTCCTCTTATTAATTTATATTTAATATTTCTTTTGCGGTGTGACCCTTTAGGTTCTCCATATTAAACCGGTTGTGAATAAATCAATTAGAACAATTCTAATGTTATTTAAATAAATAAATTAAACTATTTAATTCATTTAAATAAATAATATTTATTCTACAATAAGAGAAAGCCCCCTTAGCAATTAACGACTTTCTAGATAATATAGATTTCAACATTAATCACAAAAGAACCTTTCAGTGAATAGTTATTGTACAATTAATCCTTCTACCATGCAATGTCACAATCAAATATAAGACATGGAATTACTGTCAAGTCTTATTTTATTTGATTATATGTATTTTGATTCTCAAATACACAACAAATTAGAAACACCTTTCTAATTTCATTCTAATTTGGCCAACGACTTCTGAGTTGTCATTTATCGAATCACATAGGACATTCTCTCATTTTACTAGAAGTGGTAGATTCTTTGTTGACTATTCACCTATCTCTATGTACAACTTATTATACCCAATCATACCCTTTGATATACCCTAGAGGTCTTAAGGGACATATCAAAGTACAACTCATCATACACAAGATACTATGATGATCTCAAGTCTAAGGATCACTTGTATTACTATCACTAAAGAAATTCCTATTGACAGATAAGTAAAACTCCATTAGGTATTCTTTTAGCGAGCCACGTTCAGTGAACTTATTCTCTAATAAGCACCTACATACTTGCTTTAGTGTCTCTACACAAATGATTATGAGATCAATCATTCTCTTTCTAAGAGCAAGCAAAGTATGTACTAATCTATCCGGATTCATTAATCCCCTTTTAGAAATCCAACGATTAGGAACAATTTTAGTTTTAAGTTATCTAGAATTTAGATCTCATTAGAATGATCATTATCAAGATTCTAAAAGCATTGCTCAAAACTATAGGTTTATCACGCTTAATATAACAACATCATGTAGATAATTAAAATGCGTTTTATAAATTAATTCTTTTATTAATAACCAAATAAGATTACAAAGTATATGCTACATCATATCAAATATGATTGGATTGTGTGCATATTACTTTCATTTTTGTAACAATGAATGGTCCAGACTACCGAGATTTTAGCTTGCCTGGAAACAGTCTTAACCGTGAATTGAACAAGAGTACATATTGTCCCGGTTCAAACTTCTACTCTACAATCTTTTTTGTCATGCCACCTCTTGATCTTTTCCTTGTAAAACTTGGCATTGTCATATGCTTGGAGCTGGAATTCGTCCATTTCATTCAATTGTAGTGGCCGCTTCTCGCCTGTAGCATGTAGATCGAAGTTCAGCTTCCTAATAGCCCAATAAGCTTTATGTTCTAACTCCACTGGTAGATGACATGTCTTTCTAAATATGAGTCTATATGGTGACATCCTGATCGGTGTCTCATACGTTGTATGATATGCCCATAAAGCATCGTCAAGTTTCTTGGACCAATCCTTCCTATTGGGTTTACAATTTTTTCTAGGATCTGTTTCACTTCTCTATTTGAAATTTCAGCTTGACCGCTTGTTTGGGGGTGATAAGCTATAGCGACCTTATGAGATACCCCATATCAAGCAAGAAGCGTAGAAAAAGATTTATTACAGAAATTGAAAGTAGTATGCACACAAGCCAATCATATTTGATATGATGTAGCACATACTTTGTAATCTTATTCATTTATTAATAAAAGATTTAATCTATTAAAGGCATTTTACTTTATCTACATGGTGTTATTATTTAATATATGATAAACCCATAGTTTTAAGCAAAGCTTTTAGAATCATGATGATGATCATGCTAATGAGATCTAAATTCTTAGAAAGCTTAAAACTGAAATTGTTCCTAATCGTTGGATTACTAAAATGGGATTATTGAATCTGGATAAATTAGTACATACTTTGTTTGCTCTTAAGAAGAGGATGATTGATCTCATAATCATTTGTGTGGAGACATTAAAACAAGTATGTATGTGCTTATTGGAGAATAAGTTCACTGAACGTGACTCGCTAAAGGAATACCTAATGGAGTTTTACTTGCCTATCAATAGGAATTCTGTAATACTCAGGAATTTTGAATAATATTAATATTAACTCTTCTATTTAAGTTGAATATTTATTCGAATATGAGTATACGTGATATGTTCTTTTTGGTAGTGATGTGATAAAGTGATTTCTTGTTTTAATTATCAAGTAGTGATTTAATAAGAAAAGAATTTATTAATGCTATCTTAGTTAATTAATTATTATGTGACTAATAATCTCTATTAATTTATTTAAGTGTTATATGACATGCTACTTGAGGTGTAACCGCATGATGAGATGTATATTATTTATAATAAAGTTTCTCAATTCATTAATAGAAAAGATATGTGTGACATTTAAATTACATGAAATAATAATTGAAGTGAACTAATAATTGTTAGATAATAATTATTTCAATACTTAAATGTTTATTGAAATAGGTGTTAGGAAATAATGGAATAATAATGTATATTGAATATTTGGGTATTAGCAATTAATTAGATTACACCTTAATTAATGCACATGGATTATATGAGCATGTGTGTATTTATTTCCTCAACTTATCACAAGACCATATTACTATCTCATTTAGTGGCATAATAAACCAATAATAGAATAAACTCTAAGTATGCTAAATGGCTTCCTCATTGTCTGAGTAGCTTGTCCTAAATTGAGTGTCTCCCTCTAGTTAGTCAGCCGTATATAGGCCATTGGCCTATCACCCACTTTACTGAAAATTTGTAGAGAGCTAAAGCTTGGTGATGATGGAGGAGGGAGTGGTCCAAACAGTAGATTTCACTATTGAATCTAGGACCATCATCTTCTTCCTTTTTCCAATGGTTCGAATCAATGGGCAAATTCTGATTTTGGGCAAAAGAAACTCTATAAATTGAGGCTCTCTCTTCTTCATTTTGGGTGCTAGAAATCTGAAGCTAAGCTTCTATTAGAGAGTGAGGTTGAGCGAATTTCAGCTGGTAGAATTGAAGATTTAAACTAGCTTCAAGAGGTAAAACTCCATTAAACTGTGCTCTTAATTTCTTAAGTTCTACATACAAATTCTTAGGATATTTACAAATTATGTGTTATCTGGATTAATAATAGATATCATAATGTTAGTTAGTTTTATATACATGATATTGAGGTGTTAATCTTATTCTATGATGCTAAGATTCAAGTTTTGCAAATTTCAGAAATGTCATATCATACATGCCTTGAATGTATGAAAATTTTATGAACTAAGTCATAGTAATCTGAAATTGGTTGTTATACATTGTTAGTATGGTTAAATACGAAAATAACGAAAGTTAAACCACACAGTTTGGTCCAGAAACGAGTTCGTATCGAGATCAATCGCTAAATGTGCTAAACTTTGGAAAAATAGCATGAATGTGGAATTTAATTCTTGAACTCAATTGTTTACTTGTTTTAAGTTCATAGAATCATGTTAAGTCTGTTTAATATCATGTTTGTGGACTTTAGGTGAGGTGGGTATTCATAAATTTCTATTTGAATTGGTTTTGGCTTGGAGGGCATGCTGATACAGGGAGTTTCCTAGTTTTGTCGAGGAGCAGCACGACTGCGCTACTCCCAAGGCAAAACCAGGTGCAGCCGCGCCGTGCTCCTGAAGAAGAAAAAGTCTAAATTTTGTCCTTCCAGTATTCTGAGCATGCTAGTTGATTTATGTAGACCCATGTATATACTTGGTAGGTGTTCTGAGATTACCTAGCACGAAATGTATTACCATTTGCTTAAGTTAAAATGTTTGAAAGTGAAACTTAGAGAATTAGAAGCTCAAACTTGGCAAACGTGATACTTTGTATGTTCTGACCCTTGAGCATATATTTGTGACTTGATTAAGTTTGTAAATGAGTATGGAGTACGAGTTCAATATGTTTCACATGATTACGCGGTTTAACAAGAGATTTTAAAGAAGTTTAGGACTTGAGTAATAATGTTGTCTAACGATGTGTGAATTGCATTATGACATTTTAAACATGTGTATTAGGACTTCATATGCCTCTAGACATGATCATTACACTCACTTATATGACGAAACATGATTTCAACTTTCAAGTGTACTTAAAAGGAATTTTCAAACGAGAGACGACACTAAATTATGTGAACGTAAAGTGAACGTATGTACGAGCATGCATGTTATGTTTTGCCTAGCAATATCAAGTGGTATATTAGCCATCATGACTCGCCTTTACGAAATGGACTTGCTAAGCATGTTACTTTACGAATTTCAAATGGAATGAAATGTTTGGAAATGGCGTAAGACAAGTATGCTAGAAATTCAACTAAAGTTATACCTCCCGACGTGCATGTGTGTTAGATATCAGTAGCATGGTATGATAAAGGTTAAGTTATTATCATAAGGAGACAAGCTTGCACTGGAGCTAACAGGGAGCAGCGCGGCCGCGCCACTCCCTAGTTAAATTCCAGTGCGGTCACGCCGTCCTACAGTGCATTCTTACTATTTTATTGCTAATCTAAAAGTGAAGTATGTGTGCATTAAGCTTTAGTACATGATTAAACTGAGACTTCTATTATGTGACCATGTTAAGGCTATATAGAACCAAGATTTAAAAGTGTTTACAAGTTTTTTAAATGAGTTTCAAAGCGAGATTTCAAACGATTTCAAACAACGTGATATGTTGGTCTATGGTTAGAATTAACGTCTAAGATGGGACTGAAAATGTGTTAGACTTGTGTGTATATGTGTAGAGTCATAATGTGGAATTATTTAAATCATGAACTTGTATGACTAATGGAATTCTTATATATATAACTATTATACAATAGGATTGCAAGTGTCATTAAGCTTTAAATTCATAGACTACGCTAAAGGCAAGTACTCGAACCCTCTCTTTTTATTGAGCAAGTTCTTAAACTTGTACATTCATTCATCGTACAAGTATATGCTGGTGAGAATGGATTTTATGCTTTTAAATTGTATTTTCATATTCTAAAGTGGTTCGAGATTAATATCCCTTGAACCTTATTGCAAATGTTGGATTCAATATGTCCTTGTGTATGTTGATAAAGTTGTCTACGCCATTGTTTCGGCTGGACCTATATGCATATGTTTAAAAGCTACCCAAACCAATTATTTTGATGCGGACTCTTATCTACTAAGATGAACAGCCCTCATTGAAGGGGAAATTATATATTATCGGGGAACCGACGTGCGCACTTGTAAGCATGTGAAAGTTATGCATAACATGGAGTACTATAGGCTGATCACTTGAGCTATCCCTTATATTCTTGTGACTTTAAACTTTATAATTGACTACCCTTATTATTTTATCACTTGCTGGGCAAATTTATTTCTTATTCTTGCTTTCTTTAAACCTCTCAGTTAAGGTAGAGCGAGGTGAACCTCTGGGCAAGGATAAGGGAAAGCACAAAACTACGGAGTAGCTTTGTTCTTCCTTAAGAAGAAGATTATTTACTATGTTGCTTTAAGTTTTCTAATTCGGTTATGTAATAAGCTTAGGCATGGATTGTATTAGCACTATGTTTTAGTTTGGATCAAGGTTTTTGGATAGTATTGTAGTAACGGTTGCGAGACCTTGGGACGAGAATAACTATATTAAATTAATGTAATTTATTCTATCATTTCCGTTATATTAGTTTTATGTCGTCTTTGAGTTAGAACATGACGAACTAAATTTGAGACAGTGACGTCTGAATTTGGGGGCGTCTCAGGTTGGTATCAGAGCCTTAGGTTATAAACCTTAGGAGCAAGAGTCCTTAGACTTTAACCTTAGAAGAATTTAGGAACCAGGAAGAGATAAAACTCATATAAATTTTTCGTGAAGACTTAGTAGCATTATGAAATATATCTTCATTCCATACAATGAACTTATATTTTGTTTGACCTTCTGATGGAGTTTGTTTGTTTTGTCTTGTGTTGTGACTGTAGGATGACAAATGTGGGAGGAAATGGTTGGATTATCAAGGAAGAGCCACATGATATACACGTGGCATATGAGGCACCTGTAATAGATGAAGAGGTTGAGTCTGATCCTGAAGAACTAATAGAGATCGAATCGGATTTCGAGGGAGGACCCATGGAAGGGGAGCCTATAGAAGACTCTGACGAGACTCCCATCGAGGATCGCATATTGGGAGAGTACGAAGAGTGGATCTTAGAATTAGAAACCAAAGCCCAGGATAGAGAGGCAGAGTTTCAGAAGCTGAGGGAGGAGGATAATTAGAGGAAACTAAAGATGCAGGAGATGGAGGTGGAGCTTGCACATCGCAAGGAAGCCGGTATTCAGATGGGGGCCCTTTTTCACCATTCGGTAGCTAGAAACATAGAATTGGTGGGAAAGCTAAAGGAGTCCGAGCAGAGTGAGTTGTTTGAGAAGACAGAGAAGGATTAAGCCCTTCGCACACAGTTAGAGATGGTGGTGATGGATAGGATCCACTTCCAGGAGAAGTGGGAGGAAGCCAATGACAGAGCTAACGACCTAGAGGATGAGGTGAGATGCAAGAAAAGGAAGATGAATAAGATGGGCTATGTTTTTCGCACAACCATGGAGAGGTTAGTGGATGGTGTGTACCATTACCTGACGGAGCAGGGGCAGACCCGATACACTGTGCGAGATTTGGTGGCTCATATCACGCAGAAAGAGTACATCAGCGCGGAATGTTGGGATGAGACCTAGCAATTAGTAGTCTAGTAGTAGTAGTATGTCTATGTGTGCATCGTTATGTGAACTCCGGTCTATCGTGTAAGATACAAAATAGTTATATGAAACCTTTTGATGTTAAGGGGTAGTATGTTGATGTTTCCCCACCTTTTGTAATATTAGGGGATAGAGGTGACATTTATAGTAGTATGCTAGAAGTCAAACATGATGTAACAACTTGGCATATGAATATAAATGTTTTTGTTTCATCACTGTGTTATTAAATTTATGTATTTGAAAAATACCTGAGATATATGCTTAGACAATAAGAGTGAAATCTTGTATTATAGAAAATGCCTCCTAGACGTAGGAACGCCGAATTGGAAGAGTCGATCAATAATAAGGGGGACCAAGTGGTCCCCATTCAACGACTAGTAGACTTGCTAGGAAAAGCCCTGCGGGGAAGGAACAACGAACCAGTAAACCCTAGCCCCCAAGCTGCGCCAGTGACGAACTTTAAAGACTTTAAGAGTGTAGGATCGCCCGAGTTTAAAGGAACTACCGATCCCATCGAAGCACAGACATGGCTCAAGGAAATGGAAAAAGCGTTTACTATTGCTCGAGTGGGGGAAGATCAAAAGACGATATTCGCTACTTATATGATGAAGGGTAAAGCGAACTACTGGTGGGAAGCCAATCAGCAGAGAGCGGGTGATGGAGTGATAGCCTGGGATAGGTTTACCACTTTGTTCTTCGAGAATTACTTCCCGAAGAGTATGAAGAATAAGATGGAGGTTAAATTCTTGGAACTGAAGCAAGGCGAAATGACGGTAGCTCAGTATGCGGCAAGATTCAACGAGCTCGCACGATTTGCTACACACTATATTGACACCGAAGAAAGGAAGGTTAGACGCTTTGAGTTAGGGCTAAAACCTTGGTTATTCAACAAGGTGGCAGTTCTTCAAATCGATTCGTTCGCCACACTATTGGAAAAGGCGATAATTACTGAGGGAGGTAGTGAAGCGTTAAGTTAGTACAACAAAGAAATAGTACAACAAAGAAAAGAAGAACAAAAACACTGGAGGAGAAACCCGTGGAGGAAGTAGTAACGGGGGAAGTAACCTAGGAAAGAGAAGGTGGGATAATAATAACAACAACAATAACTGAAGCAACCAGTCGGTAAGTTATCAGGGAGGATTTAAGAAGAAAGCTGAGGTATGCTCGAAGTGTGGAAAGAATCATCAAGGATAATGCTGGAAAAGACGTAGTGTCTGTTTTAACTGCGGTTAGGAAGGGCACATTGCACCCCATTGTCCAAAGCCGAAGAAATTCTAAGGATGTTTTGGTTCCAGCTCGACTGAACACCAGATCAAGGACTGCCCGAAGAAGGGGAACACCGAGGGAAACGACAATCAAGGGGGAAGCAAGTTGATGATAGGTGGACCAGCACAACCCAACCGCTCGACGACCTGAACTTTTAACATGACCGTCCAAGACGCAGTTGATGCAAAGGACGTAGTGTCAGGTATTGTATAAATCAATAATATAAATGCCTATATATTATTTGATTCGGGTGCTACCTGTTCTTTTGTATCTGAATATTTTGCTATACGTTTGAACTTACCCCAAGAACATTTAGAGAATCCTTTGAACATAGAGATTGCAAATAAGGAAGTAATTCCCGTAGAGTTCATTTACCGAAACTGTTTTGCAAACATTAGAGGTTACGAGCTGAGTGTAGATTTAATTCCAATAAGACTGGGAGAGTTTGACGTGATATTAGGAATGGATTAGTTATCCAGCCACGCTGTAATCATTGATTGTCGAAAGAAAAGTGTGAACTTTCAGACTTCAAATCAGTCTAAGGTAGTGTTTTATGGTAGCTTATCGCTCAAGCAATTCTGTTGCCTTACGATGATGTAGGCCGAGAAATTGTTAAAAAAAGGATGTATAGGTTATCTAGCTTATATAGTGGATACTCAGAGGAGAGGAGTGGAAATGAAAGATATATCGGTAGTCAGAGATTTTAAAGACGTGTTTTCAGACGACCTGCCTGGCCTTCCGCCAGACAGAGAAATTGAGTTCATAATAGACTTAGCACCAGGAACTGCACCAATTTTGAAAGCTCCGTATCGTATGACACCAATGGAGATGAAGGAATTGATGATACAATTGTAAGAACTGCTAGATAAAGGTTACATTCGACTAAGTGTGTCTCCTTGGGGAGCACCAGTGTTATTTATCAAGAAGAAGGATGGATCGATGAGGCTTTGTATCGACTATCGAGAATTGAACAAAGTAACGATCAAAAATAGATATACATTACCAAGGATAGACGACCTTTTCGATCAGTTGAAGGGGGCGAAGTATTTCTCAAAGATAGATCTAAGAACGGGTTATCATCAATTGAAGGTACGAGAGGAGGACATTCCAAAGACGACATTTGGAACCCGATATGGATATTTTGAGTTTTTGGTGATGTCGTTCGGTTTGACCAATGCTCCAGCAGCATTCATGGACTTGATAAATCGAGTTTTCAAGCCATACTTGGATAAGTTTGTGGTAGTTTTCATCGACGACATTCTGATCTACTCAAAGACCAAAGAAGAGCACGCCGAACATTTGAAGACAGTGTTGGAGGCACTTAGGAATGAGAAGATGTACGCAAAATTTTCCAAGTGTGAATTTTGGATAGAGAAGGTTCAATTCTTAGGACATGTGATAGACAAGAATGGAATTTCAGTAGACCCTGCAAAAGTGGAAGCCGTGAGTAATTGGGAACAACCAAGGACATCGACGGAAGTAAGAAGTTTTTTAGGGTTAGCCGGGTACTATCGAAGATTTATTCAAGATTTTTCTAAGATAGCAATCCCGTGGACCAATCTAACGAGGAAGACGATGAAGTTCATGTGGACGGATAAATGCGAAGAAAGTTTCCAAGAATTGAAGAAGAGGTTAAGCGAGGCACCTGTATTATCTTTACCGGATGGTTCGGGAGGATTTGTGGTGTATAGCGATGTATCGCATAGAGGGCTTGGTTGTGTGCTTATGCAACACGGCAAGGTCATTGCGTATGCATCACGACAATTGAAGGATTACGAAAAATGATACCCTACCCATGACTTGGAGCTAGCGGCAGTAGTTTTTGTGTTAAAAATTTGGAGGCACTACCTGTACGGAGAAAAATGTGAGATACATATGGACCACAAAAGGCTGAAATATATCTTCACACAAAAGGAGTTAAATATGAGATAAAGGAGGTGGTTGGAATTAATCAAGGATTACGACTGCAAAATTCTTTATCACCTGGGAAGAGCCAACGTAGTAGTTGACGCGCTGAGCATGAAAGGAAAAGAGAAATTAGCTACGCTAACAACTCAGGAGGAGTTAGTGAGAGAATTGGAGAAACTGGAAACAGAGATAAAGGAACCAAGACAAACTGAAGTAAAGTTGTTTGTAATGGAAGCTCGTCCAACGTTATTGGATCGAATAAAAAAAGCGCAAGAGAAGGATGAGGAGTGCGAGAAGATAAAGAAATGGATAGCGAAAAATGAGGAAGAAAAATTTCGAATGGATAAGGATGGTATTTTGAGATTCGAAAACAGAGTGTGGGTGCCAACTATTACTGATCTAAGGGAGGAAATTTTGCACGAGGCGCATAACACGCCACATTCTGTTCATCCTGGAGGAACGAAGATGTACTAGGATTTACGACAACATTTTTGGTGGCCCAATCTGAAGCGAGAGGTTGCAGAGTACGTCAGTAGATGTCTTACTTGCCAATGAGTCAAGGTAGACCATCAAAGGCCGAGTGGTCTACTTCAACCACTGGAAATACCGGAGTGGAAATGGGAGCACATTACGATGGACTTCGTGGTGGGACTTCCAGTCACACAGAAAGGTTTTGATACCATTTGGGTTATCGTGGATCGACTAACGAAGACAACTCATTTTCTACAAATCAAGATTCGTTTCAACCTTAATCAATTAGCAAATTTATACGTGAAGGAAATAGTTTCGCAACATGGAGTGCCAGTGTCAATTGTCTCCGATCGAGACCCGCGCTTCATGTCAAACTTTTGGAAAAGCTTACAAGAGAGAATGGGAACATAATTGAGGATGAGTACAGCTTATCATCCTCAGACAAACGGACAGAGTGAACGAACCATACAAACGCTAGAAGATATGCTTCGAGCTTGCATGATGGATTTCAAGGGGAATTGGAATGACCACTTATCGTTAGCGGAATTCGCTTACAATAATAGTTATCACGCGAGCATCGACATGCCACCATATAAAGCCCTCTACGAAAGGAAGTGCAGAACACCATTGTGTTGGGATGACGTCAGAGAATGACAACTTTTGGGGCCGGAGATAGTTCAACAGACAGCCGATATGGTGACAACGATAAGAGCCAGATTAGTAGCCGCTCAAGATTGCCAAAAGAAGTATGCAGATTTGCATTGTCAGGACCGAGACTTTGAAGTCAGTAGTTTCTGATAGTAGTATGCACACAAGCTAAGCATATTAGATATGATGTAGCATATACTTTGTAATCTTATTCATTTATTAATAAAAGAATTGATTTTCTTAAAAGGCATTTTATATTATCTACATGGTGCTGTTATATTAAATGTGATAAACCCATAGTTTTGAGCAATGCTTTTAGAATCATGATGGTGATCATGCTAATGAGATCTAAATTCTAGATAGCTCACAAACTAAAATTGTTCCTAATCGTTGGATTAATAAATTAGGGATTAGTGAATCCGGATAGATTAGTACATACGTTGCTTGCTCTTAGGAAGAGGATTATTGATCTCATAATCATTTATGTGGAGACACTAAAGAAAGTATGTAGGTGCTTATTAGAGAATAAGTTCACTAAACGTGACTCGCTAAGGAATACCTAATGGAGTTTTACTCGCCTGTTAATAGGAATTCCTCTAATGATAGTAGTACAAGTGATCCTTGGACTTGAGATCATCATAGTATCTTGTGTATGATGAGTTATGCTTTGACATGTCCCTTAAGACCTTTAGGGTATATCAAAGGGTATGATTGGGTATAATAAGTTGTACATGGAGATAGGTGAATGATCAACAAAGAATCTACCACGTCTAGTAAAAGATGTGAATGTCCTATGTGATTCGATAAATGACAACTCAGTAGTCCTTGGCCAAGGCAGAATGAAATTAGAAAGGAGTTTCTAATTTGCATTATTTAGAGTTGTGCATTTGGGAATCGAAATGCATATAATTAAATAAAATAAGACTTGACAGTAAATCCATGTCTTATATTTAATTGGGACATTGTATGGTAGAAGGATTGAATTGTACGGTAACTATTTACTCAAAGGTTCTTTTGTGATTAATGTTGAAATCTATATTATCTGGAAGTCGTTGATCGCTAAGGCAGCTTACCCTTATTGTAGAATAAATATTATTTATTTAAATGAATTAAATAGTTTAATTTATTTATTTAAATAAGATTAGAATTGTTCTAATTATTTTATTCACAACCGGTTTAATATGGAGAACCTAAAGGGTCACACCGCAAAAGGAAAATATTTATTTAAGAAGTAAATGGCATAATTGTAATAATAAGTTAAGTGTATTTAATTTAGTCTATGGAGATAAAATATATTAAATAGCTTAATATTTATTATTTAATATTTTAAAAATATTAAATATAAATTAATAAGAGGAGTCTTATTATTATTATTACTTTTACTATTATTTAATTCCTAATAGGGATTGGTAATTAATTAATAGAAGTACTCTTCCATGAATTCCTAATTGGATTAGCTAGGAGCATAAATAATTAAAGGAGTTTAATTATAATAAAACCCTAATCCTAAATAGTTTAGGGAAAGGTTATTCCTACATCTATAAATAAGAGGAGTCTTATCATAGATTAGGGTTACACACTCTTGCATTAGATTGTGGAGAGTACTTACAATTTCTATAGAGATAGAAACTAGGGTTTTTGCCAAATACCCAACTTCTTGAATACTTGTTCTTCCTTGGTGGATCACCTCTAGAGGCCAAACACTTGGGTGGCTAACGTTGATCAAAGGAAGGAATCACACCGTAGCATTCGAGGAGAACACGAAGGACTAGGAGTTGAACTTGTACCCGAAGAAGCTTTGTTCTACGAGGGTATAATTTCTTATTCTCTTTCTCTTTCGTTTATATCGTTAATTGAGCACATTGATCGATCATGGTGATGGTTTGTATAAAAATTTTAAAATCCGTTTTATCGCGCTTCCGCTCTATTTATGTAATTTGATTGCTTGCTCGCGTTATATACAAACCTAATAGTGGTATCAGAGCCTAATCATGTGCTAATTATCGATCTTGATAATTCCATGTATGAATTGATATGCGAAACGTTCAAATTTTTCGGACAAGAAAAATTTTTCTGATCCTGCGTCGCGGCGCGGCCGCGCCCGAACCCAGAAAAACGTTTCCTAGGGTGCAGCGCGGCCGCGCCGCTCCTAGTTCAAAATGGAGCGCGGCCGCGCCGGTGTCCAGACTTTGAAATTTTTTTGTTTTTCTCAATTAAAATAAATGTTTATTTAATTGATAAAAGTTTAAAATAAAAGAGTTTATTTTATCTGGAATAAGATTTCAGATTGCTAAAAATTAAAGGAGTTTAATTTGGATCTATCATGTACGGTATGATATGTACTAGACCAGATGTCGCTCATGCACTTAGTGTAACAAGCAGATATCAGTCGAATCCAGGAGAAGAGCACTGGAAGGCAGTGAAGAACATCCTAAAGTACTTGAGAAGAACTAAGGATGTATTTCTTGCCTACGGTGGATCTGAATTAAAACTAGAGGGCTATATAGACTCAAGTTTTCAAACGGACCAAGATGACTATAAATCCGTTTCAGGGTATGTGTTTACCTTAAACGGTGGCGCAGTGAGTTGGAAGAGTTCCAAGCAGCAAACAGTTGCTGATTCAGTGACAGAGGCAGAGTACATAGCTGCAAGTGAAGCTGCAAAGGAAGCTGTTTGGATGAAGAAGTTCATAACTGAACTTGGAGTGGTTCCTAGCATTAGAGGAGCCGTACCTTTATTCTGTGACAACACTGGAGCTGTTGCGCAGGCTAAGGAACCCAGGTCTCATCAGAAATCCAAACACGTGTTGCGGCGGTTTCATTGGATTAGAGAGATCATTGAAAGAGGAGATGTCACCCTGAAACGTGTGGACTCTCAAGACAACATTGCAGATCCATTTACTAAAGCTTTAACTCAACAGCAGTTTGATCGTCACTTAGAGAAGATGGGTATTAGATACCATGACGATTGGCTTTAGTGCAAGTGGGAGATTGATAGTAGTATGCACACAAACCAATCATATTAGATATGATGTAGCATATACTTTGTAATCTTATTCATTTATTAATAAAAGAATTGATTTTCTTAAAATGCATTTTATATTATCTACATGGTGCTGTTATATTAAATGTGATAAACCCATAGTTTTGAGCAATGCTTTTAGAATCATGATGGTGATCATGCTAATGAGATCTAAATTCTAGATAGCTCACAAACTAAAATTGTTCCTAATCGTTGGATTACTAAATTGGGGATTAGTGAATCCGGATATATTAGTACATACGTTGCTTGCTCTTAAGAAGAGGATGATTGATCTCATAATCATTTGTGTGGAGACACTAAAGCAAGTATGTAGGTGCTTATTAGAGAATAAGTTCACTAAACGTGACTCGCTAAGGAATACCTAATGGAGTTTTACTCGCCTGTCAATAGGAATTCCTCTAGTGATAGTAGTACAAGTGATCCTTGGACTTGAGATCATCATAGTATCTTGTGTATGATGAGTTATGCTTTGACATGTCCCTTAAGACCTTTAGGGTATATCAAAGGGTATGATTGGGTATAATAAGTTGTACATGGAGATAGGTGAATGATCAACAAAGAATCTACCATGTCTAGTAAAAGATGTGAATGTCCTATGTGATTCGATAAATGACAACTCAGTAGTCCTTGGCCAAGGCAGAATGAAATTAGAAAGGAGTTTCTAATTTGCATTATTTAGAGTTGTGCATTTGGGAATCGAAATGCATATAATTAAATAAAATAAGACTTGACAGTAAATCCATGTCTTATATTTAATTGGGACATTGTATGGTAGAAGGATTGAATTGTACGGTAACTATTTACTCAAAGGTTCTTTTGTGATTAATGTTGAAATCTATATTATCTGGAAAGTCGTTGATCGCTAAGGGGGCTTACCCTTATTGTAGAATAAATATTATTTATTTAAATGAATTAAATAGTTTAATTTATTTATTTAAATAAGATTAGAATTGTTCTAATTGTTTTATTCACAACCGGTTTAATATGGAGAACCTAAAGGGTCACACCGCAAAAGGAAAATATTTATTTAAGAAGTAAATGGCATAATTGTAATAATAAGTTAGGTGTATTTAATTTAGTCTATGGAGATAGAATAAATTAAATAGCTTAATATTTATTATTTAATATTTTGAAAATATTAAATATAAATTAATAAGAGGAGTCTTATTATTATTATTACTTTTACTACTATTTAATTCCTAATAGGGATTGGGAATTAATTAATAGAAGTACTCTTCCATGAATTCTTAATTGGATTAGGAGCATAAATAATTAAAGGAGTTTAATTATAATAGAAACCCTAATCCTAAATAGTTTAGGGAAGGGTTATTCCTACATCTATAAATAAGAGGAGTCTTATCATAGATTAGGGTTACACACTCTTGCATTAGATTGTGGAGAGTACTTACAATTTCTATAGAGATAGAAACTAGGGTTTTTGCCAAATACCCAACTTCTTGAATACTTGTTCTTCCTTGGTGGATCACCTCTAGAGGCCAAACACTTGGGTGGCTAACGTTGATCAAAGGAAGGAATCACACCGTAGCATTCGAGGAGAACACGAAGGACTAGGAGTTGAACTTGTACCCGAGGAAGCTTTGTTCTATGAGGGTATAATTTCTTATTCTCTTTCTCTTTCGTTTATATCGTTAATTGAGCACATTGATCGATCATGGTGATGGTTTGTATAAAAATTTTAAAATCCGTTTTATCCCGCTTCCGCTCTATTTATGTAATTTGATTGCATGCTCACGTTATATACAAACCTAACAGTTTCATATTCTTGAAAGTATCTCCCTGGAAAGGAAAGATCAGATTCGGCAAGAAAGGAAAATTGAGTTCGAGGTTCATAGGACCATTCGAAGTCTTGAAGCGAATGGGTGAAGTAGCGTACGAGGTAGCTTTGCCGCCTGAGCTGGAACACATCCACAACGTGTTTCACATCTCCGTGTTACGTTCGTACAAACCTGGCCACAAACACGTGATATCCTATGTGCCGATTCAGGTTGAGAAGAATCTGATATATGAAGAAATTCCTGTCCAAGTATTAGATAGGAAAGAGCAAACCTTGAGGAATAAAGTTATATCTTCTGTAAAAGTAGTTTGGCAAAACCACGACGCCGAGGAGGCTACCTGGGAGTTAGAAAGTAAGATGAGGAGGAATTATCCCCATTTGTTTGTGTAACCTTGTATCAATTCCGAGGACGGAATTTTTATAAGTGGGGAAGGATGCAATACCCAAGAATTTTGAATAATATTAATATTAACTCTTCTATTTAAGTTGAATATTTATTCGAATATGAGTATACGTGATATGTTCGTTTTGGTAGTGATGTGATAAAGTGATTTCTTGTTTTAATTATCAAGTAGTGATTTAATAAGAAAAGAATTTATAAATGTTATCTTAGTTAATTAATTATTGTGCGACTAATAATCTCTATTAATTTATTTAAGTGTTATATGCCATGCTACTTGAGGTGTAAACACATGATGAGATGTATATTGAATATTTAGGTGTTAGCAATTAATTAGATTACACCTTAATTAATGTACATGGATTATATGAGTATGTGTGTATTTATTTCCTCAACTTATCACAAGACCATATTACTATCTCATTTAGTGGCATAATAAGCCAATAATAGAATAAACTCTAAGTATGCTAAATGGCTTCCTCATTATCTGAGTAGCTTGTCCCAAATTGAGTGCCCCCCTCTAGTTAGTCAGCCGTATATAGGTCATTGGTCTATCACCCACTTTACTAAAAATTTGTAGAGAGCTAGAGCTTGGTGATGATGGAGGAGGGAGTGGTCCAAACAGTAGATTTCACTATTGAATCTAGGACCATCATCTTCTTCCTTTTTCCAGTGGTTCGAATCAATGGGCAAAATCTAATTTTGGGCAGAAGAAACTCTATAAATTGAGGCTCTCTCTTCTTCATTTTGGATGCTAAAAATCTGAAGTTGAGCTTCTATTAGAGAGTGAGGTTGAGCAAATTTCAGCGGGTAGAATTGAAGAATTAAACTAGCTTCAAGAGGTAAAACTCCATTAAACTGTGCTCTTAATTTCTTAAGTTCTACATACAAATTCTTAGGATATTTACAAATTATGTGTTAGCTGGATTAATAATAGATATCATAATGTTAGTTAGGTTTATATACATGATATTGAGGTGTTAATCTTGTTCTATGATGCTAAGATTCAAGTTTTGCAAATTTCAGAAATGTCATGTAATACATGCCTTGAATGTATGAAAATTTTATGAACTAAGTCATAGTAATCTGAAATTGGTTGTTATACATTGTTAGTATGGTTAAATACGAAAACAACGAAAGTTAAACCACACATTTTGGTCCAGAAACGAGTTCGTATCGAGATCAATCGCTAAATGTGTTAAACTTTGGAAAAATAGCATGAATGTGGAATTTAATTCTTGAACTCAATTGTTTACTTGTTTTAAGTTCATAGAATCATGTTAAGTCTGTTTAATATCATGTTTGTGGACTTTAGGTGAGGTGGGTATTCATAAATTTCTATTTGAATTGGGTTTGGCTTAGAGGGCATGCTGATACAGGGAGTTTCCTAGTTCTGCCGAGGAGCAGCGCGGCGGCACTACTCCCAAGGCAAAACCAGGTGCAGCCGCGCCGTGCTCCTGAAGAAGAAAAAATCCAAATTTTGTCCTTCTAGTATTCTGAGCATGCTAGTTGATTTATGTAGACCCTTCTATATACTTGGTAGGTGTTCTGAGATTACCTAGAACGAAATGTATTACCATCTGCTTAAGTTAAAATGTTTGAAAGTGAAACTTAGAGAATTAAAAACTCAAACTTGGCAAACGTGATACTTTGAATGTTCTGACCCTTGAGCACATATTTGTGACTTGATTAAGTTTGTAACTGAGTATGGAGTACGAGTTCAATATGTTTGGCATGATTATGCGGTTTAACATGAGATTTTAAAGAAATTTAGGACTTGAGTAATAATGTTGTCCAACGATGTGTGAATTGCATTCCGACATTTGAAACATATGTATTAGGACTTCATATGCCTCTAGACATGATCATTACACTCACTTATATGAGGAAACATGATTTCAACTTTTCAAGTGTACTTAAAAGGAATTTTCAAACGAGAGACGACACTAAATTATGTGAACGTAAAGTGAACGTATGTACGAGCATGCATGTTATGTAATATCCCGAATGTTTATGAGTTAGTAAATCATGATATTAAATTATTATGATGATTGCGATATACAATGATCCTTAGAAAAAGAAATTGATGGGTTAAATATAGGATAATACTCATAATACAATTGAGTTTCTTAAAGGTTATGGAATAAAACCTACGAGAGTTTGTTGAGAAAAAAAAGATTAAATAAGTAATGTAAAACCTATGTTATAGTAATACATTGAAATTATTCAACGATAAAATTTCGGAAGAAATTAGACGAAAACCGAGTAAGAGAGGTTTGATATTTGTGATTTCGAGGACGGAATCCTTATAAGGAGGGAAGGATGTGACAACTCGGATTTTTCGAGAATAATTATAATAAGAATTTAATATAGAATAATTCTTATTATGATTCTAGTTTGAATATATATGTATTGTATATATATATATATATATATATACATATTTATGTGATTTATTTGGTGAGCTTAATATGTATATATATAAATGTGAAATATATACGTAGATTCAGAATGAATGAATTAATAGTTAATTATTGTAACAATCGTGGGTCGTGGGTAGGTTGGTAATTCGAGCTTATGGATATTATTGAATAAAATAGACATTTATTAATAATATTATGTGTTAAGCGTTTAAAGGTTATATTATGACCTAGATTATGTGTAGACGATAATTAGTAAGTATGAAAGTTTTCGTATAAGCTAATTTAGCGGTTTCGAGAAATATCGCTAGAGTACTATTTATTGGATTAAATAAATAGTTGAAGAATAACATTATTGAATGAATTATTTGTGGTAGATGAGCTAACCCAAAATATGGGTGAGGTATATGTACGTTGATGTATATGATTATGGGGAGTTAATCAAGAAAAATGTAGTAATCGCGAATCGTGATTACCCTTATAATTTAGGTTTATTAATATTATTAAGTGATTAAAATATTATTTTTATGTGACGTGTTTAAACGTTATTTTATAACCTGGACGGTGTCAATGTATGAATTTTTATGCGTTGTAGAACCGAAGGGTGAATAATTAATTTTGCGAAAAATCGCAAAATCACTATTCACGGGACACGTTTACCGAGGCACTATTCACGCCCAAATATTTTTATGTCTTTTTCGATTATTATTAATTTTGTTCAGACATGTATGCGAAGGAATAATTTTCTGAGCATCCAAAATTTTATTTGAGCTGATACGTGATTGTATCCGTATCCGAAATGTTTAACGTGGGTTATCCGAATAAATGAGCAAAACCCTGGGTTTATTATTTTTACGCATCCTAATATTTTATGTGAGTACCCATTTTAATTTTGAGTAAAGTTATTGAGCAAATTTGGTACAAAAGTGGGAGCATTCGAATATATTTTTGTGTATATGGGTATTTATTTTTGCTTGTTACCCCAAGTGGGAACCAACTCAACTCTTTCGACCAATGAGGAGTGAGTTAAGGAGAGATTGCCGACAAGAGGAGGGGTTAGCAAGCTCAAGGTATTGGACCTCCCATTTTTGCAAACATCCCTCTTGGTTTACTCCTTCCATTCTCCCAAAGCTCTCTCCATCCCATACCATTTCATTTTATTTTCTTTCATTCCTTCCAAGGTTGGTTCTGTAGAAAAAATAAAAGAGAGAGAGAGAGAGAGAGAGAGAGAGAGAGAGAAAACATTGAAAGAAGAAGAAGAAGAACCATCGGAAGAAGAAGTGAGGAGTTCGGGAGGAAGAAGGAACAAGAGAAAAGAAGCCAATGTAACGAATGCGATTTTTGTGATTAAATAAAAATATTTATTGAGATATATAAATATTTTTGTTAATTTATTTATTGAGTGAAATAAATAATTTATAAAGTTATGGTGAAAGAATTTATGTTAAATGCTATTTAAGTATGATTTGATGTGTTTATTCTAATTTAATTTAATAATTAAATTAGATGATTAAATGATTTATTTGAATAAATAATTTATTTGAATAAGATAATTTATTTGGTGTTATTGTTATTGGTTAAATGGAATTATTAATTAAATTAGTAAGGTTTAATTGAATTTATTTAATAATAAGTTTAATTAAATTAAAAGTGTGACAATTAAAACTATATAGTAAAATGGATTATTAAAATAAATGGAGAAAGGGTTTTATTTAGTTAAACCAAACAAGGCCTTGTGACCCTTGGTTGGTAAAAAATGGATTATTTGGTATTTTGGTTTGCCAAACAAGGCCTAACCCTTTGTTTTTCTTTAACTGACAAATTGAAGGCTAAGCTACGTTAAAGTTAGTAATCAGTTTATTTTTTTTAAAAAAAAGAAAAACATAGAGTTTAACAAAGAGAAAAGAGAAGAAAGAAAATACAGATAAGAAGAGAAAAATTGAGAGTTTTGTGAATTGAGAAGGAGAAGGAAGAGAATTGCTAAGCTAGGAAATCATCTTGTTTAGCTCAAAGGTATAATCCTTTTTAAAAGTCCTTCACTATATTCTTATTACTTTACTTCTCTGTATATGATTTCTATTTTACTGTATGTGAATTCATATGCTAAATACATGAATTACTTGATTATGGTTGATAGTAAACATGTATTAGATGATTATATGATGGCTATAGATTAATTTGAATGTGTTAACCTATGAAATCATGTTTTAGAATAGAGTTTTTGGTTTTACAGAGCTTTATTTTCATGTATGGCTTATGTGTATGAAATTGATATTTAATTTGGTTATTAACCGGTAAATTGACATTTGATTATGATAATATGATGAAAAACAAAAAGAATGCAAGTAGAATGGGTTAAAATGGTTGAAAGATGAATTCACAGTGTTTGATTTCATTAAAATGGCCAAAATATGAATATTTTGTTTAAACAGTGAATTTTTGGGTTCTAATTAATTGATTAGGTGTATTATAATTGTTAAATTGGTTAGAAAGATGTTGGGTAATTATTTTCTAGCATATTTGATATATGGGTAAGTTTAAATTATGTGTTGGATGGTAGAATTCAAAAAATTTGGCTTAGGATTTCACTGGTTCGCGAACTGTAGAAGGAGACAGTCGAGTCTACCGCCCCAGCGGTAGAAATGAACTGAAAATCTCGCCCCGGCAGTCTCGTCGCCCTGGCGTCAAAATTGCACTAGATTCCTCGCCCCAGCGGCGGCCTCACCCCGACGACGGTTTTGTATAGAAATCCACCGCCCCGGCGGTGGAACAGTAACTGGAAAAAAAATTATTAAAATTTATTTATTTATTTTGTGATATTGTTATGTTGCTATGTGCATGTTTAAAACTTATATTAAGGTATTAAATGATTGATGAGATACCACGATGGTTGTTAGAAAATATTTGTTGAATATCGAATGACAATCGAGATGTTGCAATAAAATAGGATAAGAACGAGACTTAAACATATATTAATCTGTAACTAATTGTTGTTACAATTTTACAATCGGAATGTATAGGTTTATTAAAGAACGTGAATTTAAATCTATAATCTACGCACGAGGCAAGTTTTTCCTCCCTTAAACTTGTTATTTCCTTTAAAGCAAGTTTACTTTCATTGAGCAAGCTTATTAACCTTAGCTTATTATTATTCAAGCAAGGTTGTTATTATAGCAAGTGTTTATATTTACTTCAGTCATTTATTGTTCGATCATTGATCGTTATTCAAACTTTGAACAGAATTTCTATTGTACAAACTTTATTGATGAATCAATTGTTTAGTGACTAGCAAACCCTTATTGATTCAGCTAGTCCTTAGTTGATGAGCGTTCTACAGACTTAGAATATTTTAAGATTTTTCCAAACCAAGTTCCTTTTGGTACGGAATCTGATGCTAAACTGAGATGAACCACCCTAATATAGGGGATTAATTACGCGACAGCGTTAAAATGTTTGTGCACAATACATTGTATAAAGGGCTGATCCCCCTGAGTACGAGATGGATGGTCCATAGTCTATAAGACTGTTAAAGGTTACGGTAGAAATACTTGTTAACCTAGGACATAGTTCGAGGTCTTATGACCCTCAGATACAATTTTTAAACCTTGAATTCTATAATCAGTTCTTGAGCCAAGTATCCTATTAATCTTTTATATCTCGATTGATTATTGATTGAATTCAGAAAACTATAATACCTCAGTTGAAATCTATTTCATTAAGTATTCAATTGTTATCATTATTATGCTTGTGGGCAATTGTTTGCTCACTTTTGCACTAAAACATTGCAGCTAAGACTGAGAAAACGGACGAGCCATCCACGAGTAAAGGCAAAGGCAAGATGCCGAAGTAGCGAGATACCCGTTGTTCATTTGATGTTTATTTGTAACAAGACTTATTTAATTTTATGTTTTATTCCGCATTGATGTAATAGAGGTTAGATAACCTGGAATTTGTTATTTAAGAGATTTGAGATGTAACCCCTTTTTGTGGGAAGATGTTTCATTCAGTTTAATTATATTATCTTAATTATGGGTAGTTAGTAAAGAATGTATGATATAGTGAACACCAAATCTGTGGAGTTGAATTACCCGGATTTGGGGGTGTCACAGCCAAGCCAACCAAGCTCCAAGCAAACTTCTTAATATCTAGAAATGATTTACATAGGTAAATCACAACCCTTAAACCATCTCTCTTCCATTTCCTCCATTGTTAAGTTTTTAAGCTTTTTAAGCTTTTTGTGATGGGTTTTGAGTTTTCTTGCGATTTTTATTGTTGTTGTTAGTTGGGGTTGCTTAATAATGTTGCCAAGAGATTTTATAAGCCATTAATAACATTAAAGTAGAACAAAAATGAAGAAAATCCGTACCTATGCTTAAGGAGGATGAAGAACATGAAAAATAATGAATTTTGGACAAATGGACCATTCAGACGAATTTTAGAGGACATGTAGCTATGATTTCGGGTTTGGTTAATTTGTTTGTTGGTATAATGTTATACTTCCATGGGTATGAGAATAACCCAGTTGGAATGGATTGAAAAGGTGTAAAAACAAAGATTTAATGATGATTTTGGTGAAGAACACCAAGAATACCAAGAACACGAAAACATAGCATGAGTTGATACTTTGGCCCAAGATTTGGCCATGTTAATGTCAATGGATAGCTCGGAATTTTTGATATGTTGTAGCTCTATGTCTTAGGAGTCCATAGATCCGAAATAGACCAATTTGAATGTGTATAGAAGGAGTTATGGTGGTTAGAAGCAAGATAGGTCTAGAACTCGAAAAACAGAGCATGAAACTAAGTATGGGCGTACGTACGCCTCCCTTACGCGATGCTACTGATGCCTTGGGCATACGTACGCCGGTCATAGGCATGTTTTGGGCGTAGCTACGCCGGGCCAAGTTTAGGCCAGAACCAGCTTTGACGTCCTTTACTAAAATAGGCATAAATTTCTCATACGAACTCGGATTTAGGTGATTCAAGATAATTTGGAAAGAGAAAGAGTATACCTACAACTTTCGTTCTTTGAGTTTTTCAATTTGAGATCTATGGCATGGCCTAAATTGGCCATTTATAGAACTGATGTGTAATTGGGGGCAATTGGAAGGTGTCGGGGATGCGCGTAAGCCCATGTAATGCTCCCGACAATGTAAAATGATGTTTTAAGTTTTAAAATATGAAAGTTATGTATTATAATGATACTCATCATTAACCAACGAGTATTAGATAAATCGAATGACGTGCTAGGCGTACGCAATTGCGTGTTACTTGGGCGTTCGAATAGGCAAGTGTGGCTTATAGACGTGCAAACGTCGTAACGCCATAACTAGTGTGTATAATCTTGTTTAATATTATGTTTCTAATAAGAATTGAATATTATAGAGTGTTATAACCTAATGTATGAGCATGCTAAGCACATGCAAAAGACGTGAATTAGGCGTGTGGCGTGTAAACGTCGAAACGCCGTGTAAAGTGTTAATGAACTTAAATAGTGTTTTGAGTTAAACAAACGAACATTATAATGAAGTGATACTATATTAATGTGAATTAATATATGAAGCATTTTTAGTGGCTAATTGGTGTTTTATTGTTAAATGAATTGTGTAGGATATTTGATGGACGAGCCATCATAATATGGCAAAGAACGCTTAAGGCAAGTTCTTTTAGTAATTTGTTGAATTATTTAAATGTATTGATATAGATGACTTGATTACCAAATCTTTCGCTATTATGTGGATTATATGCGAGCATGATTAAAGTGTGCACAATGTGCAATTATGTGACCATATTGATCTATGTGGAACTTGAATTATTGTAAATATACAATGTGAGATGCATGAGGTATGCTATGGGATACATGATGCCTATATATAGATGAATTGTATAAGATTTATAATGCCTGAGTAAGATGCATAGTATGTGTAAACGCCCCCAAACCCGGGTCCGTGAACCTCGGACCTGGTGCGTCACGATACATCATATTTACAACTACTGCGGAAGATATAAACATAAATTGTTTATACAATAATCTATATTACATATCCCAAGGTCTATAACCTTTATTAATATATACCTTCAGTAACTTAAAAGGTTTACAAATCATTTACATTAGATAGCTAATTAGTTAACATGCATAACCATCTAATCTTGTCCTTTGCTTTTGTACTGTCTTTCCTCGAACATTTGCCTTAAATCTGAAATTTGTTATTCTGATATAGCAAGGGTGAGCAACTACTTTGCTGAGCAAGTTTAAATATAATAAAGATATATCATGATTGAAACAATGAATAAGCTTTTGAATTTTCAAAAATATAATAATTGTGAAAGAACATAAATCAAAATTTCAATGATTGAATGACTGAATTCAACAATATAGGGTGTCAATAATGACCATGAACAAATTTAACTGAACCTTATGGTAATGAAGGTGATCAGCCTTTCATACCTGATGAACATATACAACATGCACTAGGTGCGAATCAATAAACATAGATGTGGAATAATTATCAATAATTAATCCACTAACATGCTTGAAACATAACAACTCAAGTTTTTAGTTAAGAGGAACTTGTTCAATATAAACTTGAGTAAAATTAAGGAAACTTGTCTGTACCGTCGATTACTGCTACGCAATCTAATTTAACCTCTTATGAAAGACCTATCAGTTATAAGATTGATCTTTCAATTAGCATATCATATATCACCTTATAATATCACTTCTTTATCAATAGATTATCTAACATTTAACCACATAACTAAATATTAGATAACATCTTAGTACCATACGCATTCATAATTCTAAAGTTAGCACACATCGAGTCTTTAACAGTGTTCAATATAGTATGCTGAGTGGTTTCTCACAAACAACCAACAAACTAGTTTCCGTCTTATCTACACTGTTTTCACAGTGAGTTAGATCAGTTGCTAGTTTGTATATACCTCCGCTCCCTGAAGGAATTGTTTAGCCCAGCTATTATACATCAACTATTAAAGAACACGACTGTGCTACTACTTTATCGTAAACCTTATGACTTAACACTAAGTTTTTCATTTTATAAGTTCTTCTTTATAATCCATTAAGCCTGAATACCTAATCCAACAAGTTGGATTATTCAAACATATTAATCTAGCAAACTGGATTCTAACTGACATCCAATCCAGTAACCTGGATTCAAACTATCCTACAATCCAACCACCTGGATTCACTAATTCAATAAACTGTTTTCTAATCCAGCACATTAGATTCAAACTAACCTACAATTCAGTAAGCTAGATTCACTAATTCAATAAACTATATTCATTAATTCATCAAACTATATTCATCAATTCAGCAAGCCGAATACCACAATCCAGCAAGCCGAAATATGAATACAGCAAACCGTATTGGAAGCTACATTCTTAAAATGACTTAACCTCTTTTAAAAATCGATTTTTATTTTCTTCAAATCTTGCCACACATATGTACATATATTCCATACACAAAAATACATTACTTATGAAAGTTTTCAATTTCCTTTAACATTTTTCAAACGTCCGTTTTAACTTTCAAAACTAAGAAACATGATCACTATCTTTCACAACTCCGATGACACCAAATATTTGATAGCATCTTATGCATATTAACAAGTGCTCCCAGTTAAAATTTCGTGGCCATCGGAGTTATAAAACTCCAATTTTAGCTTTTTTCGTCGAAAAACTCTACGTTTTTATTTTAGTCGTAGATTCTTCGTTACAAGTCGGAATGCGGCAAATTTTTGCCAGGAGCTACATAACTTCCTATATTTTCAGTGGTAAAAAGCCCTGAATTTATTGCACCTTCCAAGGGGTCCAAACAGTGCACATAAAGTAGAGGTCAGCGGGTTTGATCCGTTTTCCCGATTTGAGGTCCTTCGCCATAAAATCCATAACTTTCATTCTACATAGCCAATAATTCTAAAATTTTTACAGAGGTTATATAATATCCTCTATTATCACTCAAAAGTTTTTTAGAATTTCTAGAGTACCAAAAATAACAAAACTGCCCCTGGATGAGACTGCCATGTAGCAGCCCCTTTCCTCTTTTGAAAAACCTGGACTGTTTTGGTAAAAACAGTCCCTACGAATTTTATACTCATTATTTTTGAGTTCTACCATTTGGGTTTAATACTTATCTCATATATCTAACACCACTCTTTGACGGATCTCAAAAAGAGTTTATAAATTTCAAATAGTACTCAAATAAAGTGAGAGAAAGCTAGGGCTTTCTAACCCTTTTCAAAACAAACAAGTTTTCTTTTTTTTTTCTTTTCAACAAATAAACACCAATACCCAAGTTGAGAACAATCAAACACAAGACATCATACATAAATATATTTAGCATGATTCTAAATATAAACATCTTGATGATAACTTTTCTACCACAAAAATTAAAAGAAAAGCAAGATTAGGGTTTCTAGGGTTTTATACCTTTTTCTTAGCTTGGTGGCTACCTTCCTTTACTTTTCAAAGTAGGATATGAGTTTATTTGACATCCGCAACCCCCTCCCAAGTTGTCGTGCCCTCCTCTCCTTGTTCCTCTTGGTTTTCCTTCTCTCTACTATTGTAGCTTTCAAGCTCTTTACTTTCTCTCTCTATCCTTCTTTCTCTCTAAGCTTGGAGGAAAGAAGATGATTAAGATTACTTTACTTTTACTAAAACTAGTTACTTAGATAATCTATAGATACATAAACCATATCTATTCATTTTTCCATCATTAGCAAGTAGACAACTTTGACAACTTGGTGATGGGTTATCATTTCCAATGGTACTTCTTTGTTCACTTTAACAAGAAAGCTATTAAAAAAAACAACACCTCACATGTGAGATCACCACTATGGCCGGCTACCCCCTTTGGTTTTTGGCTCAATTTTTGATTTTCTTTAATTGCTTTATTAGTTTAACAAATGACCTCAATGCCCCTTTAAAGTTGGATCAAGTTTTGGGCTCTCATTTAATCCCTTGGGCTTCCAAATTAAATTGTTTGGGCTTATAAATTAACATTACCCTATATCTTAATTTTATCTTTTCCTAATTATTTAATTAGGGTATACATCTCACTCCTTTAGAATTTAATTCCTTACTCATGCACATTTAATTTCTTAACCCAATTAATCTTACTTTAATTAGGTTATAAAATTAATTAGTTGAGATATATAAAATAAATCTCTTAGATTAGGTCACTAGTATATAATTAAAATACTAAGACCACTAAATAAAAATAACCCTTTAGGTTTCTTTTTAATTTCAATGCCTAATTTATAACATTAGGCTCCCAAACTTTCTTTAATTCTCATTCTTATTAGAATAATTAACTTACTAGAAATCATTAATTGGACTTTCATTTAAAATTATTTGGGACACTATTATACAAGCATTACTAGACCATCATTAGGGCCACTAGTTTATTAAATCTTTTGTTAAACATTCCAATTGGGCTAATTTAGTAAGTCTACATATTAATTACCCAAGTCCATAGTCAATTAAATGAGTGAGCTTGGTTATTTAACCAATTAGACTAGTACACTAGTATTTATTTACTACTTGGACTATTAAATTAATCACTTAAGTTTCTAAGCTTCTCATATTTATAATATTTATAAATATGTTACATATCTTTTCTTTCCATTTCTTTGCTTACTAACTTATTTAATTCACATAACACATATTCATTCATATTTCCTTACAAATGAAAATTTATTCAATAAATAAGATATTACAAATAAAGTAATATCCCCTCTTTATTAAAATAATTTAATGATAGAATTTATTCTAATATCCTTTATTTAAAGTATACAATATTTATGTATACTTAAATTAACTATTTCCTTTTCCCTTCTATAAATTGTTCTCAATAATTTACCTGTAATAAATATAATAATATACTTATTACATTAAAAACATACATGCATTACATCCAATAACGTAATACATGATTTCTCTAATAAAATGGTGGTTATACCATAAGTATATCTAATGCCACCAATTTAAAATAATTTATATATTATTTAACTTACATCGATAGATTAATTTACATATAATAAATATATAATAATAATATATTTATTAAGCATAAAAGTCCCATATTGCATGGTTCGTATTCACATATGCAATACAATACCACATAACATATCATTTCATAAGAATTTTATTTATTTAAATTCTTAATTTAATATATTTCAAAAATTTGAAACGTCGCATTCTATCAAATATTAAACCATATAGTTTCTTTGCAAAATTTTTAATCAATTCTCTAATTCCAATCAAGGTTTTATTCTTTAACCTTTAATTTATCATTCAAGATTTTATTTATAAATCTTATAAATATTCGGGTTGTCACAGTATAAGAATCATGATGCATGGATAAATGCAAACTTATGTATTACGTGAAGTATGAAATGTGAAAATTGTTAGTTCTTGCTGAGCCGTTGTGCTCATTCTTGCAAAAATAAAACTTTTGCAGATTTACGATGCAATGCAATTATCTTGATATCGCGATGATAAGGATTAGAGATGCATGGAAACAAGAAGGTTGCTAAATATTCCTTTATTGTAATTATTTAGTCGTAATGACGGTATATGGTGTACATGAATTAGTTTATGTAAATCTTGAGTTAAAAATGGAGGTTATCCATTATAGTAGTTAAGATGTGATTATGTTAGTTACTTGTCATAGTAAACTAGAAGGATGACGATGATGTATAAAGGACATTTTTATAACGATTGTTTAGTTATTGAATAACCTTGTGAATATTCAAGGATTGAATAAGTTAGAATCTGAACCATGTGTTCACATATGAGATATTGTAAAGGATCATGGTATTTATTCAACCTTGATCATAAGTGTAGTAGTTAAAGGTTACGAAATCTGGAATTGTAATAAAGAGTGTTATAATAAGTTTTAATACTTATTGTTGTTAAGTATTGTTATGTACAGCAGGAATAGAATTAAATTGGTAATGATTATTAAATGATGTTTTAGTTATGGTTCCGAGGCTTGGGATGATAATATTTATATTATATCAATGTAAATATTTTTATTATTCCACAATGCGTTATTGATAGTATGATGTACGAGTTGCATAATGATGCACCGAATTCGTGGATAAGGTAACCCGGATTTGGGGGCGTCATACGTTGGTATCAAAGCTATAGGTTATAAACCTTAGGTAAGAAAACCTTAGGCTATAACTTGAGGGTAGAAAGAGGATAGTGATAAAGAATAAGCTCGGATAGAGTTTGACCGATAAGGACTAAATTTAGAAGATTCCTAAAGAAAGGAATTAGGATATATATGAGGAGATTCCTGGAAGAATCTTAAAGAGTTATAAAAGATGAGAATTTGGAGTTACCTGACTCCAGTAATAAAGATGACAAGTATTGATAAATAGACTAGGTCTATAAGGCGTAGAGGCATAAAAATCTTATAATATGATTAAAGAAAAGAGTAAAGTAGATCGTAGGATGAAACGATCGTAAGGTGCAAAATATCGTAATGTAAAACGATTAAGGAAAAAGATCACGACGTGATCAGATTAAGTTACAGAATTACAGATGGTCTGTTGAATGATTGAAAACTTATAGCTGACGCTATAAAGAGAAGGTACTATGAACTAGTACAATGGAAACTCAAGGATAGTTAGAGATGATAAATACGGGTTAAAGAAAATTCGTATTGAGCAATGAGAACACTAGAATTTTGTGGGATGTCAATTGAGGACACGTGTGATAGCTGAGTGTACAAGCCTTTGAATGGGCAGGGGTTTTGTACTTGGTTTAACAACTACTCAGTTTATCACATTGATAATCGTTGAAATTTGGTATCGCGCTATCAATATATATATGGTGAGAAGGTGATTCTTTTTTCATATCTATATTTGATAGTTAGAGAATATTAAGTTAGGTGTGAGTTCTTAAAAACTCATACTTATGGTAAGTTTGTGACTCATAATCATGTGGTATGTTTTGAGCCCCTCAGCGTATGGACAGTCCTTGATTTGTTCTTGGACTACGTATTACTAGGACAAGTTCCTAAACTCATATTATTATGCAAGTTCCTGAACTCATAATGTGTGGTAAGTTGATGAACTATATTGGGGTATAGGAAAGTTGTAGAGCGAGAATTGTGAATTCTCAAAATGATGAGCATTGGTGATGTTAGAAATAGATAGAATCATTAAGTAATGATGCATTGAAGAGAAATTGAAGTTGATAAGGAGACATGGATATTCCAAATCTTCTAGCTATGCTAGACTTCGAAATTTATTGACTTCGTGCTGGCATTTGCACTTTTGCTCTTCGAAAAATGTATGGGGCCAGATTTCTGGACTAAGGATTTTTAAATGTACTATTATTCATATGTCTATGCTAATTGCTCCAGCTAGGCAAAATGATTTGAAAATATCAAAATGTGTTTTACGTTATCAATCCATCATGGAACCTGGTGTAGAATGACAGAAGATGGAGTCATCAATGCAGATTAACTTAGTGTTGGATGTGATCATAGGATCGTCAACCCACTATATTATGATGCAGTATGACAAAGTCACAAAATGACAGAATCCTAACACACTGTTGCAACAGTGCAGTATTATGACGTTATAAAATGATTTTTGTTTTCTTTAAAGTATGAAAAAGTATGCCAATTGAGTTGGCTAAAATATTTTGATTGATGTCTGAACCGTTGATATGAGTCTAAGCCATTTGATTCGGTTAGACGAATGTTGAAATGTGATTATGAAATTCGAGAATTCTTTGACAATGTTTTCCTAACCAAATTGTTTTGGTGTGGGCTTTTATATCTACTGAGATGAACAACCCTCATAGCAGGGGAAACAGTATGTATGTCGGGGGACCGACACGCGCGCGAATAGTATGTAAAAAGGGGTTATGCATGACCTCGGGTACAATAGGCTAATCACCTATTGTATTAGTATGTTGGGTTATTAGATGAATTTCTGGTGATTCTAGTATGTTGGGTTATCAGATGAATTTCTAGTGATTCTAGTATGTTGGGTTATCAGATGAATTTCTGGTGATTCTAGTATGTGTTCTTGGTCCTTAATGACCACTCAACATCCAAAATTGGTAATTCATGTAAGAGGTAAGTGCCATGGTGGCCACTAATGATTCATACCACTTCATAATTATCGAACAATTGTTAAAGACTCCTGAAAGATGTTCCATTATTCTGAAAACTGAATGTGAAAAGGGTAATTTTCCCTAGAAAGAAGTAGTCGTAGAATGCGACGATTCTAAATGAATCCTTGAAAGAGGAAAGTGTAAAGCTTTACTGAAAGTATGTATCAATGAATGATATGAGCATGATAACAATTATGGGATTAATATTTCCTAGAAGAAGCGGATGAAATTCTAAAAAGAAGAAGTGAAATTCTAAGGGAGAATGATGAGTAGAATGAACAAATATGATTAAGATGTAATTTCAAGGACGAAATTCTTAGAAGAAGGGGTGAATGTAATATCCCGAATGTTTATGAGTTAGTAAATCATAATATTAAATTATTATGATGATTGCGATATACAATGATCCTTAGAAAAAGAAATTGATGGGTTAAACATAGGATAATACTCATAATACAATTGAGTTTCTTAAAGGTTATGGAATAAAACCTACGAGAGTTTGTTGAGAAAAAAAAAAGATTAAATAAGTAATGTAAAACCTATATTATAGTAATACGTTGAAATTATTCAACGATAAAATTTCGGAAGAAATTAGACGAAAATCGAGTAAGAGAGGTTTGATATTTGTGATTCCGAGGACGGAATCCTTATAAGGAGGGAAGGATGTGACAACCCGGATTTTTCAAAAATAATTATAATAAGAATTTAATATAGAATAATTCTTATTATGTATATATATAAATGTGAAATATATACGTAGATTCAGAATGAATGAATTAATAGTTAATTATTGTAACGATCGTGAGTCGTGGGTAGGTTGGTAATTCGAGCTTATGGATATTATTGAATAAAATAGACATTTATTAATAATATTATGTGTTAAGCGTTTAAAGGTTATATTATGACCTAGATTATGTGTAGACGATGATTAGTAAGTATAAAAGTTTTCGTATAAGCTAATTTGGCGGTTTCGAGAAATACCGCTAGAGTACTATTTATTGGATTAAATAAATAGTTGAAGGATAACATTATTGAACGAATTATTTGTGGTAGATGAGCTAACCCAAAATATGGGTGGGGTATATGTACGTTGATGTATATGATTATGGGGAGTTAATCAAGAAGAATGTAGCAATCGCGAATCGTGATTACCCTTATAATTTGGGTTTATTAATATTATTAAGTGATTAAAATATTATTTTTATGTGACGTGTTTAAAAGTTATTTTATAACCTGGATGGTGTCAATGTATAAATTTTTATGCGTTGTAGAACCGAAGGGTGAATAATTGATTTTGCGAAAATCGCAAAATCACTATTCGCGAGGCATGTTTACCGAGGCACTATTCACGCCCAAATATTTTTATGTCTTTTTCGATTATTATTAATTTTCTTAAGACATATATGCGAAAGAATAATTTTTCTGAGCGTCCGAAATTTTATTTGAGCTGATACGTGATTTTATCCGTATCCGAAATGTTTAACGTGGGTTATCCGAATAAATGAGCAAAACCCCATGTTTATTATTTTTACGCGTCCCAATATTTTATGAGAGTAACCATTTTAATTTTGAGTAAAGTTATTGAGCAAATTTGGTACAAAAGTGGGAGCATTCGGATATATTTTTGTGTATATGGGTATTTATTTTTGCTTGTTACCCCAAGTGAGAACCAACTCAACTCTTTTGACCAATGAGGGGAGTGAGTTAGGGAGAGATTGCCGGCAAGAGGAGGGGTTGGCAAGCTCAATGTATTGGACCTCCCATTTTTGCAAACATCCCTCTTGGTTTACTCCTTCCATTCTCCCAAAGCTCTCTCCCTCCCATACCATTTCATTTCATTTTCTTTCATTCCTTCCAAGGTTGGTTCTGCAAAAAATAGAAGAGAGAGAGAAAGCATTGAAAGAAGACGAAGAAGAAGAACCATCGAAAGAAGAAGAGAAGAAGTGAGGAGTTCAGGAGGAAGAAGTAAGAAGGGAAGAGGAGCCAAGCCAACCAAGCTCCAAGCAAGCTTATTAATATCTAGAAATGATTTAAAGAGGTAAATCACAACCCTTAAACCATCTCTCTTCCATTTCCTCCATTATTAAGTTTTTAAGCTTTTTAAGCTTTTGTGATGGGTTTTGAGTTTTCTTGCGATTTTTGTTGTTGTTGTTGGTTAGGGTTTCTTAATAATGTTGCCAAGAGATTTTGTAAGCCATTAATAACATTAAAGTGGAACAAAAATGAAGAAAATACGTACCTATGCTTAAGGAGGATGAAGAACATGAAAAACAATGAATTTTGGATAAATGGACCATTCGAACGAATTTTAGAGGACACGTAGCTATGATTTCAGGTTTGGTTAATTTTTTTGTTGGTATGATGTTATACTTCCATGGGTTATGAGAATAACCCAGTTGGAATGGATTGAAAAGGTATAAAAACAAAGATTTGATGATGATTTTCGTGAAGAACACCAAGAACACAAAAACAGAGCATGAGTTGATATTTTGGTGTAAGATTTGGCCATGTTAATGTCAATATATAGCTCTGAATTTTTGATATGTTGTAGCTCTATGTCTTAGGAGTCCATAGAGTCTGAAATGGACCAATTTGAATGTGTATAGAAGGAGTTATGGTGGTTGAAAGCAAGATAGGTCTAGAACTCGAAAAACAGAGCATGAAACTAAGTATGGGCGTACGTACGTTGCCCTTACGCTGATGCTACTGATGTCTTGGGCGTACATATACCGGTCATAGGCATGTTTTGGGCGTAACTACGCCGGGCCAAGTTTAGGCCAGAACCAGCTTTGACGTCCTTTACTAAAATAGGCATAACATTCTCATACGAAGATTTAGGTGATTCAAGATGATTCGGAAAGAGGAAGTGTAGACCTACAACTTTCGTTCTTTGAGTTTTTCAATTTGAGGTCTGTAACATGGCCTAAATTGGCCATTTATAGGACTGATTTGTAATTGGGGGCAATCAGAGGGTGTCGGGGATGCGCGTAAGCCCATGTAATGCTCCCGAAAATGTAAAATGATGTTCTAAATTTTAAAATATAAAAGTTATGTATTATAATGATACTCATCATTAACCAATGAGTATTAGATAAATCGAATGACGTGCTAGGCGTACGCAATTGCGTGTTGCTTGGGCATTCGAATAGGCAAGTGTGGCGTACAGACGTGCAAACGTCGTAACACCATAACTAGTGTGTATAATCTTGTTTACTATTATGTTTCTAATAAGAATGGAATATTATATTGTTATAACCTAATGTATGAGCATGCTAAGCACATGCAAAAGATGCGAATTAGGCGTGTGACGTGTAAACGTCGAAACGCCGTGTAAAGTGTTAATGAACTTAAATAGTGTTTCGAGTTAAACAAACGAACATTATAATGGAGTGAGACTATATTAATGTGAACCAATATATGAAGCATTTTAGTGGCTAATTGGTGTTTTATTGTTAAATGAATTGTGTAGGATATTTGAAGGACGAGCCATCATAATTTGGCAAGGAACGCTTAAGGCAAGTTCTTTTAGTAACTTGTTGAATTATTTAAATGTATTGATATACATGACTTGATTACTAAATCTTTCGCTATTATGTGGATTATATGCGAGCATGATTAAAGTGTGCACCATGTGCAATTATGTGACTATATTGATCTATGTGGAACTTGAATTATTGTAAATATACAATGTGAGATGTATGAGGTATGCTATGGGATACATGATGCCTATATATAGATGAATTGCATAAGATTTATAATGCCTGAGCAAGATGCATAGTATGAGAATCATGATGCATAGATAAATGCAAACTTATGTGTTACGTGAAGCATAAAATATGAAAATTGTTAGTTCTTGTTGAGCCATCGTGCTCATTCTTGCAAAAATAAAACTTTTGTAGATTTACGATGCAATGCAATTATCTTGATATCGTGATGATAAGGATTAGAGACGCATGGAAATAAGAAGGTTGCTAAATATTCCTTTATTGTAATTATTTAGTCGTAATGACGGTATATGATGTACATGAATTAGTTTATGTAAACCTTGAGTTAAAAATGGAGGTTGTCCATTATAGTAGTTAAGATGTGATTATGTTAGTTACTTGTCATACTAAACTAGAAGGATGACGATGATATATAAAAGACATTTTTATAACGATTATTTGGTTATTGAATAACCTTGCGCATATTCAAGGATTGAATAAGTTAGAATCTAAACCATGTGTTCACATATGAGATATTGTAAAGGATCATGGTATTTATTCAACCTTTATCATAAGTGTAGTAGTTAAAGGTTATGAAATCTGGAATTGTAATAAAGAGTGTTATAATAAGTTTTAATACTTATTGTTGTTAAGTATTGTTATGTACAGCAGGAATAGAATTAAATTAGTAATGATTATTAAATGATGTTTTAGTTATGGTTCCGAGGCTTGGGACGATAATATTTATATTATATCAATGTAAATATTTTTATTATTCCACAATGAGTTATTGATAGTATGATGTACGAGTTGCATAGTGATGCACCAAATTCGTGGATAAGGTAACCCGGATTTGGGGGCGTTACATGTTATGTTTTGCCTAGCAATATCAAGTGGTATATTAGCCATCATGACTCGCCTTTATGAAATGGACTTGCTAAGCATGTTACTTTACGAATTTCAAATGGAATGAAATGTTTGGAAATGGCGTAAGACAAGTATGCTAGAAATTCAACTAAAGTTATACCTCCCGACGTGCATGTGTGTTAGATATCAGTAGCATGGTATGATAAAGGTTAAGTTATTATCATACAGGAGATAAGCTTGCACTGGAGCTAACAGGGAGCAGCACGACCGCGCCACTCCCTAGTTAAATTCCAGCGCAGCCGCGCCGTCCTGCAGTGCATTCTTACTATTTTATTGCTAATCTGAAAGTGAAGTATGTGTGCATTAAGCTTTAGTACATGATTAAACTGAGACTTCTATTATGTGACCATTTTAAGGCTATATAGAACCAAGATTTAAAAGTGTTTACAAGTTTTCTAAATGAGTTTTAAAGCGAGATCGATAACGATTTCAAACAACGTGATATGTTAGTCTATGGTCGGAATTAGCGTCCAAGATGGGACTAAAAATGTGTTAGACTTGTGTGTATATGTGTAGAGTCATAATGTGGAATTATTTGAATTATGAACTTGTATGACTAATGGAATTCTTATATATATAACTATTATACAATAGGATTGCAAGGGTCATTAAGCTTTAAATTCGTAGACTACGCTAAAGGCAAGTACTCGAACCATCTCTTTTTATTAAGCAAGTTCTTAAACTTGTACATTCATTCATCGTACAAGTATATGCTGGTGAGAATGGCTTTTATGCTTTATAAATTATATTTTCATATTCTAAAGTGGTTCGAGATTAATATCCCTTGAACCTTATTGCAAATGTTGGATTCAATATGTCCTCGTGTATGTTGATAAAGTTGTCTACGCCATTGTTTTAGCTTGACCTATATGCATATGTTTAATAGCTACCTAAACCAATTATTTTGATGCAAACTCTTATCTACTGAGATGAACAACCCTCATTGAAGGGGAAATTATATATTGTCGGGGAACCGACGTGCGCACTTGTAAGCATGTGAAAGTTATGCATAACATGGAGTACTATAGGTTGATCATCTATGTACTTGTTTTATTTGGATTTTCAGTATAATAACTGTTAATTCTAGCAGGAGTTTTTAGTCCTTTGTGGCTACTCAGTGTTCATCATCTCGAACTTTGAAAAAATTACATCTTGAATCTTATTGATACTTTCTGTTCATAGCAACTCTAATCGAAATAATTGGAAATTCATGACATTCTTGAGCTATCCCTTATATTCTCGTGACTTCAAACTTTATAATTGACTGCCCTTGTTATTTTATCACTTGTTGGGCAAATTTGTTGCTCATTCTTGCTTTCTTTAAACCTTTTAGTTAAGGCAGAGTGAGGTGAACCTCCAGGCAAAGATAAGGAAAAGGGCAAAACTACGGAGTAGCTTTGTTCTTCCTTAAGAAGAAGATTATTTACTATGTTGCTTTAAGTTTTCTAATTCAGTTATGTAATAAGCTTAGGCATTGATTATGTATTAACACTATGTTTTAGTTTAGATCGAGACTTTTGGATAGTATTGTAGTAACAGTTGCGAGACCTTGGGACGAGAATAACTATATTAAATCAATGTAATTTATTCTATCATTTCCGTTATATTACTTTTATGTCGTTTTTGAGTTAGAACGTGACGAACCAAATTCGAGACAGTGACGTCTGAATTTGGGGGCATCACAAATTCCTCTAGTGATAGTAGTACAAGTGACCCTTGAACTTGAGATCATCATAGTATCTTGTGTATGATAAGTTATACTTTGACATGTCTCTTAAAATCTTTAGGGTATATGAAAGGGTATGCTTGGGTATAATAAGTTGTACATGGAGATAGGTGAATGATCAACAAAGAATCTACCACATCTAGTAAAAGATGAGAATGTCTTATCCGATTCGATAAAATGACAACTCAGTAGTCCTTGGCCAAGACAGAATGAAATTTGAAAGGAGTTTCTAATTTGCATTATTTAAAATTGTGCATTTAAGACTCGAAATGCATATAATTAAATAAAATAAAACTTGACAGTAATTTCATATCTTATATTTAATTGGGACACTGTATGGTAAAAGGATTGAATTGTAGGGTAACTATTCACTAAAAGATTCTTTTGTGATTAATGTTGAAATCTATATTATCTGGAAAGTCGTTGATCGCTAAGGGGGTTTACCCTTATTGTACAATAAATATTAATTATTTAAATGAATTAAATAGTTTCATTTATTTATTTAAATAAGATTAAAATTGTTCTAATTGATTTATTCACAACCGGTTTAATATGGAAAACCTAAAGTGTCACACCGCAAAAGAAAAATATTTATTTAAGAATTAAATGGCATAATCGTAATAATAAGTTAAATGTATTTAATTTAATCTATGAAGATAGAATAAATTAAATAGCTTAATATTTATTATTTAATATTTTGGAAATATTAAATATAAATTAATAAGAGGAGTCTTATTATTATTACGGCTGAATGGCACTTATCACCCTCCAAGTTGCCACGTACTTTCAATGTCGTTCCTAAAGTACATTTTTCGTCAATTGGGTCCTTAAAATGGCAATTTATGTCACCTCTGTTCCTTTTACGCAATTTGACTGTAACCCAATCAATATTTGACCCGACCCATTTTTTGAAAGGGCAAAAGTGTCGTTTACATCCTTGTAATTAATTATACTATTTATACTTTTCTTCATCAGCGATTCTCATCTCCATCTTCTTTGTTTACATAGTCTAAGCTCCTACTCATCTTATTCTTCTTCGTTTCTCAAAATCAGATGATGTTGAGGGGAGCAGCAGGACAAAACCTATTGAATCAGATGATGGTACTGATTCAAGTGATGACTCAAATTATGACCATTTTTATGATAGTGAGTATGAAGATAATGAAGATGACATAATATTTGACGAATTTGTTAATGATGATATTGAAGAGAATGATACTGAAGTTATTCCAATTAAGAAGGTAAGTGAAACAAAAAAAGGGAAGAAGAGTGCTGCAGGAGAAGTTAAAGGAAAAATGAAAGTTGGGAATAAAGGGAAAGAAAAAGTAGGACAAAAAAAGGATGCATGTGACATTGAAAGTGATGTTGAGTCAGAAGGGTATCATTCAGAGGATATTCCAATTAGAATGACTGTAGATATGGATGAAAATGACCCCATTTTTCCAGAGTTCAATCCAAAAATTGACATGGTTGAACCAAAATTTGAGATTGGTATGAAATTTGCAAATAACAAGATTTTCAAAGAGGCAGTTAAAGTTTATTCAATCAAGATTGAGAAGGGGATAATATTTCCCAAGAATGAGATTTATAGAGTTAGAGCAAGATGCGGATCACCGAAGTGTCCATGGATGGTGTTTGTGAGTAAAATGCAGCTTGAAAATACTCTACAAATAAAAAGCATTTTAGATAAACATAGGTGTGGCAGAAAATATGCAAATGTTAATGTTAGAAGTGATTAGCTTGCAACACGATTTCTTAAGACATTCAGAAGACATCCTAAAATGAGTGCTGCTGAGTTTCAGAGGAAGGTTCACAGTAAAATTGTGGTGGAGATCAGTACAAGTCAGGCTTACAGAGCTAAGAGGAAAGCACTGCAGATTATTAAGGGTAACATAATAGATCAATTCAAAAAGTTATTTGACTATAGGGAAGCATGCTTGAAGACAAATCCTGGATCAACTGTAGAGATTAAATGTGTTGAAGGTAGCATGACCAAGGGAAAACCACAGTTTGAGATGACGTATTTCTGCTTTGCAGCAATGAAGTTGGGGTTTAGACACTGTAGGCCACTTATGTGTTTGGATGGTTGCCATTTATCTGGGCCAACAAAAGGAATGTTGTTGACAGCTGTTGGCATAGATCCTAACAATTACATGTATCCATTAGCCTACGCAGTAGTTGAGGGGGAGAACTTCAAGTCATGGTCTTGGTTTATGGAGTACTTGAGAGATGATTTACAACTAAATGATGGTATAGGTGTTTTAATCATGTCAGATAAACAAAAAGGACTGATACAAGCCATTCAAGTTGTATTACCAAGTGCTGATCATAGATTTTGCTTTGTTCATCTTTACAGTAATTTCAAGATTGCTGGGTATAGGGAGCTGACCCTTAAAGAAATCCTTTGGAATGCAGCAAAGGCCACATATATAAACTCATGGAAGTACTGGATGCAAGAGTTACACAAAAAAGATGCAAAAGCAGCTGAGTGGCTGACTGATAAGCCACCAAAACAATGGTGCAGATCATATTTTGACACAATCTACAAGTGTGATGTTCTTTGCAATAACTACTGTGAAAGCTTCAACTCCAAAATTGTACTGAAAAGACAAGAACCTATCTTAAATATGCTAGAGGGTGTGAAGGACTACATCATGTATAGGGTCAGTAACCACATGACCATTGCTTCAAAAAAATGGGAAATTGATGCACTGTGTCCTTCCATTCAAAGGAAAATTAAGAAGATGAAGAGTAAAGCAGGTGAGAGTATTGGCAAGCATTCAAATGGAAATAAATTCCAAGCGACTACAGTGTATGGGGAACAATTTGTTGTTAATTTAGCTGAACATACATGCACTTGTAGAAAGTGGGACTTAAATGGAATTCCTTGTTCTCATTCCATTGCTGTAATGTACTTTGATGGGTCAGAGCCAGAAGATTACGTTCCTCAAGAATACAAAGTTGGGACCTTCTTAAAGGTGTACGAGCACAACATAGATCCAATTGGAAGCTCTGGATATTAGGATGAAACTGGTATGCCACCTCTTGAACCACCAACTATGGACAAGCAAGCAGGGAGACCTAAAAGGTGTAGGAGAAGAAAGCCTGAAGAGGGAAAAGGTGGGAAAAAACCTAAAAAGAATGCTCCAATAAGGCTTCTAAGGCATCAATTTTCTTTGAAGTGTTCCAAGTGTGGTATTCTAGGACACAACAAAAAAGGTTGTAGTAAACAACCAAACAACATTAAAAATTAAAGAACTGCAGACAATATGGAAGAGGAAATTGTTGTACCCCAAAATGAAATTCCAGTCACCCAAGCAAGCCAATTCACCCAGTTTAGTGAGGTACTTATAATCAGATGATATTACCTACTTGTATATGTGATTATGTACTAGATATTTATTATAACGTGTGTTTCTATAATTGTAAGGATAATAATGAAGCACCAAATCAAACAACAATTCTGCCAACAGTATCCAATCAAGTGTTAACTGCCAATCAGGTAATTGATAAAAGACTTCTGGACATTTTCTGTTTTCTATTTTGGTTTTGTGTCTGATTATTGTAATTGCTATTTACTCAGCAAACATCCATAACAATGTACTTTGTTGGTGATTTTGTTCTGTTTCTCAGCAACCACAACTGGTTAATAATCATAATTATCCTTGGGAGGCAAGTCCAGTGTTTACTCCACCTTCTGCACCACCAGGTGTTATGACCGCTATCCAAAATTATGTGTTCCCAACTAGTTGGAGGCCAAGGGGACCAGCTACACAAGGTGTCCAGATAAGAGGGCCACCACCGGGGATCATGCTGCAAAACAGGCCAATCACTGTGGACCATAGCTCATCAACAAGACCAATTGTCAACGAACGAGGTCAAAAGTTTGTTAGTGTTGAAAGCTTCAAAGCAGCTATTGCTGCAAAGTCTTCAAAGAAACTAATCTGATAGGAGGAAGTGCTGCAATATGTTTATGCAGGTGTCCTAACTTGGGGTAATTAGTATTATTATGTGTTTTTGTAAGTCTTTTTTTGTTTGAAGTTGGGATTGTTAAAATTATTCTCCATTACCAAACTATGCTTTTTGTTAGTCGGGAAACACCACTTTTTGTTTATGCAAGTATTTTTGTAAGCTGGAATTGATGACATATGGGCTTGTGTGGACTGAAAGCTATGTGTTTTTGTAAGTTAGAATTGATTAAATATGGGTTTGAATGGAAATCAAGTTATGTTATGCTTTATTTTTTGAGGTGTTATTATATGTTGCAGGAATATAGAGCACACTTTCAGTTTTAGAAATGCATGTTTTGTACATAAGATACAAAATATTATAGTAAAATTCTAGAGGCACTGGGAAATGTAGAATAAGTTGGCTACTAATATTACTGATGCGATGAGTTTGTTTATAAGGACGATGTTTATTGCTTTTAATCCACTAACATTAAGTTTGAGAGCACAAAATTGTAAAACATTTGACAAAATGGATGTGCTATATGTATGAGAACATTTCTCTATGCAAGTACCTTTCATTCTCTGTTTTACAAATACAGAGCACATTTTCAGTTCTACGTTTTACAAATGCACGTTTTGTACATCCTCTATTTTACAAATACAGAGCACATTTTCAGTTTTACAACACCTTTTACACGTTTGGCCAAAAAGAACTTTGTAGATAGATTTCAATACTGGTTTTGTAAAACATGGACATAACAACTTTCACATAAAATATCACAACTTTCATCCTAGTTTAACAATTTTCATTACACCCAACATCAATGACCAAAAATCATTACAAAGCAAGCAACCATTAATCATCCCCTTCCAATTTACAACAACATAATTAACAACAATAACCAAGAACACACAAGTGCAATAATTAATTTCCTTCTTCCTCTGTTGCCTATTGCACGCATATTCTCCATCTCTTATTCTATTACGTTAATTTTTTGAAGTAAGCTAGGGATTATTTGCCTCGATCTATCACACATAGGAGGATTGTACCAACCAAAATACGAATAAGCATTGCTCTGTGAACAAAGAAGTTTTCAATTTTATGAGAAAGTAAAGAGAATGGAAGAGATAAGAGACAAAATTAGAACCCTAACACACTTACTTTCCCAAAGTTCGGACATGATAAAAACCTTCTTCCTGGGTTTGTCTCGGTCCATGCTGTTTTTAGTTGAGCTCGCCTCTCACAATGGCATAGTACGTTCATGGTCGCAAGCTTCTCTTCCGATCTGATTTTGAGAAACGAAGAAGAAGATGAGTAGGAGCTTAGACTATGTAAACAAAGAAGATGAAGATGAGAATCGCTTATGAAGAAGAGTATAAATAGTATAATTAATTACAAGGATGTAAAAGACACTTTTGCCCTTTCAAAAAATGGGTCAGGTCAAATATTGATCGGGTTACAGTCAAATTGGGTAAAAGGAACATAAGTGACACAAATTGCCACTTTAAGAACCCAATTGACGAAAAATGTACTTTAGGGACGACATTGAAAGTGCGTGACAACTTGGAGGGTGATAAGTGCTATTCAGCCTTATTATTACTATTATTATTATTTCATTCCTAAAAGGGTTTAGGACTTAATTAATAAAAGTACTCTCATAAACTCCTAATTGGATTAGGAGTTTAATTAGAATAAAAATCCTAATCCTAAATAGTTTAGGAGGGTTCCCTATATCTATAAATAAGAAGAGTTTTATCATGATTTGGGGTTACACACACTTCCATTAGAATTGTGGAGAGTACTTACAATTTCTATAGAGATAGAAACTAGGGTTTTGCAAACACCCATCTTTTTGAACATGTATTATTCCTTAGTGGATCACCTCTAGAGGCCAAACACTTGGGTGGCTAACGTTGATCAAAGGAAGGAATTTAATCGGTGAAATTCAAGGAGAACATGAAAGAATTAGAGTTGAACTTGTACCTGAGGAAGCTAGAATTCTACAAGGGTATAATTCTTATTCTCTATCTCTTTCGTTTAATTAATGATTGCGCATAAATAAAGATCATGGTGATGGTTTGTATAAAATTTTAAAATCTGATTTTATCGCGCTTCCGCTTTATTTATGTAATTTGATTGCATGTTCGCGTTATATACTGATAGACTCTACGGCACGCTTGCGTGAGGTGGTCGTCGCCCGGATCGTTTCTAACAAGTTGATAGGATGGATAGCTTGCAACACCTTAACCCCTCGCCTATATGTAGACGGTAATCTTGGTACAATTGCTTGCAAATGAAGAATGCGTAGGATGAACACCAACGACACCTCGACCCCTCGCTTATATTGAAGAGGTAATCTTGGTACAATCGACGATTGATGTGGTAGTAGACGCCACACACAACTATGAATGGTTGTATGATAAGTCAATTATGAATCTCCAAAGAGAACTAAGGAATACTTAGGAATTCTTCAAAGAACCACAAGTAGAGAAATAAACTCACAATAATATTGATAATCTGAAAATTGGTGGTAATTTAAGTCTACAATAGTACCTATTTATACTAGTTTTAGAAACAAACTAGAAGCTTCTAGAAGCACACACTCTTGGAAATACAAGCACACCAATATTGAAATGTAGCAATTAGAACACATGTAATTGTTCCTAAATACTGATATCATGTTTTGGATGAAAGAAGGTTCGAAAATCAAGAAAGTCAAAAAATAACAAATTGCATCCAGGAGGTTCTCGCCGGGGCGAGAAAATTGCATTGAAAATTCTCGCCGGGGCGAGAGTTTTGTATTGTAAAAACCTCGCTAGGGCGAGAAAATTGGCCTGTAAAACCTCGTCGGGGCAAGCTAGCCTGCTTTATGCAAACGGTTTTCTTTCATCGTTTTGATCGCCACGTCCATTCGTAACATGTTTACAGGTTTCATACGCTTGGACTCCACCTCCATAACTTCTATACTTGATCCAATCTCGTTCCATAGTTCACGGATCATCCCGTTAAGTCCGTCTTTGAAGGTTTTAGCTGGGGCTCTAGTAACGGGTCAAAGTGGCAATTGCAATGGGTCTTCTCGGGTTGTGTCACGGGTTTCTGGATTATGGATGTCCTCATCATACCTCTCCTCTTGAAGAGGATTTGTCCTCAAATCTTGACCTACATCTAACGGGCTTAGATCAGAAACATTAAAAGTTGCACTAACAGTATACTCACCGGGTAAATCCAATTTGTAAGCATTGTTGTTAATGCGTTCAAGCACTTGAAATGGTCCATCTCCTCTCGGAAGTAATTTTGAACGCCTTTGAGCAGGAAATCTTTCCTTACGCATGTGTAGCCATACCCAATCCCCGGGTTCGAAGATTACTTGACGCCGACCCTTGTTGGCCTGTCGAGTATATTGATCCGTCTTCTTCTCAATGTTAAGCCTTGTCTTCTCATGTATCTGCTTAACAAAATTAGCCTTGTTTTTGCCATCCATGTTAGTATACTCAGAAATAGGTAAAGGTGCTAAATCCAATGGTGTTAAAGGATTAAAACCATACACAATTTCAAAATGTGAGAATTTAGTAGCCGAGTGGACAGACCTATTATAAGCAAACTCAACATGAGGTAAACATTCTTCCCAAAGCTTAATATTCTTATTAATGATAGCCCTCAATAATGCAGATAGAGTCCTATTTACTACTTCCGTTTGACCGTCAGTTTGTGGATGACAAGTAGTTGAAAATAACAGTTTAGTTCCTAGTTTACACCACAAAGTTTTCCAAAAGTAGCTCAAGAACTTAGCATCTCTATCCGAAACAATTGTTCGGGGCATGCCATGCAGACGCACAATATCTCTAAAGAATAAATCAGCAATATGGGATGCATCATCAGTTTTATGACATGGAATGAAGTGTGCCATTTTTGAGAATCTATCTACGACCACAAATATAGAATCATGACCATACTTAGATCTAGGTAATCCCAATACAAAATCCATAGACAAATCAATCCAAGGTTCACTCGAAATTGGCAATGGTGTGTATAACCCATGGGGTTGAACACGAGATTTAGCTTGACGACAGGTAATGCACCTATCACAAATTCGTTCCACATCTCGTTTCATATGGGGCCAATAGAAATGTTCTTTTAATACAGATAAAGTCTTATCAACACCAAAATATCCCATCAAACCACCTCCATGTGATTCACGAACCAATAGTTCACGTAAAGAACTTGCAGATATACACAATCGATTCTCACGAAACAAGAACCCATCCATCTTGAAGTACTTACCTACAACATTCTTTTCACAAATTTTAAACTCTTCACAGAAATCATTGTCATTAACATACAATTCTTTGATTTGTTCAAAACCAAGTAATTTTGTGTCGAGAGTATTTAACAACACATACCTTCTTGAGAGAGCGTCGACAACGACATTCTCCTTTCCTTTCTTATACCGAATGACATACGGGAATGTCTTGATGAACTCCATCCATCGTGCATGTCTCTTGTTCAACTTGTGTTGGCCTTTCAAATATTTCAATGATTCATGATCCGTGTGAATCACAAATTCCTTAGGCCACAGGTAATGTTGCCAAGTCTCCAAAGATCGAACTAAGGCATATAACTCCTTGTCATAGGTAGGATAGTTCAAAGCTGCTCCACTCAATTTTTCACTGAAATATGCAACGGGTTTTCCCTCTTGCATCAACACAGCTCCAATGCCTAAACCTGAAGCATCACATTCAATTTCAAAGGTTTTAGTGAAATTTGGCAATACAAGTAAAGGAGCGTTAGTTAATTTTTCTTTAATCAAATTAAACGTTTTTTCCTGTGCATCACCCCACTTGAATCCTACACTCTTTTTGATTACTTCGGTGAGTGGTGCTGTGACTTCGCTGAAATTCCTTACAAACCGTCTATAGAAACTTGCGAGTCCATGAAAGCTACGAACTTGACTGACATTAGTAGGAGTTGGCCATTCTTGGATTGCACGTACCTTTTCTTCGTCAACCTGTACTCCCTGTGTACTAACAACAAAACCAAGAAACACAACTCGATCCGTACAAAATGTGCATTTGTCCATATTAGCATATAATTTTTCTTTTCGAAGCACATCTAGGACAGATTTTATATGCAATGCATGCTCAACTAAATCTTTGCTATAGATTAAGATATCATCAAAGTAGACAACTACAAACTTTCCAATGAAGGAACGCAAAACATGGTTCATTAGTCTCATGAACGTGCTAGGAGCATTAGTTAAACCAAAAGGTAAGACCAACCACTCATATAACCCATATTTTGTTTTAAAAGCAGTTTTCCATTCATCCCCTTCATGCATTCTAATCTGATGATAGCCACTCTTTAAGTCAATTTTAGAAAACACACAAGATCCATGCAATTCATCTAACATGTCATCTAACCTAGGAATAGGATGCCGATATTTTACCGTGATGTTATTTACCGCTCGACAATCAATGCACATACGCCACTTCCCATCTTTCTTAGGTACTAAAATAACTAGAACCGCACATGGACTCATGCTTTCCCTCACAAAACCTTTGTCCATTAGCTCGTCAACTTGCCTTTGTAATTCCTTTGTTTTCTCGGGATTGCTTCGGTATGCCGGGCGATTTGGAATGGTCGCGCCTGGGACAAAGTCAATTTGATGCTCAATTCCCCGAATTGGTGGTAATCCCTGTGGAAGTTCCTCGGGAAATACATCGTGATAATCCTGTAAAAGAGCAGAAACAACACTAGGTAAAGAAGGATTATTAGCGTTAGTATTTAAAAGTGTCTCCTTATACCGAAGTATAATCATTGGCTTTTTAGAATCCAAAGCTCGCCTTACATCACTCCTTTTTGCAAAAATGTTTGTTTTTCTCTCTTCTTTCTTTTTTTCTCTCTCTTTTGTTTTCTTTTCATGATCTCTCTGCAAGTGTATTTGATCCTCATGCACTTGTTTTGGTGACATAGAACACAAGGTAACTTTTCTTTGATTGTGAACAAAAGAGTACTCATTAGTAAAACCATCGTGTTTTACTCGACGATCGAACTGCCAAGGTCTCCCAAGTAGTAAATGACCTGCCTGCATAGGAACTACATCACAAAGGATCTCATCAACATACGTCCCAATTGTAAACGGCACTGATACTTGCTTGGTAACTTTGATGTCGCCGCTGTCATTGAGCCACTGCAATCGGTATGGGTGAGGATGTTTGGATGTTGTAAGTCCCAATTTCTCCACCATTGTGATGCTTGCCACATTTGTACAGCTCCCACCATCAATTACAACACAACAGATCTTACCATTTAACATGCATCTAGTATGAAATAGATTCTCTCTTTGCTCACTGCTTTTTTCTTTTACCTGTGTACTAAGCATTCTCCGTGTAACCAACACTTCGCCATGCATAGCAACCTCCCTATCTTCCTCTAATGGTGGCATAGAGTCATTGTTACTATCTTCTTCCTCGGTCTCCAAATCCCCATTATCAAGCAATAACATAGTTCTTTGATTTGGGCATTGATTTGCAATATGTCCCCTGCCTTGACATTTAAAGCATACAATATCTCGAGTACGACTAGTAGAAGGTGTATTAGTTTTACCTTGTACTACTTGAGTAGTCGCTCCTTGCTTGAATTCTGGCTTTGGTTTGAAAGTAGATGGTTTTTCCTCACGCTTTACATTATTAGGTTTCCATGATGAACCTGTGGTAGGATTTGTTCACTGGCCACCTCTCCTCTTAAGTTGCTTCTCTATTTTGATAGCCATGTGCACCATGTCTTCTAATACCACATAATGTTGATGCTCCACCAAATCTGCAATATCCCAATTCAAACCTGCTGAAAATCGGGCCATGGTTGCCTCATTATCCTCGTCGATGTCCGCTCTAGACATTAGCATCTCCATTTCCTTGAAGTAGTCCTCCACACTCTTGCTTCCCTGTCTCAAATTTTGTAAGTTTCGAAACAGATCTCGATAGTAGTGGCTTGGGATAAACCTCTTTTTCATTACAGCTTTCATTTCTGCCCAAGTCTCTATTGGACGTTCTTTGCACCTCCTTCGGCTGGTCATTAATTGATCCCATCAAGTAACTGCATAGTCTAAAAATTTGGTAGCTGCAATTCTAACTTTCTTGAGATCCGAGTAGTTGTGGCAATCAAAGATCCACTCCATTTTCTTCTCCCAATCTAAGTAAGCCTCGGGGTCACTCCTGCCTTGGAATGTGGGAATTTTCATTTTGATGCTATCGAGGTTGTTGTCCTCTCGATTTTGGCCGCCTCTATCCCTTGCAAACTGTCTCCTAGGGATAAAGCCAATGTCTCGATCCTCCTCCTCGCTAAACCTTTCATCATAGTAATTTGTCTCTTCTAGCCTAGCTTCCTTTTGTTGTGCCTTTCCCTTTGGGCGCCCACCCGGAGGGATTTGAGTTTGTTCCCCTCGCGTGTCACTCAATTGATCGATGCGATCATTCACTTGCTCTATGGCCATTCCTAACTGTCTAGAAAATTCTTTCATCATAGCCTCCATTATGAGTTTTGGGTCAAAATTCGATGTAGAAGGTTCATTTTCGATTGTCTTATCTCTTGTGTTAGACATATTTCCTGCAAAACCAAGATTAGTAGAAAACAAGTTCCTCACCACTCCCTTGCGTGTTTCACTCAAACAATATATCACACAAATAGGAAACGCTCGTGTATCACACAATTAGGCTTTTACCCTCAATTAAACTTACTACTCTTGCCTTTTTCCGCTCGTAGTTCTCTCTAATAGGTTCTTTTTGAATTCTCACAAATATTACCTCAATCCTCTAATTACAATCCAATAATAACTTATCAAGAATACAGTATAGAAAGTATGACTCTCCACAAGATTTTCAAACGCCAAATATGATTCTTGCAAATGAAAATCCCAATGATAGCAATTCAACAATACAAATTTTCTGCTATATATTTTATGCAGTTATTTTTTTTTTGACTATAATTCAACAATAACGTAAAGATAAGTAAGTTGATAAGAAACTTAGCTTTGATACCAAATGATAGACTCCACGGCACGCTTGCGTGAGGTGGTCGTCGCCCGGATCGTTTCTAACAAGTTGATAGGATGGATAGCTTGCAATACCTTAACCCCTCGCCTATATGTAGACGTTAATCTTGGTACAATTGCTTGCAAATGAAGAATGCGTAGGATGAACACCAACGACACCTCAACCCCTCGCTTATATTGAAGCGGTAATCTTGGTACAATCGACGATTGATGCGGTAGTAGACGCCACACACAACTATGAATGGTTGTATGATAAGTCAATTATGAATCTCCAAAGAGAACTAAGGAATACTTAGGAATTCTTCAAAGAACCACAAGTAGAGAAACAAACTCACAATAATATTGATAATCTGAAAATTGGTGGTAATTCAAGTCTACAATAGTACCTATTTATACTAGTTTTAGAAACAAACTAGAAGCTTCTAGAAGCACACACTCTTGGAAATACAAGCACACCAATATTGAAATGTAGCAATTAGAACACATGTAATTGGTCCTAAATACTGATATCATGTTTTGGATGAAAGAAGGTTCGAAAATCAAGAAAGTCAAAAAATAACAAATTGCATACAGGAGGTTCTCGCCGGGGCGAGAAAATTGCATTGAAAATTCTCGCGCGGGGCGAGAGTTTTGTATTGTAAAAACCTCGCCGGGGCGAGCCTCTCGCTGGGGCGAGAAAATTGGCCTGTAAAACCTCACCGGGGCGAGCTAGCCTGCTTCATGCAAACGGTTTTCTTTCATCGTTTTGATCGTCACGTCCATTCGTAACATGTTTACAGGTTTCATACGCTTGGACTCCACCTCCATAACTTCTATACTTGATCCAATCTCGTTTCATAGTTCACGGATCATCCCGTTAAGTCCGTCTTTGAAGGTTTTAGCTCGGGATCTAGTAACGGGTCCAAGTGGCAATTGAAATGGGTCTTCTCGGGTTGTGTCACGGGTTTCTGGATTATGGATGTCCTCATCATATACCAACCTAACAGAAATGTGTGTCGTCATCGCTGATGATCACTCTAGGTGTGCCGAATCTTGTAAATATTTTCCTTTGCATAAAATTGAGCACCACCTTAGCATCATTTATAAATTAAGTTGTTGCTTTTACCCACTTGGAAGCATAATCAACTGCCACTAGTATGTACTGTTTATTAAAGGATACGGGGGAATGGACCAATGAAATCAATACCCCACACATCGAAGATCTCTACTTATACGATGGTGTTCAAGGGCATCTCATGTCGTTTAGAATTGTTGTCAACTCGTTGGCATCTATCGATACAAAACTATAAGCGTCCTTAAATAGAGTTAGCTAGTAGAAACCAGATTGAAGAATTTTTATAGCAGTTCTCTCTCCCCCGTAATGTCCTCCATAAACCGACGAGTGATAATGTTGGAGTATCCTTTCTATTTTTTCCTGGAACACGCATCTTCTCAACATATGATCTGCACATAATTTGAACAAGAAGGGTTCATCCTATAGGTAGCTATTCACGTCATGTAAAAACTTCTTCCTTTGCTGATAGCTCAAGTCCGGAGGGAGTACATGGCTCACTATATAGTTTACGTAGTCCGCATACCATGGTATTTCCTTTTTGCACTACAAATAATTGTTCATCTGGAAAGGACTCATTAATTACCGTGCTATCTCCTTTTTGGTGCTCAGGATTCTCGAGTCATGAAAGATGATCCGCCACTTAATTCTCTGTTCCTTTTTTGTCACGAATTTCTAGGTCAAATTCTTGCAGTAAGAGAACCCACCGTATTAACCTTGGCTTAACATCTTTCTTTGAGATCAAGTATTTTATGGCAGAGTGATCTGTGAATACGATCACCTTTCTACCAATAAGATAAGCTCGAAATTTATCAAAAGCACACACAAATGCCAATAGCTCCTTCTCAATAGTTGTGTAGTTAAGTTATGCCTTAGAAAGTGTTTTGCTAGCATAATAATTTATCTAAAACATTTTCTCCTTACGTTGGCCCAATACTGCTCTAATTGCATAATCACTGGCATCGCACATTAACTCAAATTGCATTTTCCAAACCAGCGCAACTATAATTGGGGCTGAAACTAATTTCATCTTCAACACTTCAAAAGCCTCAAGACATGCTTTATCAAAGACAAAGGGCACATCTTTCTCTAATAAACTGCATAAAGGTTTAGTAATATTTGAGAAATCTTTGATAAACCGACGATAAAATCCTGCATGACCAAGAAAACTTCTAATTCCCTTTACAGATGCTGGTGGTGGAAGTTTCTCAATTGTCTCTATCTTTACTTTATCCATCTTTATCCCCTTGGAAAAAACTTTGTGCCCCAAAATTATTCCTTCTTGAACCATGAAGTGATATTTCTCCCAATTTTAAACCAGATTTGTTTCAACACATCGCTTTGACACTACAATTAAGTTTTCTAAACATAGGTCGAATGAATCCCCGAATACAAAAAAATCATCCACGAATACTTTGAGATTGTGTTCCACTATGTCAGAAAAAATAGCTATCATGCACCGCTGGAAAGTTACGGGTGCATTACACAGTCCGAAAGACATCCTTCGAAACGCAAAAGTTTCATAAAGACAAGTAAATGTTGTCTTTTCTTGGTCCTCGGGCGCAATAGCAATCTGATTATATCCTGAGTACCCATCCAATAGGTAGTAGAACTCATGTCCCGCCAAACGATCAAGCATCTGGTCAATGAATGGTAATGGAAAGTGATCTTTCCGAGTAGCCTTATTGAGTTTTTTATAGTCCATGTAAATTCTCCATCCAGTTACTGTCCTTGTCGGGATCAATTCATTATTTTCGTTCTTAACCACTGTCATACCCCCCCTTTTAGGAACATACTGTATTTGGCTTACCCATGAGTTGTTGGAGATCGAGTAAATAATGCCTGCATCTAACCATTTAATAATCTCCTTTTTGACCACATCTTTCGTAATAGGGTTTAGCCGACGTTGTTGTTCAATAACCGGCTTACCCTCATCCTCAAGTAAAATCTTGTGCATGCAGAACGAAGGTTAATTCCTTTAATATCGACCAAAGTCCACCCAATAGCTATTTTGTATTCCCGCAGTACTCGCAAGAGCCTTTCTTCCTGCAAGTTACTAAGGGAAGCAGATACAATAACAGGTAAAGAATAAGAATCACCTAAATACGCATACCGTAAATGCTTAGGTAAAGCTTTGAGTTCCAGTGTTGGTGGTTCCTCCAAAGATGGCTTTGTAGGTGCAGATGAATTTCTGGAATGGTTCAAGGGTTTATATTGATGTATAAAATTGATGAGCTGCGGAGATGAATCCATTACTTGTAAATATTCTAGTGAATCCGAGAAATCTGAAGCCAAAGAACTTACTAATGCGGATTCAACCGAATCTAGAAAACAAGTTTCTATAAATAATTCATCCACTACCTCTGTGATTAGATCAATTTGAAAACATCCTTCTCGCTCTATCGAGAATTTCTTAGTTTTGAAGACACTGAATGTAACCTCCTAATCTTGAACACGCATAGTTAACTCACCCTTCTAAACATCAATTAGAGTTTTCCTTGTTGCTAAAAATGGGCGCCCAAGAATGATTGGTATTTTACGATCTTCCTCAAAGTCTAATAAAATGAAGTCTGCTGGAAAGATGAATTTATCCACTTTCACTAAGTCATCTTCCACAATACCCCATGGATATGTAAGCGATCTATCTGCCAATTGCAAAGTCATATTTGTAGGTCTCGCTTCTTTCAACCCAAGTTACTGATAAATAGATAAGGGCATTAAGTTAATACTTGGTCCCAAATCACATAAAGCCTTCTCGAAGTACTGATTGTCAATGGTACACGGAATTGTGAAGTTACTCGGATCTTTGAGTTTTGGTGGTAGCTTTTTCTGAAGTATTACACTACACTCCTCCGTAAGTGCCATTGTTTTGAACTGGCCTAATTTCCTTTTCTTTGACAATATTTCTTTTATAAATTTCACATATGTAGGCATCTGTTCAAGTGCATCAGCAAATGGGATGTTGATTTGAAGCTTCTTGAATACCTCTAAAAATTTTGAAAACTGTTTATCCTCCCTTTGTTTTTGTAGCCTTTGTGGGAACGGCATATGAGGCACATTATGCATCTATTTACCTTCATTTAAATTCACAACTGGGTTGTCTTCTTTCTTTACTTGTGTTTCTTGCTTGGTAACTTCTTCCATAACTATCTCATCTTCTTTATTTACAACCTTTGTGGATTCATCCACTATCTCAGGTAGCTCCTTCCCACTTCGTAATATAACAGGTTTGCAATGTTCTTTCTCATCGGGACTGAAACTACATTCCACATTTTTAACTGAAGAGCCTTGAGGTCGACTATTCATGGTATTCACTAATTGTTCCATTCGCATCTTACATTTCTACATTACCCTATCTTGATTATTCATCCTTGGCTCGCTTTGTTCTATAAATTTAGACAGTAGCTCTTGTGATGCCCCCAAATCTCTACACTCCCTTGTAGCAGATCTGGTGCTCAAGTGAAACTATACAACTATAAATATTCAATAAAGTATGACTTCTATCTATCCAAAATTCACAGTATCCCATAACAGGTACTAGTTCCAGCTAGAACGTTGTCTGTGTTTGGATACCCTCAATTGGATGTATAGATTCATATCTAATGAATATTTCTATCATATCGATATTCTCTATCTATCTGACATTCATAGTATTAACGATAAGATTGTCCATAGAACTGAGGGGCGCATTCTGGTAAAGATGGCACCTTACCGGCGCTCATTAAGTGTAACCTCAAAGCTTATAGGACTTTCAATATCATTTAAATACACTCATTCAGATGTATAGTTCGTATAGATACTGTATTTACTTAGTACAATTATGCTAAAGAAAATAAAGATCAGAGTATAACGCATTCGATGAAATAAAGGATCATAATATATTACATATCATTTGGTTTGATTACATTGTTCTCAGTACTAAGTTATTACAACAAAGCCTTATAAAAGACTTGAATTATTCAGAACAGAAATTAAAACTAATAAACATGTCCTTTTTCTTTATCTGTACCAGAGGTGCTCGGTTTATCATTTAAAGCTGCAAAGAAGATATGCGCAAGAATGAGCTACAAATGCTCAGCAAGTTCATTTAAATATGTAAACACAATGTGTTTGATTTGAAAGATGTCATTTGATGTATATAACTGAGGGTTCTGTACCGGAACCATATATTTTATTTAGTTCTATCAGTCTTCAATGACTTAGAACTATTTGAGTTTTGGATATCTGGTAGGTGATCAGCCTCACCAATATCCTAGGAGTATGCATATCATCCTACCATTTATGTCAATTTTATTCCATTGACGTCACACTACCTTATCATAAGGCTTTCGAGATCAACTTCCATCCAAAGTGTCTCATTTTACTCAGTATAAGATGTCGTACCAAAACAATTTGGTTTGACACAACAAATTTCAGCTTTAATATATGAACAATGATTCATTTTTAAGTTATGCTGAACAAGAAGTAATAACTTCATAATAATTGATAGCAAAATGTATAATACTTGCATAATATAAGTTGAGTAAGGTTAGGACACTTGCATGTGCGTAGCACGTTAAGTTTACGTTGTTTATCAACGTTGGGTAGTCTATTTATGTCTATTCATATCAATAATAAACATTAGAATTTATAATAATACTTATCTAATTAAACTAGACAAGTTTCACGAAGGTTCGACGTCGATTCGGTATCTCGGTCGCGTCATTAGATAGCTAAACACATAGGTTTATCAATAAAACTTCATTTGGAAGCTTAAATATTAGTTTAGATAATTTAATTATCATTTATAACATTTTTAGAAGTTAATATTATTTTTAAATAATTTTTATAAGCTTGGAAGTATTTTTAAATAATTTTACAAGCTTAGGAATATTTTTAAATGATTTAATTATCACTTAGAATAATTTTTAAAACATTAATATGTTATTTAAATAATTGTTTTATCATTTAAAATATTTTTAGACACCTAAAATATTATTTAAATGATTTATTTATCATTTATAATATTTTTAGAAAGATAGAATATTATTTAAATAATTTATTTAATCATTAATAATATTTTTATAATTTATTTTATCATTATAATAATTTAATTATTACTTATAATAATTTCTAAAGCTAAATTTAATATTTAAATGATTTAATTATCATTTAGAATATTTTTAAAACATTTAATATGATATTCAAATGATTTATTTATCATTTAAAATAATTTTAGATACTTAAAATATTATTTAAATGATTTATTTATCATTTATAATATTTTTAGATAGATAGAATATTATTTAAATGATTTATTTTATCATTAGTAATATTTTTAGAATTTATTTTATCATTTAAATGATGTAATTATTATTTATAATAATTTTTAAAACTTAGTTTAATATTTAAATGATTTAATTATCATTTGTAATATTATTAAATATTTAATATTTTATTTTAAATAATTTATTTATTATTTAAAATAATTTTGAAAAGTTGGTAATATTTTTAAATGAATTAACTATCATTTAAAATATTTTAAATACATTAATATCATTTTTAAATCATTTATTTAAAATACTTATTAAATAATTTAAAATTTAATTAAATTAAATAATTATATAAAAATATTTATGAGAATATATAAAAATATTAAATATTATTAAAAATGAATTTTTTTAATATTTATTATTAATTAATATGAATTTTTAATATTTATTTATAATTTTATATAATTTATTTAATTATTTTTATTAATTTTTATTAAAAACCGTCGCAAAAGGCTTTAGCGACAGTCTTCATAGGATAATTATTTTTCTGGGTTTGGGAAGGAGAGTGTCGCTAAAGGTGTTCTTCATTGAAGAACAGCCGATCGTGGTCGAGTAGGGACTTTTGACCGCAAATGATTTCCAATTGGTTCATGTTTTGAGTTTGATTTTTGTTTGTTGTTATAGTAGGCATGGCAAGGTACAACGACATATGAAATTCAAGCTTAAACAAAATTAATTGATGCTAGATAAATCATGGTCAAACTAGCATGTTCATGCTGTTCATGATGTTTCTGGGTTGCCCAGAAACATTCTGGTCATGGTCAGTCAACCATGTTTGACCGTTAATAACTTTCATGATCGTTATTTGTTATGTAGTTTAATGATTCAAGGTTGTAGTATACATGGCATAGAACATGTGTAAACCAAGAAATAACATTTACAAACATCATATAAGCAAGATTAAAGTCGGTCAAATCTTGTCATACGGCTGTCAGAAATACTTAGAATTTTCTGGATTGCCCAGAATTCAGCATCCGTGATCGGTCAACGGGTTTTGACCATTAATAACTTCCATCATAGACATGTTTTTACTATTCTACCAATTGGAAATTATAGTTAACATGGCATACTACATATACAAACTTTAAAACAGATCAAACGACCAATTTAAGCCAATCAAAATGTCTGACAAAATAGCCTGTCAGACCATTCTAGGCTGCCAAAGTCAGTTCATATTTTTCATCAATTTTGACCATTTAAATGTTATGGATCCTTGTTTAACCAACCCAAATCACTAAATAACATGTTATTACATATCTTTAAACATTTAAACATAACATCTAATAAAGTTTTAAAGATCTAGTATAAAATTAGGGTTTTTGCACCTTTTTCTTCAAATTTTGATTTCTGGCTTTTGATTCTGAGTTTGTGGTTGCAGAGGCTTGCTTAGGCTACTAATATAAGTGTTTAGGTTTCAAATTTTGTAGGTCCAATGGTCAGCATCTCATTCTATTTATAGCAACTTGGAATTAGGGTTTCTTAGGTTAGTTTCCAAACTTTGCCTCCAAAAATATCTTGACCGCTTAACTTGTGCTGCTTGTGATCTGGTCTAAATGACATGCTTGTGCTGGAGTGTGTTGAGCACAAGCTTGCACACTCCTAGCTTCATTTTCATTGGTTTAGATTTTATTTTTAATTTATTTACTTACTAATTAAATCTAGATTCTTGTTAATAATGATTAGGATGTTTAATCATGTTTAGTAATACTTTAATTAAGTTAATATATCATAATTAAAGTTTATCATTTCATAATTTAGTGTTATCAAATCAAATTAGGGTTTTAGGGTTTTGAATTAGGGTTTAGGGTTTCAAATTAGGGTTTAGGATTTTAAATATTCAATTAGGGTTTTAATATAAGTTCAATGATTCATAATTAATATTATGATTCATTACTTAGAATTTAATTATATCAATTAAGATTCTTGTACAGTAATTAGGGTTTTAATTGACCAATTCGGATAACTTTTACCGATTAGGGTTTTCAAATTAGGGTTTCTATTTCAGTTTATCATTTTAAACCCTAATTAACTTATTTTAGAATTTTATCGGTTAATATAATATTATATTAACTCCGAAGCACGACAATTCACTTTGTCATTTCGAAGCACGACATAGCAGCTTACAAAAATAATTTGTCGAGATGCTTCTTGGTGAATTCGCCGGAAGCACGACAAATCACTTTGTCCGTGTAAGTGTTGTCGGATTTCACAATCAACAATTACGTGCAAGTATACACGATCAACAAGTAATAAAGTGATAAGATAGAGTGTCGAACCCACAGGGAATCTCTGTTCAATAATTTTCAACTACTAGTACTATATCAATTCAATTTTATTTAAACAATCACAATTTGAATAATGATTAAACTATTTAAATCAAAACTAAGAATAAGAGTAACACAAAGATGAAAATTCAGATTTTTAAAGGCTTAAGACTACAATATCCCCAATTATATAATACAAACTAATTATCCAATTCATCCAATTATTAACTTCAACAGAGTTGTTAACAGGAATTCAGAGTTATTCATAAGCCCTTTTCCAAGTGATCAAATAAATTATCTAACTCAATTAATTCTGCGATATTCCTATGCAAAACTAAAGAATTAAATTCATTAAATACCAATTCCCAATAGTTACATGCAGCGAAGAGATATCTCTATTCACTTCACAACCCCAATTATTCATCCCATGTAAATAATTAAGAATACATGCTATCACATTCAGATCTAACCCTAGATTTCATCTCCCGAATTCATCTAAAGTATCCCGCTAATTGTTGATCAGACAATTACTCAATAAACACAAATTATGATAGACAACTCAATATGAAATAATAATTGGAATCAAATAAATAATTAATCCATAAACACAAAAGATTCAATTGTAGCCTTAATTGCAAATTTAGTTCATACTGAAAATAGAAAACATGAATCCCAAATAAGTCATCACAATTAAATTACAAATCTAAGATAGAGGATAAGAAAAACTCAGTAGAAGTTCTTCAATCTTCTAGTCTCTAATCTGAATTCCTTGCGATGCTTTCTCTAGTCTCCAATCTCCCAATTCAGCTCTGTATCTCAATCCTTGCGTATGTATGCAACTATGAATGTACCATGTATGTGTGTATCTATGTATGTTCCCTATTTCCATCTCTCTATGTCTCCTTTATAGTTTCTGAATCAAATCAATAGAAAGAATCCAATTCCAAATCAATTTCCCAAAAGAACTGAACTTCAATATTTTTTTCCTTCCGCGCATTCTCGCCCCGGCGAGGAAATTCTCGCCCCGGCGAGAAAACTTCTGCTCATTCTCGCCCCGGCGAGAAATTTAAGCCTGCGATTCTCGCCCCGGCGAGAAAATATTTTCTGCTTCGACGTCTGTTGGTAAAATGGCCATAACTTGTGATCCGGGAGGAGTTACAAGGCCTGCCACCTACCAAATCGAAGATATCGACGAGATCTACAACTTTCATTCTTTGCGAATTGAGAGATTCAGGCCGGAGCATGGTTGAAATTGAGATTGAAGTGACTGTTATGTAAATGACAACTCCAAACCTTGATCTCTGTTGATAAAAATGTCATAACTCTCGCATCCGAACTCCGATTGAGGTGATTCAAGATGTTCCGGAAAGCTAAGAAGTAAATCTACAATAAAATCCAAGTTCCAAACCAAGAACATGCATCTAGTTTAATGTTAAAAGCCCTGTAATCTTCCCTTCTCGCACTTGCTCGCATGTTGTACTCCAAAAGATGTTCGAATTGCGTTTCCTTGCTCATTCGTACAAAATAACATAAAAACACTATAAATATCTAATACTAACTTAAAATACTTAAGAACTAACAAATTATCAAGTCAAGCGTACTTAATTCGTAAGTATAAAACCCACTCATCAAATACCCCCAAACTTAAATCTCTGCTTGTCCTCAAGCAAAAACACAAGAAAAACAAAAATAAACAAACCTAACTAAATGAATGCAGATGCATGATGTATTACGACCAAGCAATCAATCAATATAGATTATAAATACCAGACCTCAAAGATCAGTAACTAACAATTGAGCAAGAATTCAAATTTATGCACCATCAAGAAATTAACTTATCACCAATATCATCTTACTTTCAACCCTTTCGTGTGTGTGTGAATCCAAATGTATCAAACTAGCGAAAAAAACACTCAAAGAAGCTCATGAAACCAAATACATCATCAAAGATATCAAAAAGGTTAGTATAGCAACAAAAACTCTATATGCTTATCTTCCACAAATCAAAGCAAATATAGAAAAACATCACTAGAAGATCACAAGGTTATTTAAAATATTTAAGCTCCTTTTAAAACCCTTCCCCACAAATTCAAATAATTTTTTTCTCTTTCATTCTCTTTTTTTTTAGTGAGTGCGTTTTACGCTCCTTCTCACCTTCAATTGAACGAGTGCATTTTACGCTCCATCTCGCTGCATGTGTTTATGAGTGAGTGCGTTTTACGCTCCATCTCAACCCACCACATGATCCATTTTTTCAATTGGGGAAGGTTCAAAATTTTCAATTTGTTTTTCAAATTAACCAAGATTTCTCCCAAATTATATTCTTCCTCATATTACACTTTAAGTTATGATCAAACAAGATATAGAGTTCAGAAATATCTTCCATGAGCATTTAACATATAAACTTCCTCAAAGTAAAACTAGATCAACCAAATGGATACGTGCATAAAAGAATTAAAAGGGTCTTAAGCTTGACAAAATCAGGAACAGTCAAAATTCATAATTTAGCACTCTTAATCCATCTCGCTAAATTAATTAACTAACTGATCACAATTTTCATCATTGGCCTTCCTTAAATATTCTACATCAATTTATTGCTCAAACTAAACCTAAACACAATTCTATATGATCCTAACTTTTTATAAAAGAATGAAATAAAAACAAAAGATATTTTTGTGATTTTTAAATTTTTACTTTTTTTAAAAAAAAAATTAAAAATATTATTCCTACAATATGCAAAAATAACTAACAAATGCAATGTACGTGAACTAAACAATTATGTAATGCAATATGGCATAACTATGTGATAACAACAAATCCACCCCCAAACTCATAATGAACAATGTCCTCATTGTTTGCAAAATAAAGAAATTAAAACGGAGGACTTCCCTGACTGGTCAAACGGCGTGATCGACATCATTAGAGTCTGGATGATAGAAAAACTGGCAACGACTGAGGCTCGGGAAACTGGAACTGGAACTGCACTCGGATTCATCCTCACGAACATCTTTGATTGATTTCGAATGAAAGAAGTCGGATTAGAGATTTCGTTGAGGATTGGTGAGGGATTTCAAATTAAAAGTTTTTTTTTAAACTGATCTCGCCGGGGCGAACATTTTTTCCTTGGGATCTCGCCGGGGCGAGAATCCTTGTTTTTGAAAATTTTAATTTTTTCCTCCTCTCTTCAATTTCTACAATCCCAAAACCTTTTACCTGTTCAAAGCAACATAGCATAGCATGGATTAGTACAACCTTTTTAGAAGCATGAGAGACTAGCAAAGCACTAAAAATCTTAGAAATTAACTATTACTATCCTAACTAAATGCAAAAATATAGAAAACTAAAATACTAAGACTAATAAAATAATTGGGTTGCTTCCCATCAAGCGCTTGATTTAGAGTCTTTCAGCCTGACTACTTCCTTTTTTATCCAATGCCTCTTCGAAAATTGAGGAATCCTCCATCCAGTAGTAATAATGACACGTCTGAGGGCTTTGCTTCTGTAAGGGTCATTGATCCAAAATCACCTAGCATACTCTTTTCCTGTAGAATCTCCTTTATAACCTTCAAATAGCCAGGCTTATGCTCCATTGTGTTTGTGAACGGAATATTGAATTGAAACTTTTTGAACACAACTAGATCATCAACTAACTTCTCATGGACCCCTTTCTCATCCCACCATGGCTCCAGATTCATGTTAGCTCCGATGTCAAATAGAGCTTTGCCGACGATATGACTACCAATTGGGCAGGGGATTGCAAAACTACCCGGATCGTGGTGGTTTGGTGAAGAAGGCACATGGGGCACTAACAAAATCAGTACATCAGTGTCGAAACTCACGGCTAGATTTTCTTCGGTTGTATCTTCCTGATCCCCACTATTCTCCTCCATATCAAAAGCATCATCAATTAGCACATCCGGTTGCAGCTTTGGCACGGGCAATCCATCAGCCTCGAGAACCACGTCACTGGGCCATACACAATGATAGCTATTGTTGACTGCGTTGATAAGCTATCCCATCTGGTTCTCAAGATTTCGAATCGACACTGCTTGGCTTTTTATATTTAAATCCACTAAGTTCAACAACTGATCTTGATCACTCATTCTTTCGTCCATAGCTTTAATAAACCTCGCCAAGGTCTCCCCCAAACTCAGTTTCCTTTCTTCATGTGGAGAGGCTGAATCCTGAGATTTTGGAGTGTATGAGTGACCTGGAGCAAAAATTTGGACTTGATTATTATGGCTCCATGAAAAATCCGGCTGATACCCCCAATCCTGATGATAGTTGTTTGGATAGGCATAACTGTTGGGGTAATCATCGAAATTGCCACCATACTGCATCGACTCAAAATTGATGGCACGTTGATGACTCGGATGATTTCCAGCACAATAATCACAAATCACCTCCACACTTTGACTACGTTATACTGCAAAAACGTCAATCATCCTCGAAAGTGTCTCAATCTGTGCTGACAATCCATCGAATTCATAAATCCCTGCCGCTCTTGGTTGCGTCATTCGAGTATACGGCCACTGATAGTCATAGTTGGCCATGGTGTACCTCACAAGGAAGTAAAACAGAAAAAGAAATAAATAAAAATAAAAATAAAACGTTTAAATTAAGATTGAATTGATTATAACTAATATGGAAATAAATATTAAACAAAAAGATTCCCCGGCAGCGGCGCCAAAAACTTGTTGTCGGATTTCACAATCAACAATTACGTGCAAGTATACACGATCAACAAGTAATAAAGTGATAAGATAGAGTGTCGAACCCACAGGGAATCTCTGTTCAATAATTTTCAACTACTAGTACTATATCAATTCAATTTTATTTAAACAATCACAATTTGAATAATGATTAAACTATTTAAATCAAAACTAAGAATAAGAACTAACACAAAGATGAAAATTCAGATTTTTAAAGGCTTAAGACTACAATATCCCCAATTATATAATACAAACTAATTATCCAATTCATCCAATTTTTAACTTCAACAGAGTTGTTAACAGGAATTCAGAGTTATTCATAAGCCCTTTTCCAAGTGATCAAATAAATTATCTAACTCAATTAATTCTGCGATATTCCTATGCAAAACTAAAGAATTAAATTCATTAAACACCAATTCCCAATAGTTACATGCAGCGAAGAAATATCTCTATTCACTTCACAACCCCAATTATTCATCCCATGTAAATAATTAAGAATACATGCTATCACATTCAGATCTAACCCTAGATTTCATCTCCCGAATTCATCTAAAGTATCCCGCTAATTGTTGATCAGACAATTACTCAATAAACACAAATTATGATAGACAACTCAATATGAAATAATAATTGGAATCAAATAAATAATTAATCCATAAACACAAAAGATTCAATTGTAGCCTTAATTACAAATTTAGTTCATACTGAAAATAGAAAACATGAATCCCAAATAAGTCATCACAATTAAATTACAAATCTAAGATAGAGGATAAGAAAAACTCAGTAGAAGTTCTGCAATCTTCTAGTCTCTAATCTGAATTCCTTGCGATGCTTTCTCTAGTCTCCAATCTCCCAATTCAGCTCTGTATCTCAATCCTTGCGTATGTATGCAACTATGAATGTACCATGTATGTGTGTATCTATGTATGTTCCCTATTTCCATCTCTCTATGTCTCCTTTATAGTTTCTGAATCAAATCAATAGAAAGAATCCAATTCCAAATCAATTTCCCAAAAGAACTGAACTTCAATATTTTTTTCCTTCCGCGCATTCTCGCCCCGGCGAGGAAATTCTCGCCCCGGCGAGAAAACTTCTGCTCATTCTCGCCCCGGCGAGAAATTTAAGCCTGCGATTCTCGCCCCGGCGAGAAAATATTTTCTGCTTCGACGTCTGTTGGTAAAATGGCCATAACTTGTGATCCGGGAGGAGTTACGAGGCCTGCCACCTACCAAATCGAAGATATCGACGAGATATACAACTTTCATTCTTTGAGAATTGAGAGATTCAGGCCGGAGCATAGTTGAAATTTAGCTTGAAGTGACTGTTATGTAAATGACAACTCCAAACCTTGATCTCTGTTGATAAAAATGTCATAACTCTCGCATCCGAACTCCGATTGAGGTGATTCAAGATGTTCCGGAAAGCTAAGAAGTAAATCTACAATAAAATCCAAGTTCCAAACCAAGAACATGCATCTAGTTTAATGTTAAAAGCCCTGTAATCTTCCCTTCTCGCACTTGCTCGCATGTTGTACTCCAAAAGATGTTCGAATTGCGTTTCCTTGCTCATTCGTACAAAATAACATAAAAACACTATAAATATCTAATACTAACTTAAAATACTTAAGAACTAACAAATTATCAAGTCAAGCGTACTTAATTCGTAAGTATAAAACCCACTCATCAGTAAGCACGACACAGCTGCTTGGTGAAAATTTTTTATTTGACCTAATTGTTTAACAAAATACACAATCACATAATACAAAGTCAGATTATGAAAATTCATTTATTAAACACATAATTTACATATACAAATCTTATTAGGATTCGGAATATTACATTCACCCCCACTAATAAGAATTTCGTCCTCGAAATTACGGTACAGATTACAAAAACAATTGTGGGTAATTATCTCGCATTTTACTCTCGAGCCTCCCACGTAGCTTCTTCTATGTTTTGATTCCTCCATATAACTTTAACTGAAGGGATCACTTTATTTCGTAGATGTTGTTCTTTCCTATCTATGATTTCGATAGGAACTTCCTCATAAGATAAATCTTTCTCGATCTGAATAGGTTCGTAATCGATAACGTGTTTATAATCAGGTTTGTATGGTCGTAACACGGACACATGAAACACGTTATGGATATGTTCTAACTCAGGAGGCAAGGCTACCTCATAAGCTACTTCACCTATCTTTCTTAATATTTGAAATGGTCCAATAAATCGTGGACTCAATTTTCCTTTCTTGCCGAAACGTATTTTTCCTTTCCACGGAGAAACTTTTAAAAACACGTGACTACCGATATCAAAATTTTGTAGCTTCCTATGTTGATCTGCATATTTCTTCTGTCGATCTTGAGACGCTTGTAATCTTCCCCGTATAATTCGAACTACCTCAGCGGTTTGTTGAATTATTTCGGGTCCTTTGTCGTTCCCCAACCTCGTCCCAACATAATGGCGTCCTACATTTTCTTCCATATAGCGCTTCAAATGGTGGCATTCCTATGCTGGCATGGTAACTATTGTTGTAGGCAAATTCTACCAAAGGTAATTGATCTTCCCAACTTCCCTTGAAATCCATGATGCAAAAGCGCAACATGTCTTCCAGGATTTGAATGGTTCTCTCACTATGACCATCAGTTTGTGGATGGTATGCTGTGCTTAGTCTCAACTGAGTTCCTAAATTTTTCTGGAGACTCGTCCAAAAATTTGAAGTAAATCGTGGATCTCGGTCTGATACTATAGAAACAGGTACTCCATGTCTGGAAATAATTTCATTGATGTAAAGTTTAGCCAACTGGTCAAGACTGAAGTTGATTTTGATGGGTAGAAAATGAGCTGATTTGGTAAGACGATCTACAATTACCCAAATGGCATTGTGACATTTCTGTGTATTTGGAAGACCTATGACAAAATCCATGGTAATATGCTCCCATTTCCACTCAGGAATTTCTAAGAGTTGTAATAATCCACTCGACTTTTGGTGTTCAGCTTTAACCCTTTGACACGTTAAACATTTACTTACCCACTCTGCTATTTCTCTTTTCATGTTAGACCACTAAAAATGTTGGCTCAAGTCTTTGTACATTTTTGTACTCCCTGGATGTACATCGAATTTAGAACTGTGAGCTTCATTCAGTATTTCGTCTTTTAGTTCTTGTACTGAAGGTACCCAAATTCTATTTTCATATCTCAGTACTCCATCTTGGTCCACTCTAAACTTGACATTCTTTTTATGGGATATTTCGGCCTTACACTTCTAACACTCTACATCTGTTGCCTGTAGTTTCTTGATTTTCTCCAATAAAGTCGAAATATTATCCACAACAAATAACCTTTGGGTAAAAGTCACTGGAACTCTTACCTCGATCTCAAGTTTGTCAAACTCTTTTATCAGTACCTCGTTGTTGGTTATTATATTCAACTTTTCTTGGTTCTTCTTACTTAACGCGTCTGCTACGACGTTGGCTTTCCCTGGATGATATAAAATTTCACAGTCGAAATCTTTTATCAACTCTAGCCATCTCCTTTGTCGCATGTTTAACTCCTTCTGAGTGAATATATACTTTAGACTCTTGTGATCTGTGTATATTTAACACTTCTCTCCGTACAAGTAATGCCTCCAAATTTTTAAAGCAAATACTACAGCGGCTAATCTCTAGATCATGCGTAGGATACCTCTTCTCATAATCTTTGAGTTGTCGTGATGCATATGCAATTACATTCCCACGTTGCATTAACACACAACCTAATCCCTTGTGTGACGCATCACTATAAACTACAAGGCCGCCTGTATCATCTGGTAAAGATAACACTGGTGCCATGCTTAACCGCTTTTTCAACTCTTGGAAGTTTTCCTCACATTTATCTGTCCAGACGTATTTCACTGTCTTTCGAGTTAAATTGGTTAGCGGGGTCGCTATCTTTGAGAAATCTTGTATAAAACGTCTATAGTACCCTACTAAACCGAGAAAACTTTGCACTTCTGTTGGAGTTATTGGTTGTTCCCAGTTCACAACCGCTTCTATCTTTGCTGGATCTACTGCAATCCCATTCTTGTCAATCACATAACCCAAGAATTGAACTCTTTCCAACCAGAATTCACATTTGGGAAACTTTGCATAAAGTTGTTCCTTGCGTAATATATCTAATACGCTCCTTAAGTGTTCAGCATGCTCCTCTTTTGTTCTCGAGTATACTAAAATATCATCAATGAACACTACGACAAATTTGTCTAAGCATGGTTTAAACACTCGGTTCATCAAGTCCATAAATGCTGTCGGCGCATTTATTAATCCAAAAGACATCACAAGAAACTCATAATGTTCGTAACGTGTCCTAAACACTGTCTTCGACACATCTTCTTTTCTTACCTTTAATTGATGATAACCTGATCGTAGGTCGATCTTCGAAAAGTGTTCGGCCCCTTTCAACTGGTTAAACAAATCATCAATTCGTGGTAAAAGATATTTGTTCTTTATGGTTAACTTATTTAATTCTCTATAGTCAATGCATAACCTTAACGTTCCATCCTTCTTCTTTACAAAAAACACTGGTGCTCCCCAAGGTGAAACACTAGGTTGTATGTACTTCTTGTCTAAGAGTTCTTGTAACTGCACAAGTAACTCTTTCAACTCAACCGGTGCCATCCTGTATGGTACTTTGGAAACTGGCGCCGTACCAGGTGCAAGATCAATAAAAAATTCGATCTCTCTATTCGGAGGTAAACCTGGTAAATCGTCTGGAAATACATCCGAAAATTCTCTAACTACAGGTATTTGATCTAACTTTGCTCCTTCCTTTTGAGTATCTACTATATATGCCAAATAACCTGTACAACACTTCCTAAGTAATCTTGCTACTTGCATTACTGTCAAACATCGAGATCGCTTAGGTGAACAACCACCGTTGAACAGTACCTTTGACTTTGATTCAGTCAACAGGTTTACACGCTTTCGATGACAATCAATCATTGCATTATGATTAACCAACCAATCCATGCCTAAGATTATATCGAATTCTCCCAATGGTATAGGAATAATGTTCACAAGAAACTTGTTTTCCTTAGTCTCTACGTTACAATTTCTATATATGGTTTTAACAGAAATTATTTCTCGATTTGCAATTTTTACGTTTTTAAAAGGTATATCTACATTTATTAATTGTTGGGTTGGGTTTACTTCTCTATTTTCTGCCTCTACTAATGTATATGGTTTTCTTCTAAGCGGCGTTAAGCTATATAAGTAAGAAACTAGTATAATTACAAGTGTGTAATGCACATATTGTTCAAACATAATTTGTATATTCATACAGAAGGTTTACATATTTGGCTAGTAGTTTATATAAGTACTACTAGCATTCCCAAAGCTTGGGTAAAGTAGTTTAGGTACTACTATTTACATACACACTTTGGTGACCAGGTTTATCTAAAACTTAACCTTACGATACTCATCACACAACATACTGGATACCACCCACCTATTGATGTCGTATCCAGTCTTTCCATTCTCTACGGGATAATCCTCTACTCGCTTATCCAAATCCACAAGTGTTTCACGAAATTCTTTATTAGTTCTATCAAGCCTTGTTTGGATTTGATATCTTTCTCTTTCCTTTCTTGACAATAGTGTCTGAAGTCGGATATTTAATCGTTCTTCATTCTCTAACCTTTCTTCCACATACGTTACCCTATTGTTTAAGGTATGTATTTCCATCTGGGCTTGTTCTAGTAGATTTTCCTCTTTTGGGTTTCCTTCTTCTAACTCTTCTACATATTGATTTCGAACTTCTGATATATCCCGCCATATTATAGGTTCTTCCTCCTCTTCTCTTTCTTCTATAATCTGAACCTCTGCAGTGTCCTCATTAGGTTCTGCCTCTACCGCATCATGGAATTCTAAGTTATATTGAACTTCTTGTCCTTCGGGATCACTGCCCTACTCGAGCTCTATCACTTGTGAATCTATCTCCCTTGAAATATCTCCCCAATCTAGGTCTGCCATTCTACAAAAGAATTTTACTTGTTTAGTATTATGATGAAGTATGTTTACATAAAAATATAAGGCTTTTAAGGTTATCTTATGTGTATTAAGTATTTTACGGACTCAAAGATTATATCCTAAGGTATTTCCTAACTACCTTAGAGTTATAATCTATAGCTCTGATACCAACCTGTGACGCCCTCAAATCTCTACACTCCCTTGTAGCAGATCTGGTGCTCACGTGAAACTATACAACTATAAATATTCAATAAAGTATGACTTCTATCTATCCAAGATTCACAGTATCCCATAACAGGTACTAGTTCCGGCCAGAACGTTGTCTGTGTTTGGATACCCTCACTTGGATGTATAGATTCATATCTAATGAATATTTCTATCATATCGATATTCTCTATCTATCTGACGTTCATAGTATTAACGATAAGATTGTCCATAGAACTGAGGGGCGCATTCCGGTAACGATGGCACCTTACCGGCACTCATTAAGTGTAACCTCAGAGCTTATAGGACTTTCAATATCATTTAAATACCCTCATTCAGATGTATAGTTCGTATAAATATTGTATTTACTTAGTACAACTATGCTAAAGAAAATAAAGATCAGAGTATAACGCATTCGATGAAATAAAGGATCATAATATATTACATATCATTTGGTTCGATTATATTGTTCTCAGTACTAAGTTATTACAAAAAAGCCTTATAAAAGACTTGAATTATTCAGAACAGAAATTAAAACTAATAAACATGTCCTTTTCCTTTATCTGTACCAGAGGTGCTGGGTTTATCATTTAAAGCTGCAAAGAAGATATGCGCAAGAATGAGCTACAAATGCTCAGCAAGTTCATTTGAATATGTAAACACAATGTGTTTGATTTGAAAGGTGTCATTTGATGTATATAACTGAGGATTCTGTACCGGAACCATATATTTCATTTAGTTCTATCAGTCTTCAATGACTTAGAACCATTTGAGTTTTGGATATCTAGTAGGTGATCAGCTTCACCAATATCCTAGGAGTATGCATATCATCCTACCATTTATGTCAATTTTATTCCATTGACGTCACACTACCTTATCATAAGGCTTTCGAGATCACCTTCCATCCAAGGTGTCTTATTTTACTCAGTATAATATGTCATACCAAAATAATTTGGTTTGACACGACAAATTTCAGCTTTAATATATGAACAATGATTCATTTTTAAGTTATGCTGAACAAGAAGCAATAACTTCACAATAATTGATAGCAAGATGTATAATACTTGCATAATATAAGTTGAGTAAGGTTAGGACACTTGCCTGTGCGTATCATGTTAAGTTTACGCTGTTTATCAACGTTGGGTAGTCTATTTATGTCTATTCATATCAATAATAAACATTAGAATTTATAATAATACTTATCTAATTAAACTAGACAAGTTTCACGAAGGTTCGACGTCGATTCGGTATCTCGGTCGCGTCATTAGATAGCTAAAGACATAGGTTTATCAGTAAAACTTCATTTGGAAGCTTAAATATTAGTTTAGATAATCTAATTATCATTTATAACATTTTTTGAAGTTAATATTATTTTTAAATAATTTTTATAAGCTTGGAAGTATTTTTAAATAATTTTACAAGCTTAGGAATATTTTAAATGATTTAATTATCACTTAGAATAATTTTTTAAACATTAATATGTTATTTAAATAATTTTTTGTCATTTAGAATATTTTTAGACACCTAAAATATTATTTAAATGATTTATTTATCATTTATTATATTTTTAGAAATATTGAATATTATTTAAATGATTTATTTTATCATTAATAATATTTTTATAATTTATTTTATCATTATAATAATTTAATTATTACTTATAATAATTTCTAAAGCTTAATTTAATATTTAAATGATTTAATTATCATTTAAACTATTTTTAAAACATTTAATATGATATTCAAATGATTTATTTATCATTTAGAATAATTTTAGATACTTAAAATATTATTTAAATAATTTATTTATCATTTATAATATTTTTAGATCGATAGAATGTTATTTAAATAATTTATTTTATCATTAGTAATATTTTTAGAATTTATTTTATCATTTAAATGATGTAATTATTATTTATAATAATTTTTAAAACTTAGTTTAATATTTAAATGATTTAATTATCATTTGTAATATTATTAAATATTTAATATTTTATTTTAAATAATTTATTTATTATTTAAAATAATTTTGGAAAGTTGGTAATATTTTTAAATAAATTAATTATCATTTAAAATATTTTAAATACATTAATATCATTTTTAAATCATTTATTTAAAATAGTTATTAAATAATTTTATATTTAATTAGATTAAATAATTATATAAAAATATTTATGAGAATATATAAAAATATTAAATATAATTAAAAATGAATTTTTTAATATTTATTATTAATTAATATGAATTTTTAATATTTATTTATAATTTTGTATAATTTATTTAATTATTTTTATTAATTTTTATTAAAAACCGTCGCAAAAGGCTTTAGCGACAGTCTTCATAGGATATTTAGTTTTCTGGGTTTGGGAAGGAGAGCGTCGCTAAAGGTGTTCTTCATTGAAGAACAGTCGGTCATGGTCGAGTAGGGACTTTTGGCCGCAAATGATTTCCAATTGGTTAATGTTTTGAGTTTGATTTTTGTTTGTTGTTATAGTAGGTGTGATGACCCGGATTTTCAGAAAAATATTAAAATAAGAATTTAATAAATGAAAATCTTACTTGGTGTTATGATATGTGGTATTATATTGCATAAGTCAATACGTGATTTGCAATATGTGATTTTTGTGAATAACAAAAATCTATTATTATTATATATTTATTATTTCATGTAAATAAATTGCAGAATCCATTTATTAAGAAGAAATGAGATGAGTATAGTTTATGATGAAGGAAATTATTAAAATAATTTATAATATTAAATTATTTTAATATAGTAAATTGGTGCTATTAAATATATTTAATAACCTCTATTTTATTGGGTAAAATGTATACATGTTTTTTTTATGTAGTGAGTATATTACTATATTCGCTATAGTTAAATAAATTGTGAGAAAATAATTTATAGAGAGAAAATAAAATAATTGAATATATTATTATACATTTGTTTTGGTTTGAAATAAATTGTGGGAATCAATTTATTTAAAGAGACGGATAACTTTAAAGATACAAAACTTTTGTATCTGTTAATGAGCAAATTAAAATAATTTATAATATTAAATTATTTTAATAGGAGTATAATGTAAATTTTATGGTAAAGAAAGTAATTTATATATGGAGATTAAATTTAAATTATATTATGAAATAATATAATTTGATTATGAAGTCTTGTAATGAATTCGCTATGAATTAAATTTCATGAGCAAGTTAACTAATTCACTTAATTAAATTGGTGAATTAAGATAATATTTAAATTATGGTTAAATATATTAAAGTAAAATATTTAATGAATAGAACTAAATTGTTGAAGACAATTTATGGGAAGAAGATGATGATTAAAGTTAATTATACAAAATTTGTTGGGTATATTAAATGAGTAAATTAAAATAATTAATGGAATATCAATTATTTTAATTGGTTCGTTTCGTTAAATAAGGTGTATTGAAATAATTTATGATAGTAAATTATTTTAAGATAGTAAAAATTATTGCATTAAATAAATTATTTTATTTAATGAATAGCTTTCATTTTTATGGAAAAGATTTTTGGTGTATTATTTAATATACCAAATTTATTATGCAAAAGGTACGGAAAGATAATATAATATATATTTTATGTAACATATATTATATGTCATATTTGTATGTATATGAGTATGTATTTAATAGGTATGATAAATCATGTGCTGGAAACTTTGGATGAGGTGCAAGAAATATGTGTGGGGTGCAAGTAAAGGCTAAGTCCGTTACTATATGGTAAGCATCAAGGAACTATGTGCTATATGAAAATATAATAAGTATGTATATTCATTGTGAGAATAGGAATGCTGAGTCATTTCTTTTATAAGCTTGAGCTGGCGATTTTTTAAGTGGGTATGAGACACCAAGTAATAATTTGGAGAAGGAGGGAGCTGTTTATTATAGTACTTCATTCCCTGCCTATCATCCGTTCCAAACCCATCCATTTCCTGGCTTCTTCTACTTTTAAGACACAAAGAAACTTTATAAATTCTTGTGAAGATCTCACCAAACTTGCTGAGAATTATGTTATCATAATAAAATGTAACATATAATAGTATAATATTTAATATTATATTAAATGAATGTGAATTAAAAATATGAGATGAGGGACCACTATAATAAATATTGGTGTCTAATTGGTAAATTAAAGTATGAATAAATTGTTGAAAACAATTTATGGAGAGAAGGAGGAAATTAAATTTAATTATACAATGTAGATTGTATAATCTAAATAAGTTATTTTAATTAATTGATGGAGGATATATTAATTATTTAAATGATTCGTTATACTAAAAGTGTTCATTTTAATTATGAATTTAATTTCATAATTAGTGGAGAAATTTTTATACATATTATAAATATATAACTATCTATGTTTGATTACTATTTGGAATAAATGTAATTATGATACATGAATGTATTGAAAATATGTATACTGTAATATACATATATATATATATATATATGTTATGAATTAGGAAGTCAACATATGCTGAGTCATTTTGTAAAGCGTGAGGTGTTGGGTTAATAGGTAGGATAAGGACACCAATCACTAATCTGATGTACGAGAGAATTGTTCAAGTAAACTTATAAACATTTTTTTTGGACATTGAGAAAGTGGAAAAAACATGACACTCAATATGGGACAAAGTCTATAAGTGATTGGAGGAAGGAGGAGTTTTTCTGTCGACTTGTAAGCTTCTTGTATTTCTCTTACAAAAAGAAGAGTTCACAGTCTCTATAAATTCCCTCAGCTCTTTTTCTGTTCTTATTTTATTTTGTTACGCCAAAATAATTGATCATTCTTTTCCATTTCCAAGTATATGATCATTAATACTTCCATTCCAGACAAAATTATTATCTGGGTATTTCTGTTTTTGATCTCTTAAGGTGGAAAAAAAAATTCCATTTTTTTCAAGTTCAAGCTGCTGTTGAGAAGAGAAATTCGTTATTGAATTGTTTTTTTTATATTTGTTAAAAATGGTGAGGAGAAAGAGGAGTTATGATTTGAATGATGCTATAGAGTTCTTTAAGCAATTATTGGTGGAAAAGCTTTTTCTCCCCTTTTAAATTCCTTTGGTTTTAGTTTGCTGGTCAATTGAGAAATAGGTCTTTTCTCTCTCCAATTGGGTTCCTCTTGCAGTGGCTGTTTGGGCTACTATTCAGTATGGGAATTATCAACAACAAAATGTTGTGAAAGATTTGAATAAGAAGTGGAATCAAATCATCCTACAAACATCGCCTGTGACTCCGTTGGAGCACTGTGAATAGCTGAACAAATTATTGATAGAAGTTTAGCCAAACTAGCTATATCAGCCCAAAGCTTTCTATTAGGTTCTCATCTATTGTTGAGGTTATACGATGAAGAGTAATATACGGAGAATAACAAGTAGAGTTATTTACTGGGCGTTCGATGAACGTAAAATGATGAACAAGGATACAGGCAAGTTCTTTCAGAACTTTAAACTTTGTGAACTTGTTGCTATTTGAGAAAAATATGTTAAAAGGTGTTGTTAATTTGATGAATATGATACGTGTTGAGCATGTGTTAAATGATACGTGATTGAATATAGTATATGAAATGAGAAGTCTGTACTAATTATACAACATGAAGTTTATGATACACTGCATGAAATGTATGATGCATATGGAGATTCATATTATGAGACGTAGAATTGCATGTATAAATGCACAGTATGAAATTTATCGCACATGAATGGAATGTAAGTATGTATGATACGTGAAGCATGATGTGTAAACTGTTAGACTTGCTGAGCCGTCGCGCTCATTCTTGCAAATAACTTATTTGCAGGTTAAAGATGTAATTCTCTTGTGATCATGGCGATAAGGAATTGGAGTGCGTGTAGAATGCAAATGTTGCCGTTTTTTTTAATGTATATTAAGTTGTTATAATGGATTTTATTGAATCACGATAATGATTCTTGACATACGTACTGATAGGTATGTAAACCTTAGAATATTCAATAAATAAAGAATATTTGTTTTGAATACATTATAATGAGCAAATCATTATAGTGATAATATTATATAAAGAAAGAATTCGTATTGAGGATTGAGCTGACTATACTCGTGACTACTCTGATGAGATGAATCATAATAAAGTAAATATGATTCTGAAATATAGATAATCGTAAAGGTTGCGATTCAGGGAACGAAAGAAAGAAAGAAAAAAAATATATAAAAAGTTTTTAATTATCCGTTTTTCAACTATTATTTCATCTTAGTATGATATGAAGCTGAATTAAGATAGTATTTCACGCACAAGGTCGGGATTAAGATTAGTCCTGATTTCAGATTAAGTTAGTCCCGATTTTGGGGGTCGTTACAGTAGGCATGTCAAGGTACAACGACATATGAAATGCAAGCTTAAACAACATCAATTGATGCTAGATAAATCATGGTCAAACTAGCTTGTTCATGCTGTTCATGATGTTTCTGGGTTGCCCAGAAACATTCTGGTCATGGTCGGTCAACCATGTTTGACCGTTAATAACTTTCATGGTCGTTATTTTTTATGTGGTTTAATGATTCAAGGCTGTAGTATACATGGCATAGAACATGTTTAAGCCAAGAAATAATATTTACAAAGATCATATAAGCAAGATTAAAGTTGGTCAAATCTTGTCAGACGGCTGATAGAAATACTTAGAATTTTCTGGGTTGCCCAGAATTCAGCATCTGTGATCGGTCAACAGGTTTTGACCATTAATAACTTCTATCATAGACATTTTTTTACTATTATACCAATTGGATATTATAGTTAACATGGCATACTACATATACAAACTTTAAAACAGATCAAACGACCAATTTAAGGCAATCAAAATGTCTGACAAAAAGCCTGTCAGACTATTCTGGGCTGCCAAAGTCAGTTTATGTTTTTCATCAATTTTTACCATTTAAATGTCATGGATCCTTGTTTAACCAACCCATATCACTAAATAACATGTTATTACATATCTTTAAACATTTAAACAAAACATCTAACAAAGTTTTAAAGATCTAGTATAAAATTAGGGTTTTTGCACATTTTTCTTCAAATTTTGATTTTTGGCTTTTGATTCTGAGTTTGTGATTGCAGAGGCTTGTTTAGGCTGGTAATATAAGTGTTTATGTTTCAAATTTTGTAGGTCTAATGGTTAGCATCTCATTCTATTTATAGCAACTTGGAATTAGGGTTTCTTAGGTTAGTTTCCAAACTTTGCCTCCAAAAATATCTTGACCACTTAACTTGTGCTGCTTCTGATCTGGTCTAAATGACATGCTTGTGCTGGAGTGTGTTGAGCATAAGCTTGCACACTCCTAGCGTCATTTTCATTGGTTTAGATTTTATTTTTAATTAATTTACTTACTAATTAAATCTAGATTCTTGTTAATAATGATTAGGATGTTTAATCATGTTTAGTAATACTTTAATTAAGTTAATATATCATAATTAAAGTTTATCATTTCATAATTTAGTGTTATCAAATCAAATTAGGGTTTTAGGGTTTCGAATTAGGGTTTAGGGTTTCAAATTAGGGTTTAGAATTTTAAATCTTCAATTAGGGTTTTAATACAAGTTCAATGATTCATAATTAATATTATGATTCATTACTTAGAATTTAATTATATCAATTAAGATTCTTGTACAGTAATTAGGGTTTTAATTGACCAATTCGGACAACTTTTATCGATTAGGGTTTTCAAATTAGGGTTTCTATTTCAGTTTATCATTTTAAACCCTAATTAACTTATTTTAGAATTTTATCAGTTAATATAATATTATATTAACTCCGAACCACGATAAATCACTTTGTCATTTCGAAGCACGACATAGCAGCTTACAAAAATAATTTTCCGAGATGCTTCTCGATGAATTTGCCGGAAGCACGACAAATCATTTTGTCTGTGTAAGCACGACACAATTGCTTGGCGAAATTTTTTTATTTGACCTAATTGTTTAATAAAATACACAATCACATAATACAAAGTCAGATCATGAAAATTCATTTATTAAACACATAATTTACATATACAAATCTTATTAGGGTACGAAATATTACAGCTCCTCCATCATTGGTCTTTGTTCCTGCTAAAGTACTTGTTGCCCTTGAATTTTCGGTGAAATGTTTTGTCTAGGAGTAACATTTTGAAATTGACTATTATTCTATCCTTGATTACAATTGTTGAGGTTATGGTTACTTTGCTTGTTATATCCTCCGACATATTGTACCGATTCACCACTAATAGCACACAGTTCATTCGAATGATTTCTCGCACAGATATTACATACCATCACCACATTCTGAATAGGTTGTACTCTAAAAGAATCCATTTTCTTTGTTAGTGCCACAACCTATTCCACCAATGCTGAAATTACATCAAGTTGATACATCTCAGCTGTACCAAATTGAGTATTTCTCGCTGTGGGCCATTGGTAATTGTTTGCCGCCATTGTCTCCAATAACTCATAAGCTTCATCACAATTCTTCCCCATTAACGCTCCATCTGCGGCTGCATCAATGTTGGTTCGTATTGTATCACTTAAACCATTGTAAAATGTCTGAATTTACAACCACGTCGGGATACCATAATGTGGACACTTTTTAAGTAGTTCCTTGAATCTTTCCCAAGCTTCATATAGAGATTCTGAGTCTTACTAGACAAACAATGTAATATCATTCCTTAACTTTGTAGTTTTAGCTGGCGGAAAGAATTTGGCTAGAAATTTTTATTCTAGATCATTCCAAGTAGAAATTGAACCTGTCGGGAGTGAATGTAACCAACTTTTTGCCTTATCATGAAGTGTGAAAGGGAAAAGTTACAATCTGATTGCATCCTCAGTAACTCCTTCGTATTTATATGTATCACAGATCTCCAGGAAATTAATCAGTTGGTCATTTGGATCGTTATAAGGTGAACCCCCAAACTATACCGAACACTGAATCATTTGTATCATACCCGGCTGTATCTCAAAACTATTTATTTGAATTAGGGGTCTTCGAATACTTGATTGGATATCTATTACTATAGGTGTAGCATAATCTCGTAGTACTTTTTGTTCTTTTGCAGCTATGTTCTCTAAATTTTGCATTATCATGCAATATTCAAGACTGCCTACAAAAGACAAAACAAAAGATTGTGTTTAAATTAAAATCTAATTAATTGTAAGTGATATTGAAAAGAAAATTTATTAGAATTATTCCCCGGCAACGGCGTAAAAAACTTATTTGCCTAATTTTATACTAGTAATTTCACGCAAGTATATGTGATCGATTATGCTATATAGTGGCAAATAGAGTATAGTTCCCACGAAGAATAATCTAACAAAAATTATCCACCTACCAATTTTATTTTAATCCAATTTTATTAATTTAAACGAGTGACTCCAATTGAATAAGCTACGGAATTAAATTAACTAAACTAACTTAATAAAATTACACAAATAACTATCGAGTTTAATAATTAAGATTACAATTTCCCCCAATGAAGTATCCAAATGTTCCTTAATCTCTATTCGACTAATTAATTATAACAAGTTGATAACCAAGAATTCACAATTAATCATCTATCCTTTGTGACAACCTGAAAATTTATAAGATTTATAAATAAAATCTTGAATGATAAATAAAGGTTAAAGAATAAAACCTAGATTGGAAATAGAGGAATAATTAAAATTTTCGAGAAAAACCTATATGCTTTAATATTAGAAAGAATGCGATGTTTCAAATTTTTGAAATATAGAATTTAAATAAATAAAATTCTTATGAAATGATAGGTTATTTGATAGTGTGATGCATACGTGAATACGAACTATGCAATATGTGACTTTTATGCTTAATAAATATATTATTATTATATATTTATTATATGTAAATAAATTGTAGGGGCAATTTATTTAAAGGGAAGTAGATGGGTAAAATTAATCCCTCGGTGTAAGTTAAATAATATATAAATTATTTTAAATTGGTGGCATTAAATATACTTAAGGTATAACCACCATTTTATTAAAGAAATCATGTATTACGTTATTGGATGTAATGTATGTATGTTTGTAATGTAGTAAGTATATTATTATATTTATTACAGTTAAATTTTTAAGAACAATTTATAGAAGAAAAAAGAAAATAGTTAGTTTAAGTATACATAAATAGTGCATACTTTAAATAAAGGATGTTAAAATAAATTCTAGCATTGAATTATTTTAATAAAGAGAGAATAGTGTTTTAATTGTAATATCTTATTTATTGAATAAATTTCCATTTGTATGGGAATATGAGTGAATTTGTATTATGTGAAATAAATAATTAAGTTAGTGAATTTATTTAATTTAAGCAAGCAAAGAAAAGAAAAGAAAACTTGTTTGTTTTAAAAAGGGTTAGAAAATCCTAACTTTCTCTCACTTTATATGAGTACCACTTGAAATCTATTCACTCTTTTTGCGATCTATCAAAGAGTGGTGCTAGATATATAAGTTAAATGTTAAACCCAAGTGGTAGAACTCAAAAATAGTAAATTTCCAAGCCGTGGTGACTGTTTTGGTAAAAACAGTCCAGGTGGTTAAAGGGGGAAAAAGGGGCTGCTACAGGGCAGTCCCATCCAGGGGCATTTTCGTCTAATATTTGTACTCTGAAAATTCTATAAACCTTTGGAGTAATAATAGGGGATGTTATATGAGTCCTGTAAAAATTTGAGAATTTTTGGCCTTGTAAAATGAAAGTTATAGATTTTATGGCGAAGGACCTCAACTCGGAAAACGGGACCAAAACCCGCTGACCCCTTGCTTGTGTGCACTGTTTTGACCACTTATCAAGGGCAATAAATTCAGGACTTTTTACCACTGAAACTATAGGAAGTTAGGTAGCTCCTGTCCAAAAATCGCCGCATTCCGACTTGTAACGAAGAATCTACGGTTAAAATAAAAACGTAGAGTTTTTCGATAAAAATGGCTAAAATTGGAGTTCTATAACTCCGATGGCCACGAACTTTTAACTGGAACCTCGTGTTAATATGTATAAGATCCTATCAAAAATTTGGAGTTATCAGAGTTGTGCAAGATAGTGATCATTTTTCTTCGTTTTGAAAGTTAAAACGGACGTTTGAAAAATGTTAAAGGAAATTGAAAATGTTCATAAGGAAAGTATTTTTGTGTATGTAATATATGTACATGTGTGGCAAGATTTGAAGAAAATAAAAATTAATTTTTAAAAGAGGTTAAGTCATTTTAAGAATGCAACTTCCAATACAGTTTGTTGTATTCATATTTCGGCTTGCTGGATTGTGGTATTCGGCTTGCTGAATTGATGAATATAGTTTGCTGAATTGATAAATATAGTTTGCTGAATTAATGAATATAGTTTGCTGAATTAATGAATATGGTTTGATGAATTAGTGAATCTAGCTTACTGAATTGTAGGTTAGTTTGAATCCAATGTGATGGATTAGAGAATAGTTTGTTGAATTAGTAAATCCAAGTTGTTGGATTGTAGGATAGTTTGAATCCAGGTTACTGGATTGGATGTCAGTTAGAATCCAGTTTGCTGGATTGGTATGTTTGAATAATCCAACTTGTTGGATTAGGTATTCAGGCTTAATGGATTATAAAGAAGAACTTATATAATAAAAGACTTAGTGCTAAGTCATAAGGTTTACGATAAAGTAGTAGTACAGTCGTGTTCTTTAATGGTTGATGTATAGTAGCTGGGCTAAACAATTCCTTCAGGGAGCGGACGTATATACGAACTAGAAACTGATCTAACTCACTGTGAAAACAGTGTAGACGAGACGGAAATTAGTTTGTTGATTGTTTGTGGAAAACCACTCAGCATACTATATTGAACACTGTTAAAGACTCGATGTGTGCTAGCTTTAGAATTATGAATGCGTATGGTGCTAAGATGTTATCTAATATTTAGTTACGTGGTTAAATGTTAGATAATCTATTGATAAAGAAGTGATATTATAAGGTGATATATGATATGCTAATTGAAAGATCAATCTTATAACTGATAGGTCTTTCATAAGAGGTTAAATTAGATTGCGTAGCAGTAATCGACGGTACAGGCAAGTTTCATCTTACTCAACTTTTATATTAAGCAAGTTTACTATCCTTGTGCAATTATCTTAACTTCAATTTTCATATCGAAATGCAAGTTCTTTAACTCACACTCGAGTTATTATGTTTCAAGAATGCTAGTGGATTAATTATTGAGAATTATTTCACATCTATGTTTATTGATTCGCACATAGTGCATGTTGCATATGTCCATCAGGTATGAAAGGTTGATCACCTTCATTACCTTAAGGCTCAGTTAAATTTGTTCATGGTTGTTATTGACACCCTCTATTATTGAATTCAGTCATTCAATTATTGAAATTCTGATTCATTCTTTTTCACAATTATTATATTGTTGAAAAGTTCTAAAACTTATTCATTCTTTCAATCATGATATATCTTTATTGTATTTAAACTTGTTGAGAAAAGTAGTTACTCACCCTTGCTATATCATGATAACAAATTTCATAAGGCGAACGTTCGAGGAAAGACAGTACAAAAACAAAGGACAAGATTAGATGGCTATGCACGTTAACTACTTAGTTATCTGATGTAAATGATATTGTGTAAACCTTTTTGTGAATTTAAAGGTAAATATGTATTAAAATAAAGGTTATAGACCTTGGGATATGTAGCAGAGACTATTGTATAAACAATTTATGTTTATATCTTCCGCAGTAGTTGTAAATATGATGTATCGTGACGCACCAGGTCCGAGGTTCAAGGGACCCAGGTTTGGGGGCGCTACATCCTTTCCCAAGGTTAGATAACCTTATCCATTTTAATTAATTCACTATATCCCTATGTGAACAACTAAGAATTAATCCATAAGTACCAATTCCCATACAAGTTCATGTGAAACGTAGGTATATTCTTATCCTACGTGCAAATTAGTTATTCACTCCTAAGAAGAATAATTCTAACTCATGTATCATATTCCCATCCAAACCTAGACTCTATTCCCCAATATCATCTAGATTATTAAATTAATTGTTAGCCAAACAATTATTTCGTTAAGAACAAAAATATGATAAACAACTTGTATACAATCAATCTTAATCAAAGAGAGAATAATTTAATTAAAGTCAATCATCAGGTTCCATTGTAATCTTGAACATGAATTTAGTTCATCATAAGAAAAGGAAACATCATCATATAATCCATAAATATCTTTGAAGTACAAAAATCTAAGGGAAAGAGTAAAGAAGGAATTTGTAGAACAGCTCTCGATCAAATACTCCAATCTTCAATCCTTGTTCTTCTCCTCTCCTTCCCGGGACAGTTCTTTGCTAATGATGATAACCCCCACTTCTCCTCTTAACCCTTGATGAATGATGATAAATCCCCCTAATTTCGAGCCTTTTCAACCTTTTTAACTCCTTAGACCTCCTGTGGTAAGTGTCCTATTTGTTTTGGAATGTAATCGATCAGCAATTAAAAACCCTCCAGCCGATCAATCACGCGCCTGCCATGCGCTTGGGAATCGCCTTAGCGCTGCGGCTTCCGCTTCAAGCGTCGCAGCTCTCTAGAATGAACTAGAGCAGCACCGCGGCTTTCAAGCATAGTACTGCAGCTCTCAACATTCTGCAGATTTCTCCTTTGCTTCCTTACGTGCCCATTTGATCCACTAAACCAATGTCATGCCTAGCTACTCCCCCCATGCCAATGCCTAACACTCATCAATGCTCGTAGCTTCATATTAAGGCTAAATACACACCATTTATTGCACTTTATGCCATCTTGCATTAAAATCTAGTTCCTGCAAAAAAATAATAAAATGCATAAAAATGAACAAAAACACTTAATACTTGCAAAATAATCAAGTCAATACTACATGATTCGTAGATATAAAATCCACTCATCAGATATTCACTATCTGGCGGATATATTTATAGTTAGATGTTATTCAAATATGAATAATATCCATTTCGGCAAGAATACGAATGGAAACGGGTATGAGTTTTCTGGTTACCATTTACGGCCATATCTATTACTACTAAGTATGGTCAACACTTTGGCAGAACATAAGCCATGCATACCGAAAATTAGGAATCATGTTTATGTGTGTATTCAAACTAGCCATATGGTTTTTACACGTCTGCCTTTTGCTTTGTTAAGCCAAATTTCAAAAGGTCATCAGTATTGCCCTATCAGTATGAACCACAAAATAAAATTCTACATCAGTTGCTTGACAATATAAAACAACACCATTGACTTTTTATTTTTCTTTTTTTTATTTGTTTTTTTTAATTTTTAATAACTTGGATATGAGATATGCTTAGTTTCTTGACACTATAAAACGGCTCCATTGACTTTTTTTTAAACAACTTGGAGAAATGAATTTGAACCTGCAATGTATTCAAAGTGGGTTGATTTCTTATATATGTTGTCCTTGAGTAGTTTATAGTTAATTAATTAGCTAGAAAATTTGTTGATCTCATGGAGTACAACCAATTGAATCCAACAAAAACTCAAGAAATGGATTATGGGGAGAAGCGGCTAAACGAGCTAGCATATAAGCAAGAACTGACAATAGAAATGGTAAGCAGTCTTGAACAGGGCATTTTTATTACAAGATGTTACTTCTCTATATGTGCTGGGATTTGGATTCCAGACCGTTCAAATTGGGCACTCCTATAGAAATGAGTTAGCATAGAGTTGCATTTGTATAATAATTGTATAACAAAAGTTTTCTGAAATGCAACTCATTCTATAAATTGCCCAAATGGACTGTCACTTTGAACTGCTTGAAATCAGGATCCATAAAGATGGAATTTGGATTTTAGATAGTTCAAATTTCGTAGTCCTAGAGTTGTATTTTATAATACTTATATAACAAATGTCATCTAAAATGCAATTTCTAGTCAAATGCAACTCATTTTTATAAACTATTTAAATGGACTGCCATTTTAAACGACTAGGAATTAGGATAGATAAATAATGTGATTTGGAATCCAGACAGTTCAAATTGGGCAGTCCTAGAGTTGCATTTTATAAAACTTGTACAACAAAGGTAATCTCAAATGCAACTCTATGCTAAACAAATGCACCTCGTTTCTATAAACTGTTCAAATGGATTGTCATTTTGAAGGGCTTGAAATCAAGATCCATAAGTACTATAATAGTTTTCTTTATTAAGCTTAGAAAATTTATGATTTATGATTTTTTTTGCTTGTGGAAATACATTTCATTTTATCAAGTCTGTTTATTAGATTCATGCAGACTCTTGGTCAAGACACTTGCAATATCATTTTCAACTATGACACTTTTCACAGGGATAACTCCCTTGTATGGTTCAAGCCTTCTGTATGAAGGGCCAGCAACACTTGTTTGGGGATGGGTTGTGGTTTCATTCTTCATCTGGTTTGTTAGTATTGCAATGGCTGAAATCTGTTCCTCCTTTCCGGTTGGTCGCCTTCGTCTCTTGTTTTATGATTAAGTGCTTTCTGATTCCTTTAAATTTTAAAGCATGTTTGAGTTCCCTTTAATTTTTTAAAATTTTTAGGCACATGATTAGTATGTACTGAAGGAAAAATAGGGAATATTGAAGTTAATATAAACGATACATACCTTAAAAACTAAATTGCCCTTTCATTTTGAGTCACGTGATTCATTCCGAAAAGTCAGGTAGCCAGAAGATTTTATTTATAGAAATTCAAGAACATTAAGGTTCAATGTCATAAAATTGAAATATTGGTTTAAGACTTAAGTTCTAAAATGCAAAAAACTTACCGGTTGAAAGTGCATATAAGCCATTTTACTCCTAGATTGGGTGCTTTTGGATTCTTTTAATTTTTAAAGCATGAATGAGTTCCCTAGTGATGATATTACTATAGCCAATACTCACTCTGTTCAGAGGCCTATTTGTTATATTTTATCTTTTCACAAAAGGAGTTGTCTTTTTATTATATTACTAGTATAAAATGAAACAATATTCTCAAATTTGTCTTCATAATTTTATTATTATATCGCTATTACTAAAAAATTCTCAACAAACACTTCCTAAGAAACCCAATAAGGCCTTGTGTTTTAAGCTACATTGATGAGGTCATCAAAAGCTCGGGAATACATGATGGCTATGGAGCGGACTCGGTGCAAGTTCCGGTTAGACCCGTGACGAGAGCACGAGCTAAACGCTTCAAGGAAGGGCTTAATGGTTTGATTCGAGAGATGAGGGACGAAATTGGTTCGAGTTTGAAGGCTAGCAAGATGGAATATAAATACGTAAATGTATTGAAAGTGTACGAGCCAAGTCAGGACGCGAAGGAAGCAAGAGAATCCAGAGTTTTTAAGAAAGTCGAATCCGAATTGGTCGGATTCCAGCTACTTTTCTGATTCAAATTTGGACGTTGATTTCCTTAATTATTAGGCTATTTTCAGCATGTTTTAGATTCTTAATGTAATTAGAATGTTTGATAAATAGGATTTAATTTTCTTATTGTTTATTAGTTAGGATTTCTATTTCCAATCAAACTAGTTGATTCCATTTAGGATTTGGGTTCATGTTATTAGTATAAATAGACATGAGTACTGTAATCATTCATTCATTCAATCAATACAATTCTGATTAATAAAATTTCTCTTGTGAGATTATTCTCTACTTTGGTTCTTTGAACAATTCCTAAGTAATTTTCTCATTGGTTCATTGAGATTCAACTTTGACTTATCATACAATAATACATAGTTGTGTGTGGCGTCTTCTACTGCACTAATCATCGATTGTATCGAGATTACCACTTATATATAAGCGAGGGGTATTGTTGGTGTCCATTCAACGTAGATTTCCGAACGTGAGCAATTGTACCAAGATTACCGTCTACATATAGGCGAGGGGTTAAGGTGTTGCAAGCTATCCACCATTCAACTTTGCTAGAAACGATCCGGACGACGACCACCTCACGCAAGTGTGCCGTGAAGTCTATCATTCATGCATCTTTTCATGGTAGCAAACATCTCATTTGCTTTAAGATGGACACAACTTAAGGAAGATCAAAACTAATCTCATTTTTTTGCAAGATCTGCGCATATGTAAAAGCCTTCAAGTTTTTAAACTTGTATATCTTAATCCATTTTATGTTACAACTCTGAGGGGAACAACATTAAACTACAAAGTTATGATACAATGGGCATTATATTATGCTTTATGACTTAAAAATTAGCCTTTAATTCCTCTCTTACATATTTGAATGTATTTTTAAGTGAGTGCAGAAACGAGTTTAAGAACATTACTAATGTTATGCTTGGATTGAAGGAATAAAACTAGTGAACTAATAAACAAAAATGGGAATGGAATTGAGAGAGAAATGATTCATTCTAATTTTAACTGGAATGAGACATTTCATACCTTTTAGAAAATAAAATTCATAAATTTGGAAAGAATAAGAATAATTCATTTCATACTAAAGGAATGATATGTGCATACTATCTGATTATTTTCATTGCTTTATGCTTAGTTTAGTTGCATGTTATCTGTCATATGAGCTGATTTAAGGTATTTATTGATTTATAGAAGAATTTGATGTGATTCTGCAAAAACGTATTTTAATGTTGAGTTTTATGTTGTTTTACAGAATACTCTACGATCGCTGGGTAAAGGCTCTATATTCGTAGTGTTAGGATGTAATCTGGCAGCTCGACGATTGTAGGAAGGCTAGGCGGAGTTGTTCGACGATTCCTAGTTTCACTCTACGATTGCCGAGATTCACTCTACGGCTGGGCTCATAACACTCTACGTGTTCAGTCCAGTGGCGAAGTTACTCTACGTCTTACGAGAGTTACTCTACGATGGTGCTCTTTACTCTACGATTGACAAGTTTACTCGGCAGTTAGTTACTCTACGATTCCGAGGTTTACTCTACGATTGCGATAAGTGTTGGTGCGGAGTATACTCTACGTTTTTGGTCGACATGCAGATTTCCAATTCTGAGTAGGATTTGAAACATTGAAACTTAAAGATATGATTCCTAACAGGATTTGGAGATGAAGTTTCAATCATACATGGAAAATATCTCTGAAGTAGAGTTTGATATGGAATCTGAGTTGAAGATAAATATGGAAACTGATGCCTAACTAGAAAAAAAACAGAAGAAGACTTGGATTTGGAAATAAAATCTGATTTGATAAGGAAGCTACTTAAAGCTGGATTGCAGAGTTTGACAAGGATTTAGAATCCTACCATATCTACAGAATGAAGACTTCCGAAGTAGAATTGGATTAGAATTCTTCTAGGTTTTAGAGATTTATCTATAAATACCTATCACTTGTAATCATCCAACACAATTCATTATCCATTATTCTTGATCTTAGACTTTATTAGCATGCTAGCTTAGTTATTTTATTCAGTTCTGAAGGGATGTGGAACCATATTTATAGTTAATATAATACTTGAGTTATATTATTGATTCCTTCGTGAATGAAATTTATTCTGATAATCCGGTTGAATTTCTTATATGTTATTCAGTTTACTAATTTGGTTTCTGCAGGATTAAATTAGTGAATTGTTATTATCTGCTAGATTTAGGTATAATATTAAGCAAACGATGTTGTATCTGATCACAAGTAGTACTTAATAATTTTTGATTGTGGACAAGCTTTTGGGTATTATTAAGGTTATCAGAAGGCAAGTTAAATAATCCCTGATAGTGTGATTGTTGCTTGGAACAACCTAATTCTCTAATTCTTAATGCTTCTGTCATATTAAATCTAAACTGATAATTTTGGGTTATATAACAGTTAGAGTCTAGTGGGGGCGATTGTCACATTAGATTTAAAACCTAAGGAGAATTTCGGATAATTGAGCGATTGTTGATCATCTAGGGTTGTTAATTTCATTGAAGGAAGAAATAATATTAACTTGATTATTCTATTACTGTAAATTGGTGAAGCTGAACTGAAGAACTGAAGCTTTAATTTATTTGACTATCTTTATTGTTGTAACCTTGTTTTCTTTAGTTAATCATAATTAAAAATCCCCAATCTTTTAATTACTGTTTAGTTAGAAACATCAGAATAAATTCAAAACAATATCATTCTCTGTGGGATCGACCCTTGCTTATTGCTATACTGTGCTTAGTTTTGAGTTCATAGAGTTAAGTAAGGTTTTTATTTTTGGATTGCTTGACGATAGCTTCCCAAATTTTGGTGCCGTTGCCGGGGAATTGTTATTTTTTTTGATATATTTTGTGTTTCCTTTTTAGTTTATGACTCGATCCTCTCAATTTACTAAACTGAATTTTGATCCAGAGATAGAAAAGACAGCAAAGAGGCTAAGAAAGGAGAGTCGTAGAGTGAAGAACTCAACTGAAGATCCAGAAGAGACTTTCGTTCCATCACCTGGTCTCAACATAGCAATTGAGTTATTGTCAAACAATTCACATACTGATTCAGAAGAGGAAGAAGAGATGGCTGATCCTAACAACAACAGGACTTTAAAAGAACTAGCTACTCCTAATCTCAATCAATAACCTTTGTGTATTGAGTATCCTACTTTGAATGCTTCTTTTGAACTTAAATCCGGACTAATTCACCTTTTGCCTACTTTTCGTGGTCTTACAGGTGAAGATCCATACAAGCACTTAAAGGAATTTCATGTGGTATGCTCCACCATGAAACCACAAGGAGTGACTTAAGAACAGATAAAGCTTAGAGCTTTTCCATTCTCACTAGCAGACTTAGCAAAGGACTGGTTGTACTACCTACCTTCATGATCAATTCAAACTTGGAATGACATGAAGAAGCTATTCTTGGAGAAGTACTTCCCTGCTTCAAGAGTGGCTAACATCAGAAAGGAGATCTGTGGCATCAGGTAGTTCAATAGAGAAACTTTGTATGAGTATTGGGAAAGGTTTAAGAAGTTATGTTCCAGCTGTCCACCTCACCAGATTGATGATCAACATCTAATTCAATACTTCTATGAGGGATTGCTGCCCATGGACAGAAGCATGATTGATGCAACAAGTGAAGGAGCCTTAGTTGACAAGACACCAAAAGCTGCTAAAAACCTAATTGCAAACATGGCTGCAAACTTTCAGCAGTATAGTACAAAGATGAATCATGCACCAACAAAAGTAAATGAGGTGAGCACATGTACTCATGACCAGCAAATTTCTAAATTAACTGCTATGGTTAGACAATTGGCTGCAGGAAATATGCCAGTAGCAAAAGCTTGTGGGATCTGTTTGTTGTCTGGCCACACTACTGATTCATGCCCAACACTGCAAGATGATGAGACTATGCAACAAGTCAATGCAATGGGAACTATCAGATACAACCTCAGAGAAGATATGATCCCTTCTCAAACATATACAATTCGGGATGGAGGGATCATCCTAATCTCAGTTATGGAGGCAATAGACCATCTGCACCACCTGTTTTCCTCAATAGACAGCAAGGCTTCCAACTAGCCCCACAGCAGTACCAACAAAGATAACCAACACCTGCCAACCCTGGGACATCACTGGAGGACATGTTTAAAGCCTTTATGACTCAATAACAGCAGTTCCAACAATAAACGAGAACTTCAATCAATGATCTTAGGAACCAAATGGGTCAACTAGCTACCATAGTTGGGAGATTGGACTCTCAAGGCTCAGGAAAACTGCCCTCCCAAATAGTTGTAAATCCAAGGGAGAATGCAAGTGCCATTACACTAAGGAGTGGGAAAGAGCCGGAAGAACCTAAAGCCACTGCTGAGTTTGAAAAAGAGAAGAATAGGGAGACTGAACCACTTAAGGTAATTCCTAACCCTGCTATTTCAATTAAGACTAATGTTTTACCCTTTCCACCTAGAAATCACAGGACTTCAAGGAAGGATGAACAAGAAAAAGAGATCCTTGAGACCTTCAGGAAGGTGGAAGTCAATATACCTTTGTTAGATGCAATCAACCAAGTGCCAAGATATGTTAAATTTTTGAAGGAATTGTGCACTAATAAAAGGAAATTGAAAGATGATGAAAGAGTCACTGTTGGAGAGAATGTATCAGCAGTGCTTCAAAGGAAAATGCCACCTAAATGCAAGGATCCAGGCATGTTCACCATTCCATGCAGAACAGGTAACACCAGGTTTGAGAAAGCTATGCTAGATTTGGGAGCTTCAATTAATGTCATGTCATTATCTATATTTGCTTCCTTAAATTTAGGACCTTTAAAACAGACTGGTGTTATTATTCAACTTGCTGATAGGACTAACATTTACCCCGAAGGGGTGATTGAAGATGTTTTAGTACAGGTGAATGAGCTAATTTTTCCTGCAGACTTTTACATTGTGAACATGGAGGATGATTCTTCTCTAAACCCTTCTCATATCTTATTAGGGAGGCCATTCTTAAAGACTGCCAGGACTATGATTGATGTGCATAATGGGACCTTAACTATGGAGTTTGATGGAGAAAAGATCCAATTCAACATATATGAAGCCATGAGGTACCCTAGTGATATCACTCCAGTTTATGCTATTGATATTGTTGATTCTCTAGTACAAGATTCTTTTAATCAAGTGCAAAGGGACAACTTGGAGACTATAATCATTAACAGTTTAGAATTAGACAAAGAAGAAGAAATTGAACAGGCTCAGGAATTGAAAGAGACTGTAGCTGCTTTACATTCATTACCACAGTTCTCAGATAAGTATGCAGTTCACTCTATTCAATTGCATGTTTCTCATAAAAAATTGCTACCTTCTGTTATACAGGCCCCTACATTAGACCTCAAACCATTGCCAACCCATCTGAAGTATGCTTACTTGGGAAAAGATGACACACTGCCAGTGATTATTGCCAACAACTTAACCAAAGTACAGGAAGACAAACTGCTGAGAATCCTTAGGGATCATGTAACAGTCTTTGGTTGGACCATTGCAGATATAAAAGGCATCAGTCCTGCTGTGTGTATGCATAGGATTTTGTTAGAAGAAGGAGCCAAGCCTACCAGAGAAGCCCAAAGAAGACTGAACCCACCTATGATGGAGGTAGTAAAGAAAGAAGTGCTGAAATTGCTTGATGCAGGCATTATATATGTTAGGTGTGTATACAGCACGAACATGCAATCAAATTACATAAATAGTGCGGAAGCGCAATAAAACGGATTCTAAAATTTTTTATACAAACCATCACCAAGATCAATCTATGTGCTCAATTAACGATATAAACGAAAGAGATAGAGATTAAGAAATTATACCCTCGTAGAACCGTGCTTCCTCGGGTACAAGTTCAACTCCAATTCCTTCGCGTTCTCCTTAAATTTCACGGATGAGATTCCTTCCTTTGATCAACGTTAGCCACCTAAGTGTTTGTCCTCTAGAGGTGATCCACCAAGGAAGAATAGTTATTCAAGAAGTTGGGTATTAGCAAAACCCTAGTTTTTATCTCTAGAGAAATTGTAAGTACTCTCCACAATCTAATGTAAGAGTGTGTAACCCTAATCTATGATAAGACTCCTCTTATTTATAGATGTAGGAATAACCCTTCCCTAAACTATTTAGGATTAGGGTTTCTATTATAATTAAACTCCTTTAATTAATTATGCTCCTAATCCAATTAGGAATTCATGGGAGAGTACTTCTATTAATTAATTCACAATCCCTATTAGGAATTAAATAATAGTAATAGTAATAATAATAATAATAATAAGACTCCTTTTATTAATTTATATTTAATATTTCTAAAATATTAAATAATAAATATTAAGCTATTTAATTTATTCTATCTCCATAGATTAAATTAAATACACTTAACTTATTATTACAATTATGCCATTTACTTCTTAAATAAATATTTTTCTTTTGCGGTGTGACCCTTTAGGTTCTCCATATTAAACCGGTTGTGAATAAATCAATTAGAACAATTCTAATTTTATTTAAATAAATAAATTAAACTATTTAATTCATTTAAATAAATAATATTTATTCTACAATAAGGGTAAGCCCCCTTAGCGATCAACGACTTTCCAAATAATATAGATTTCAACATTAATCACAAAAGAACCTTTCAGTGAATAGTTACCGTATAATTCAATCCTTCTACCATACAATGTCCCAATTAAATATAAGACATGGATTTACTATCAATTCTTATTTTATTTAATTATATATATTTCGATTCCCAAATGCACAACTCTAAATAATGCAAATTAGAAACTTTCTAATTTCATTCTGCCTTGGTCAAGGACTACTGAGTTGTCATTTATCGAATCACATAAGACATTCACATCTTTTACTAGACGTGGTAAATTCTTTGTTGATCATTCACCTATCTCCATGCACAACTTATTATACCCAATCATACCCTTTGATATACCCCAAAGGTCTTAAGGGACATATCAAAGTATAACTCATCATACACAAGATACTATGATGATCTCAAGTCCAAGGATCACTTATACTACTATCACTAGAGGAATTCCTATTCACAGGCGAGTAAAACTCCATTAGGTATTCCTTAGCGAGCCACGTTCAGTGAACTTATTCTCCAATAAGCACCTACATACTTGCTTTAGTGTCTCCACACAAATGATTCTGAGATCAATCATCCTCTTCCTAAAAGCAAGCAACGTATGTACTAATCTATCCGGATTCACTAATCCCCTATTTAGTAATCCAACGATTAGGAACGATTTTAGTTTATGAGCTATCTAGAATTTAGATCTCATTAGCATGATCACCATCATGATTCTAAAAGCATTGCTCAAAACTATGGGTTTATCATTTAATATAACAGCACCATGTAAATAATATAAAATGCCTTTTAAGAAAATCAATTCTTTTATTAATAAATGATTAAGATTACAAAGTATATGCTGCATCATATCAAATATGATTGGCTTGTGTACATACTACTTTCAATCTCCCACTTGCACTAAAGCCAATCGCCTTAGTATCTAATACTCATCTTCTCTAAGTGACGATCAAACTGCTGTTGAGTTAATGTAACGAATGCAATTTTTGTGATTGAATAAAAATATTTATTGAATTATATAAATATTTTTATTAATTTATTGAGCTAAATAAATAATTTATTAAGTTTTGTGGAATGGGTATATGTTAAGTTTAATAATGTTAAATGTTATTTGAATGTGATTTGTTATGTTTATTCTAATTTAATTTAATAATTAAATTAGATGATGAAAAGTTTTATTTGAATAAATAATTTATTTGAATAATATAATTCATTTGGTGTTATTGTTATTGGTTAAATAAATTTATTATTTAAGTTAGTAAGGTTTAATTGAATTTATTTAATAATAAGTTCAATTAAATTAGAAGTGTGACATTTAAAACTATATGTTATAATGATTTATTAAAATAAATGGAAGGAGTTTTAATTTAGTTTTTTCAAACAAGACCTTATGACCTTTGGTTGGAAATAATGGATTATTCTATTTTAATTTAACCAAACAAGCCTTAGAGGCTTTTGAATTTTTTTTAACTGATGGATTAAATTTAGATTATACGTTATTATTTGTTTATTAAGTTATCAGTTTATATTTTAAAGATACGTCAGTTGTAAAAAAAAAAGAAGAAGAAACACTGAGCTTGAGAGAAAAAGGTGAGAGCAGAGTCTTGAAAGAAGAAGAGAGAGATTGAGAGAAGAGTTTGGAATTGGAGAGAAGATTTCTAACATCAAAGGAGACTAATCAATTTTTCTAAACAATTGAAGGTATAATCCTTTTAAAGTTCTTTCCTGTATTTCATTATTTTAGTTCTCCGTATAAAATTTATTAGCTTAATATATGAATTTCTTGGTGTAATTGGAAGTAAATATGTTTTAGATGATTATATGATGATTATATGATGATTATAAGTTAAATTGAAAGTGTTAATTTATGAATGTATGTTTAGAATTGAGTTTTGGTTTTCACAGAGTTTTATTTCATGTATGGTATATATATATAAAATTGATGTTTAATTTGGTTATTAATTGGTTAATTGATAATTGTTTATGATTATATGATGAAAAACAAGAATAATGCAAGAAGAATGGTTTTAATTAGTTGAAAGATGAAGTTACAGAGCTTAATTTCATGAAAATGACCAAAACTTGAATAAATTGTTTAACAGTGAAATTCTTGGGTTTAAATTGGTTGTTTATGTGTTAGAATGATTGAAATGTTTAGTAAACATGTTGGGTAAATGTTTTGTATTTTATATGATGTCTGGGTATATTTAATTTGTGTATTGGATGGTAGAATTCGGAAAATTTGGCCAAATTTGGCCTAAGTTTTCACTGGTTCGCGACTGTAGGAGACGACTGCCGAGTCTCTCGCCCCGGCGAGAGAAATGAGCTGTAAATCCTCGCCCCGGCGAGAAAATTATAAAGAAAATCTTTGCCCCGACGAGCTTTTTGTTAAGAAAATTCTCGCCCCGGCGAGGGAACAGTAACCAGAATTTTAAATTTTTATTTTCTTTCTGATACTGCTATGATGCTATAAACAAGTTTAAAACTTAATTAAGTGACTACTGAATTGCCAAGATGGTTGTTAAACTAGTATTTGTTGTTTGTGGTATGCTAAATGAGATATTATAATAAAATGAGATAAAGAGCAAGCTTAATACGCTTTTAATCTTGTGACTTATTATGTTATCATTTTATAATTAAATGTATAGGTTGTTTAAGGATTGTGAGATATTTAATTTGTAATCTACGCTTGAGGCAAGTTGTTCTTCCCTTTTAACTTGTTAATTTATTCAAAACAAGTTTATTTATATTGAGCAAGCTTATTGACATTAGCTTATTAATATTCAAGCAAGGTTACTATCATGTTAATACTTAAGCTTTATTCCAATCATAGTTTGTTATTCAAATTTCGAGTATAGTTTCTATTGAACAAACTTTATTGTTGAATCGAATGTATTAAAGACTAGCAAACCCTTATTGATTCAGCTAGTCCTTAGTTGATGAGCGATTCAAAGACTTAGAATATTTTCTATACTTGTTCCAAGCCAAGTTCCTTTTGGTATGGATTCAGACGATAAACTGAGATGAACAACCCTAATATAGGGGATTACTTACGCGACAGCGTTAAAATGTTTGTGCACAATACATTGTACAAAGGGTTGATCCCCCTGAGTACGAGATGAAGGTTCATAGTCTATATGACTGTTAAAGGTTACAGTAGAAATACTTGTTAACCTAGGACATAGTTCGAGGTCTTGTGACCCTTAGATATTATTTCTAAATCTTGAAATCTATTTTTCCTTGAATCGAGCATTCTAACGAGCTTTTAGACTTTGATCATTTATTGACTGAGATTCAGAAAACTATTATTCCTCAGTTGAAATCCATTTCATTTAAATATTATTGTTATCGTTCTTGTGAGCAATTGTTTGCTCACTCTTGCACTAATCATTGCAGCTAAGCCAGAAAAGCAGGACGAGCCGTCCATGAGTAAAGGAAAGGGCAAATTGCAGAAGTAGCTTAAGACTTGTTGTCTATTTGATGTTTTATGTAACAAGACTTGTTTAAATTATGTTCTATTCCGCATTGATGTATTAAGGTTAAGATAACCTGGGATTTGATTGTTTAACAGTTTGGTGATGTAACCCATTTTGGGAAGATGTTTACTTAAGTTTATTTAATTGTTCTTAATTATGGGTAGTTAGATGTGAATGTTTGAGATAGTGAACACCAAATCAGTGGAAATTAAGTACCCGGATTTGGGGGTGTCACAGTTAAAGCTTTAGTAAATGGATCTGCAATGTTGTCTTGAGAGTCCACATGCTCCAGGGTGACATCTCCTCTTTCAATGATCTCTCTAATCAAATGAAACCGCCGCAACACGTGTTTGGATTTTTGATGAGACCTGGGTTCCTTAGCCTGCGCAACAGCTCCATTGTTGTCACAGAATAAAGGTACGACTTCTCTAATGCTAGGAACCACTCCAAGTTCAGTTATGAACTTCTTCATCCAAACAGCTTCCTTTGCAGCTTCACTTGCAACTATGTACTCTGCCTCTGTTACTGAATCAACAACTGTTTGCTGCTTGGAACTCTTCCAACTCACCGCGCCACCGTTTAAGGTAAACACATACCCTGAAACGGATTTACTGTCATCTTGGTCCGTTTGAAAACTTGAGTCTGTATAGCCCTCTAGTTTCAATTTAGACCCACCGTAGACAAGAAATACATCCTTAGTTCTTCTTAAGTACTTTAGGATGTTTTTCACTGCCTTCCAGTGCTCTTCTCCTGGATTCGACTGATATCTGCTCATTACACTAAGTGCATGAGCGACATCTGGTCTAGTACATATCATACCGTACATGATAGATCCTATTGCGGAAGCATAAGGAATCTTACTCATACGGTCTCTCTCCTCAGGTGTCTTTGGGGCATGTTTCTTGGAGAGATGTATTCCATGGCTCATCGGCATGAGACCTCTCTTGGAATCTTCCATGCTAAACTTCTTTAGCATCGAGTCAATGTACTTTCCTTGGGTCAAGCCTAGCATCCTTTTAGATCTATCTCTATAGATCTTTATCCCCAAAATATAGGATGCCTCACCCAAGTCCTTCATGGAGAAGTGTTTAGATAACCAAATTTTGATCGACTGTAGCATAGGAACATCATCCCCTATCAGTAATATATCATCAACATATAATACAAGGAATGAAACAGCACTCCCACTAACCTTCTTGTACACACAAGGTTCATCCTCATTTTTGATAAAATCAAACCTTTTGATTATCTCATCAAAACGGATGTTCCATCTTCGAGAAGCTTGCTTCAATCCATAAATGGATCATTGTAGCTTACAGACTTGGTTTGTTCCAACCGTTGAAACAAAACCCTCTGGCTGTATCATATATACATTTTCCTCAAGCTCTCCATTGAGGAAGGCCGTTTTCACGTCCATTTGCCAGATCTCGTAGTCATAATAAGCTGCAATTGCAAGCAAAATCCGAATGGACTTGAGCATAGCTACTGGTGAGAAGGTTTCATCATAGTTAACTCCGTGTCTTTGTTTGAAACCTTTTACAACTAGTCGGGCCTTATAGGTCTCTACCTTGCCATCTGCTCCAGTCTTTCTCTTAAAGACCCATTTACACCTAATAGGCTTAATGCCCTCAGGTGGTGAAACCAAAGTCCATACTTGGTTTTCATACATGGAGTCCATCTCGGATTTCATGGCTTCTAGCCATTTCTCTGAGTCTTCACTACTCATAGCCTCTTCGTAAGTCAATGGATCATCATCATCTATGATGCGTACCTTATCATCATCCTCTATGATGAATCCATACCTATCAGGTATCTTCGGTACTCTTCCAGATTTACGAATAGATAGTGGTACAGTAGGTTCTTCTACTTGGTTAGGTACCTGACTTTGATCCGTAGTATTTTGCGGTTCTTGAACTTCTTCAAGATATATCTTACTCCCACTGACCCCTTCAAGGATAAACTCCTTTTCCAAGAAGGCAGCGTGTTTCGCAACAAACACCTTTTGATCAGTAGGATGATAGAAATAATACCCTGATGTTTCTTTAGGGTATCCCACGAATCTACACTTGTCGGATCTAGTCTTCAGCTTATCATGTTCAAACCTTTTGACATAAGCTGGACAACCCCAAGTCTTAACATGCTTAAGATTTGGTTTCCTCCCTATCCATATCTCATATGGAGTCTTTGGGACGGATTTGGTAGGTACCTTGTTAAGTAGGTATGCAGCCGATTCTAGGGCATAATCCCAGAAGGATACTGGAAGGTCGGTAAAACTCATCATGGAATGAACCATGTCCAATAATGTTCGATTTCTCCTTTCAGATACACTATTCAACTGTGGCGTCCCTGGTGGAGTCCATTGTGAGATTATACCATTTTCTTTGAGACAATTGAGAAACTCATTGGTTAAGTATTCCCCTCCTCGATCCGATCGAAGAATCTTAATACTCTTACCAATTTGCTTCTCTACTTCACTTCTGAATTCTTTGAACTTTTCAAACGATTCAGATTTGTATTTCATTAAATACACATATCCAAATCTAGAATGATCATCAATGAAAGTAATAAAATAAGAATACCCTCCTCGTGCATTCGTTGTCATAGGTCCACATACGTCTGTGTGTACCAATGCTAACAACTCTGTAACTCTTTCTCCTTTTCCAGTAAAAGGAGATTTAGTCATTTTACCCATGAGACAAGATTCACAAGTTGGATATGATTCGTAATCAGATAGCTCTAAAAGCCTATCTTTATGCAACTTGGATAATCTTGTTTCATTGATATGACTGAGTCTACAGTGCCACATAAAGGTATAATTAACATCATCTCTTTTCCTTTTCTTAGTTTGTTCAATTTGAAGTATATTTTCATGCAAGTCAAGTATGTAAAGTCCATTCAGTAGATTGCCAACACCATATAAAACATTTTTATTATAAATAGAACAACTATTGTTCTTTATTATAATATCAAAATCCTCCATATCCAATACAAAAATTGAAATAATGTTTCTAATGAGTGTCGGAACATAATAACAATTATTTAAACTAATGAACTTGCCCGAAGGCAGTGCTAAACAATAAGTCCCTACAGCTAATGTATCAACCTTTGCTCCATTTCCCACTCGTAGGACGACTTCATCCTTGTTCAGCTTTCTACTTCTGCTTAGTCCCTGCATATTATTACATATGTGAGAACTACAGCCGGTATCCAATACCCAAGTAGAATTTTGACTTTCAGAAAAATTAATTTCAATCATGAACAAACCTAGATCGGAAGTCGAAGCTTCTCCAAGCTTCTTCTGGTCCGCAAGATACTCCTTACAGTTCCTCTTCTAGTGTCCCGGCTTATTGCAATGGTAGCAAATTCCTTTGCTATCTGGATCAGTTTCTTTTTATCCTTTCTCTTCGCCTTGCCCTTAGCCTTCTTGTTTTTCTTCTTTTCAGAAGATCCCTTGGGCCTCTTCCTTTTCTTGGAAGAATCATCCACTAGTAAGACTTGGTTCTTGTTGGATGAGAAGTGACCTTCAGTAGTTTTCAGCATGTTAAGTAGCTCAGGCAAGCTGACGTCCAACTTATTCATGTGAAAATTCACAACAAATTGTGAGAAGGTGTCCGGGAGTGACTGCAAGATCAAATCTTGACTTAACTCCCCATCCATCACGAACCCAAGCTGTCCAAGTTGTTCAATCAGATTGATCATCTTAAGGACATGAGTCTCAACAGCAGTGCCCTTGGTCATACGAGATCGGAAGAGCTCCTTAGATATCTGATATCTAGCAGTCTTACTTTGCTCACCATACAACTCTTTGAGGTGCAGCAATATAGTAGGAGCATCCATAGTTTCATGTTGACGCTGAAGCTCGTTATTTATGGATGCGAGCATGATGCATTCAGCTAGGATTGCATCATCTTGCCACTTTCTGAAAGTAGCAATCTCTTCCTCAGAGGCTGATCCTGCAACATTTGCAGGGACTGGCGAATTTAGGACATAAGAAATCTTTTCAGCAGTGAGAACAATTCTCAGATTCCTTAACCAGTCCGTGTAATTCGGTCCGGTCAGTTTGTTAGCATCAAGTATGCTACGCAGTGATAGTGAGTTTGACATTTTTAAATTCTGCATGTGAAATAGACAACATTTTAGGATATATTCATTTTATTAATTACCAAAATAAATTAGGTCTTTATTTAAATTGGTATCTCCCACTATTTTCATCAAACTATATTACCCTCATTATATAGTTCGACAATTCTAATTAAAGATTTGCTAGTGAGATTAAGGATCCCATTTCAAATGTATATAGCCTTGTGGTGACACAACAAACGATATATATATAAATAAATAGGTAGACAACTATTGTCAATTATATCACTATGTAACTCCTTTTATTTTGCCTCTTAGATTATTTTGATCAAGTGGTGACACATTCGAATCAAAATTATCCAAGTTAAATCCAACCTAGCACTTCCATATATTCGAAAGAAAAACACTATCCTTGTTGTGACACAACAAAACAGCATCGTTCAGTCTATTTATAAGCATCAAATGTGATAAAGCAACATCTTAAATATTTAATACTTGCCTTGTGGTGACACAACAAACTCATATTAAATATTTAATACTCTATTGCTTTACCATGCTAGAAGGCGACGTTCGATATTCCAAATATCTTTGAATGCTTAGGACTTAATATAATATCTTTGAGGGTTTATTATTATTAGTCTCATCTTGTTTAGCGCGCATGCACATATATATATATATATAAAATACGCGTCATATTATTTAACATGTGAAGCATGTTGTATAATATATACATAGTAAGCATGCACATATAGAATACTATATTCTACCCGGACTAATTATGGACTTTTATTCTAGTTTGGTTCACTAGAGCCACCAAGTGAACCAAAAGGTCAAACCTAGGGTGCAAGAATAAAATTTAAATATAACTATTACATTTAAACCCGGGCTCCAATACAAACGGGTCTTCAAGCGCTCGTTGCTCCTTTGTCTCCAATTCTTCAAAATTAATTCTAACTAGTCCAATTACATAAACTATTTACAATAAATAGAAACCTTGATCAGCAGTCAAGGGGAAGTACATAGCAGGGAGATAGAATTTACATTAAGAAAAATTAGAGAAGACGAGGTACGCAGACCCCATTTATAAAAACCCATACATTCTAGCATCCACTAAAATAAATCCAATCACACATTGGTCAATAGTCCATAATCAATCCCTATTTATTATCATACATATCTCTATATGTATCAATAAATAATATTCATCTCATGAATTATAAAACCATTCCATATATGCATTGAACCAAATCCAAATTAAACTCCTTTAATTTTAGCAATCTGAAATCCTATTCCAGATAAAATAAACATCTTTATTTTAAACTTATATCAATTAAATAAATAATTTATTTTAATTGAAGGAAAAATATTTTTCTCGGATTCTGTTGTCCGGCGCAACTGTGCCCAGAATGAACTGGGAATCGGCGCAGCTGCGCTGAACCCCAGAAACGATTTTTCTGGGTTTGGGCGCAGCTGTGCTCTAGAATGAACTGGAGCCGGCGCAGCTGCGCCGCGCAGCAGATTCGGGAAAAATGAATTCTGCCCAAAAATTTCGATCCAATCGCATACCATACACACATGGAGTCATCAAAATCGATAATTAGCACAAGATTAGTCTCTAATACCACTGTTAGGATTGTATATAGCGCGAACATGCAATCAAATTACATAAATAGTGCGGAAGCGCGATAAAACGGATTCTAAAATTTTTTATACAAACCATCACCAAGATCAATCTATGTGCTCAATTAACGATATAAACGAAAGAGATAGAGATTAAGAAATTATACCCTCGTAGAACCGTGCTTCCTCGGGTACAAGTTCAACTCCAATTCCTTCGCATTCTCCTTGAATTTCACGGATGAGATTCCTTCCTTTGATCAGCGTTAGCCACCCAAGTGTTTGGCCTCTAAAGGTGATCCACCAAGGAAAAATAGTTATTCAAGAAGTTGGGTATTAGCAAAACCCTAGTTTCTATCTCTATAGAAATTGTAAGTACTCTCCACAATCTAATGCAAGAGTATGTAACCCTAATCTATGATAAGACTCCTCTTATTTATAGATGTAGGAATAACCCTTCCCTAAACTATTTAGGATTAGGGTTTCTACTATAATTAAACTCCTTTAATTAATTATGCTCCTAATCCAATTAGGAATTCATGGGAGAGTACTTCTATTAATTAAATCCCAATCCCTATTAGGAATTAAATAATAGTAATAGTAATAATAATAATAATAAGACTCCTCTTATTAATTTATATTTAATATTTTCAAAATATTAAATAATAAATATTAAGCTATTTAATTTATTCTATCTCCATAGATTAAATTAAATACACTTAACTTATTATTACAGTTATGCCATTTACTTCTTAAATAAATATTTTTCTTTTGCGGTGTGACCCTTTAGGTTCTTGATGAGTGTGTTTTATATACACAAATTGGGTACTTTTAGCCTTAATAATTTGTAAGTCTTTAGTTATTTCGTTTGGTTTTATGTGTTTTCATCTTATTGTTGTGTAATGTAGTTTTGTATTACTTTATATGTATTTGTGTGCTTTTATGTATTTTTACGTTGTTTTGTAGGTATTGAAATAAAAGCCCTTGGGATCAATGCCTTTTCGGCGTGAACTTGGCATTTCAGCTGCTTGTTTCTCAATTTCACCCATGATCGAATCCGAATCTCTCAAAACTCAAAGAACGAAAGTTGTAGATTTTGATCTTAGCTTTCCAGAACATCTAGAATCATCTCATTTGAAGTTCGTATGAGAGAGTTATGGTCATTTTGCCATCGGATTTTGCATGCATTTTGCGCAGCAGTTGCTTCGGGCTCAATTTGAGCCTTGCTACGGCCTGTATCTCGTCCAGCTCTAGTTATGAAAGTTGTATAGCTACTTCTTAGCTTTCCATAGCCTCCTTAATCGCCTTAATCCGAGTTTGGACGAAGAAGTTATGGCCATTTTATCTGAGCTCGCCGGGGCGGGAATTTCCTACACAAATTCCTCGCCGCGGCGAGTTCGCGCCGGGGCGAGAAAACTTAGGCCAAAATCCTCGCCGAGGCGAGCTCGCCTGTAGCAGAAAGCTAAAATGTGCGGGATTTTAGTCTATTTTGGTGTGCTAAGCTAGGTTAGGCATCCAAGGGGTTTATACTAACAGAGGAGGCACGAAAATAGGAGCAAGAGGAGATAGAAATCAGCAACTCTAGGGAGAAGAGGCTACACAATACATCAAATTAGAGGGCCAAAGTGCTAAAATCAAGCTAAATCAAGCAAGGCCAAGGAGCTAAAGCATCAAGGATTGCAAAACCATGGAGGAGAAGCTAGGGTTCATCATCAATCCATCAAACATCATATGAAAATCTACAAAAGTGGTTTTATCTCTAGTTTTCCCTTCTATTTTGTAATCCAACATGATGTATAAATTGAATATGTTGTTATTTGTAGTTTCCATGACCTAAAACTTGTTTTCTAAGATTTCAATGGAACCCAATACATAGTTTGAATTAATGCTCTCTCTTTGATGTTGGTTAATTATTTGTGCTTGGATATCATAATTTGTGCTTTATATATTAATTACCTAGCTAGTAATTACCTTGGGAACTTATATGGAATTGAGAGAGGAAGTATAGGTTCAGACCTTATTATGATATCATGTGAAAATTAGATATTCTTATGGGTAATTTATGAAATTATGTGACGTGTGTTTTATTTATTACCCTCATGAATGGATAATTTGATTGTATTTAGGATAAACATATACCTAAATATCACATGTATCCATTGGAGAATCCATGCTTAATGATTTCTATTGCGAAAGTTGGTAATTGATGGAGTAGTTAATGAGGTTTTGTGACATACACCTTACTAATTGTTCTTGATATGAGAATCTTGCTAGTGTGTAGAATAGAGATATATCTATACACCGTAATGGGGAATACGTATTTGACCATCGAGAGAGGCTTAGACATACTAGTGATTTAACTAGTTGAAAAGAGAGAGTTAGGACATTCAAATGAAGTGTTGGAGGAAATTGCAATCTTAGACTTGTTAATATTAGATTTCATTATATTAATGCTTTCTATAGTTCTTTGATTATTTGTTATCTTCATTATTGCAAAACAACAAAAACAATTATCGTTTGTTTAAATAAGATTGAGATGATAAAAGGTTAATACTTGGAAAAGACTCGTATTGATCCCAAGGGCTTTTATTTCAATACCTACAAAACAACGTAAAAACACATAAAAGCACATAAATACATATAAAAGTAATACAAAACTACATTACACAACAATAAGATGAAAACACATAAAACCAAACGAAATAGCTAAAGACTTACAAATTATTAAGGCTAAAAGTACCCAATTTGTGTATATAAAACACACTCATCAAATACCCCCAAACTTAAACCTTTGCTTGTCCTCAAGCAAAACACACAAACTATAAAAATTAAACATTTCTAATAAAAACATATCTTGAGCAATGAGTTAATAAGCTAACCAATGGTCTCAAAGCATAAACACATGAAAACTCAAGGAAACTTTCAAAACGTTGCAAGTTTAGATTTACAATTAGCTAGTTATAGCTTGCTTTAGGTCCCTTCCGTGTGTGTGTGTGTAAGTACCCAATAGCACTAAACCAAACAAGCTCGGATGAAGCTATGCAACCACATTACCTTATGAAATAATCAAAATAAACTCCGAAACAACATGCTTAACACATCACTAAATACAAAGGTATACAAATCATGATTTCCAAAATTTTGAAATCAAAAGACTCTAGGTAAGTGCATTTTATGCTCCATCTTATCCTAAGTCCACTCTTGTGGGTGAGTGTATTTTACGCTCCATCTCAACTCAACACAAGATTTGATATAAAAAAACTTTCTTTCTTTTCTCATCAAATTATAGGAGAGTGCGTCTTACGCTCTATCTCCCCTAAGCATGTGTCCATGAGTGAGTGCGTTTTACGCTCCATCTCAACTCACCACATGACCATCAATTCAAACACAACAAATTTGGACACCTTGCTTCGAGTGATGTTTAAACGAGTTCTAGAGTTTATAGATATTTCTCACAAGCATTCGGTTATAAAAGCCTTCTCTAAGCACACAACTAGCTCAATACTCATGGGTAGGTGCAAAAGAGTGAAAGGACGCATAAGCAAAACAATAACCACAATAACGATTAAGCACCAATACCAAGCAACATTTATCCATTTTCCATGAGTTAGAAACTATTCAATCAAGTTCTTATCATAGACCATGAATTGTAGTTCAAATCAAATTAAAACAATACTCAAGAGACACATCCTAAAAATAATTTTTATTTTATTTTTTTTTAAAAAAAGCAAATAAACATTAAAAATGCACAAATAACTAACACATGCTATGTAACTATGATGCCAATGCTATATGAGTTCTCCATATTAAACCGGTCGTGAATAAATCAATTAGAACAATTCTAATTTTATTTAAATAAATAAATTAAACTATTTAATTCATTTAAATAAATAATATTTATTCTACAATAAGGGTAAGCCCCCTTAGCGATCAACGACTTTCCAGATAATATAGATTTCAACATTAATCACAAAAGAACCTTTCAGTGAATAGTTACCATACAATTCAATCCTTCTACCATACAATGTCCCAATTAAATATAAGACATGGATTTACTGTCAAGTCTTATTTTATTTAATTATATGTATTTCGATTCCCAAATGCACAACTCTAAATAATACAAATTAGAAACTTTCTGATTTCATTCTGCCTTGGCCAAGGACTACTGAGTTGTCATTTATCGAATCACACGGGACATTCACATCTTTTACTAGACGTGGTAGATTCTTTGTTGATCATTCACCTATCTCCATGCACAACTTATTATACCCAATCATACCCTTTGTTATACTCCAAAGGTCTTAAGGGACATGTCAAAGTATAACTCATCATACACAAGATACTATGATGATCTCAAGTCCAAGGATCACTTGTACTACTATCACTAGAGGAATTCCTATTGACAGGCGAGTAAAACTCCATTAGGTATTCCTTAGCGAGCCACGTTCAGTGAACTTATTCTCCAATAAGCACCTACATACTTGCTTTAGTGTCTCCACATAAATGATTATGAGATCAATCATCCTCTTCCTAAGAGCAAGCAACGTATGTACTAATCTATCTGAATTCACTAATCCCCTATTTAGTAATCCAACGATTAGGAACGATTTTAGTTTATGAGCTATCTAGAATTTATATCTCATTATGATCACCATCATGATTCTAAAAGCATTGCTCAAAACTATGGGTTTATCACATTTAATATAACAGAACCATGTAGATAATATAAAATACCTTTTAAGAAAATCAATTCTTTTATTAATAAAAGATTAAGATTACAAAGTATATGCTACATCATATCAAATATGATTGGCTTGTCTGCATACTACTTTCAATATATCCAATTTCAGACAGTCAATGGGTGAGCCCAGTCCAGGTAGTTCCAAAGAAATCTGGAATCACAGTTGTCCAGAATGACAATAATGAGTTGATGCCAACAAGAATGTAAACAGGATAGAGAGTGTGCATTGATTACAGGAAGCTGAATGCAATAACTAGAAAAGACCACTTTCCTCTTCCTTTTATTGATCAAATGTTAGAAAGATTGGCATGTCATGCTTATTATTGTTTTCTAGATGGATTTTCAAGTTACAACCAAATTATGATAGCCCTAGAAGATCAAGACAAAACCACCTTTACATGCCCCTTTGGTACATTTGCCTATAGAAGAATGTCATTTGGACTTTGTAATGCCCCAGGTACCTTCCAAAGATGCATGGTAAGCTTGTTTTCTAATCTTCTAGAAAATTGTATTGAAGTTTTTATGGATGATTTCACAATTCATGGTGATTCTTTGGATGCATGTTTTGATAATTTAACTAAAGTGCTTAATAGATGCACATAAACTAATCTTGTTCTAAACTGGGAAAAATGTCATTTTATGGTAGAACAAGGGATAGTACTTGGCCATGTTGTTTCTTCTAGAGGTTTAGAGGTTGATAAAGCCAAAATAGAAATTATTGCTGCATTACCTTACCCTGCAAAAGTGCAGGAGATTCGTTCTTTTCTTGGACATGCAGGTTTCTATAGGAGGTTTATCAAGGACTTCTCCAAGATATCTTTGCCTTTGTGCAAGTTGCTATAGAAAGATGTGGAGTTCCAGCTTACTGAAAAGTGCAAGGAGGCTTTTGACAAGCTGAAAAAATTGTTGACCTCAGCACCTGTGATCCAACCACCAAACTGGGAACTACCCTTTGAGATCATGTGTGATGCAAGCAACTATGCAGTAGGAGCTGTTTTGGGCCAAAGAGTGAATAAAACTGTCCATGTCATTTACTATGCTTCCAGGACTCTCAATGCTACTCAAATAAACTACTCTACGACTGAGAAAGAACTTTTATCAGTTGTTTTTGCTTTAGATAAATTTAGATCTTATTTATTAGGAACTAAAGTAGTAGTTATTCTGATCATGCTGCTCTCAGGTATCTCTTGACCAAAAAGGACTCAAAGCCAAGAATTATACGATGGATTCTGCTGCTACAAGAATTTAACTTGGAGATTAAAGACAAGAAAGGAGCAGAAAACCAGGTTGCAGATCACTTGAGCAGACTGGTGAGGGATGAGGAGATACTACCATTACATGATTCCTTTCCAGATGAACATTTGCTTACAATCACTGAGGAAAGGCCCTGGTATGCTGACATTGTAAATTACTTGGCAAGTTCATATGTTCCTAGCAAGTTCTCTAGACATCAGAAAGATAAGCTTAGGAGTGATGCAAAATATTATGTTTGGAATGATCCACATCTGTGGAAATTCTGTGCTGATCAGGTAGTTAGAAGATGTGTTCTCCATAATGAATTTCATTCCATTCTATCTTTTTGTCATTCATATGCTTGTGGAGGTCATTTTGGACCCAAAAGAACTGCTCACAAGGTTTTAGAATCTGGTTTTTATCGGCCTACTATTTTTAAAGATTCTTATATGTTCTGTAAGACATGTGCAAATTGTCAAAAGACAGGTAACATCTCACAAAGAAATCAAATGCCACAAACTCCTATTCTAATTATTGAAATCTTTGATGTATGGGGTATTAATTTTTTGGGTCCCTTTCTTGTTTCTTTTGGTAATGTTTATATTCTTTTGGCTGTTGATTATGTTTCAAAATGGGTGGAAGCCAAAGCCACCAGGACTGATGACTCTAAAGTTGTTGCAGATTTTGTCAAATCTAACATCTTTAACAGGTTTGGAATTCCAAGAGCCATTATCAATGATAGAGGAACTCACTTCTGCAATAGGGTGTTAGCAACATTGTTTAAAAGATATAGTGTGATACACAAAGTTTCTACATCCTATCATCCTCAAAGTAATGGCCAAGCTAAGGTATCTAACAGGGAAGTCAAGTCCATTTTGGAAAAAGTAGTCAACCCAAATAGGAAATATTGGAGCCTGAGATTAGAAGATGCACTTTGGGCCTACAGAACTGCCTATAGAAACACCTATAGGTATGTCACCTTATAGGTTGGTATTTGGTAAACCTTGTCACTTACCTGTGGAACTTGAACACAAAGCTTTTTGGGCAATCAAGCACTGTAATATGAAGATGGATGAAGCTGGGGAGCATAGGAGGCTACAGTTGCAAGAGCTTGAGGAGTTGAGGAATGAATCATATGAAAGCTCTAGAATTTACAAGGAAAAGACCAAAGCCTTTCATGATAAACAAATCTTAAGGAAGACTTTCACTGTTGGACAAAAAGTTCTCCTTTTCAATTCAAGGCTAAAGTTGTTTCCAGGTAAACTACGTTCTAGATGGGAAGGACCTTTTGTGATTACTAATGTTTTTCCTTATGGTGCAGTTGATATTCAGAATCCAAGAATAGGGAAGACTTTCAAAGTTAATGGACACAGGTTGAAACCCTTCTATGAAGGATATAAGGCACATGTGGAGTTACTGGATTTGATGGATCCAGTTTATGGAGATTGAGAGAGGAAAGATGTCGAGCCAATGACATTAAACACGGGAAGCTACTTGGGAGGCAACCCAAAATTCAGATTTGATTTTCTATCCCTTTACTTTTTATTTTTTTTGTTAGTTGCATGCTAGTTAGTAGTACTTTCTTCTTTGCATGATTGTCTTCCATTGGGGACAATGTAAGGTTTGAGTGTGGGAGAGAGGTTTAGGTTATTATTTGAGTTATTAGATTTAGGATATGATATGCTGGATATGATGTTCTGAAAAAAAAATTTGAAATTTTTTCTAACTCTACAGTCGTAGTGTTCTACTGGACTTTTTGAAGGTTGAAATCATAAAATGAATATTGATGCTTATTTGCAGGATTTGATTTGATGCTTTATTGACTGATGAATAATGATGACTTAGTTAGTATCCATTGACTAATTCTGAATCTGGATTGTTTTGCATGAATACTTGAATATGAGATGCATGTTTACTTGATTAAGTTATTTGTGGGATTATACTTTGTGCACTGATTTTGTGACTCAGGAGTCGTTTTGACTATTTATGTTGTTTACAGAACCGTGGAAAAAAAGAAGATGAGATATGGTAATTATGAGAACAACAATGTTGGAAAGAAGAGAGAAAAAGAAAAAAATACAGATTTCTTGTGGTGGAATGAGATGGAGCGTAAAACGCACTCACCCATAAACACAAGAGCGAGATGGAGCGTAAAACGCACTCGCTGGAAAGTCATAAGTGGGATGGAGCATAAAATACACCTACTTGAAGAGGAAAAAAAATGTGTGAAAGGTGAAATGGAGCATAAAATGCATTCACCTAAGGAATTGAAAAACTGTTGGTTCTATGGTTGAAAAGAATTGCAGGAGAATCAATTTTTGAGTTATGAGTCAATGTACACGGTTGTTGTTCCATGATAATTGAGTTGGGTATTTATGTTGATCGTATGAGAGTTATCTATGTGGATATGTTCTGATTTGGAGGATGTTTTGTGGGGAATGACAGAGTTATTGTTGTGAGTTGGTTGATAGGGTATTGATCAGGTTCTGTGATGAGTATGGATGTTCAGTGCTGTTTAAATTGAATTTGATACCTTCGATAGTTGGGAGAATGAGTTAGATTAATTTTCTTGATGATTCTTGTTTGGTTTACATGAGGACATGTAAAAGCTAAGTGTGGGGGAATTTGATAGGTGCATAATATCTGATTATTTTCATTCCTTTATGCTTAGTTTAGTTGCATGTTATCTGTCATATGAGCTGATTTAAGGTATTTATTGATTTATAGAAGAATTTGATGTGATTCTGCAAAAATGTATTTTAATGTTGAGTTTTATGTTGTTTTGCAGAATACTCTACGATCGCTGGGTAAAGGCTCTACATTCGTAGTGTTAGGATGTAATCTGGCAGCTCGACGATTGCAGGAAGGCTAGGCAGAGTTGTTCGACGATTCCTAGTTCCACTCTACGATTGCCGAGATTCACTCTACGGCTGGGCTCATAACACTTTATGTTTTCAGTCCAGTGGCAAAGTTACTCTACGTCTGACGAGAGTTACTCTACGATGGTGCTCTTTACTCTACGATTGACAAGTTTACTCGGTAGTTAGTTACTCTACGATTCTGAGGTTTACTCTACAATCGCGATAAGTGTTGGTGCGTGGTATACTCTATGTTTTTGGTCGACATGCAGATTTCCAATTCTGAGTAGGATTTGAAACATTGAAACTTAAAGATATGATTCCTAACAGGATTTGGAGATGAAGTTTCAATCATACATGGAAAATATCTCTGAAGTAGAGTTTGATATGGAATCTGAGTTGAAGATAAATATAGAAACTGATGCCTAACTGGAAAAGAAAACAGAAGAAGACTTGGATTTGGAAATAAAATCTGATTTGATAAGGAAGCTACTTAAAGCTGGATTGCAGAGTTTGACAAGGATTTAGAATCCTACCATATCTACAGAATGAAGACTTCCGAAGTAGAATTGGATTAGAATTCTTCTAGGTTTTAGAGATTTATCTATAAATACCTATCACTTGTAATCATCCAACACAATTCATTATCCATTATTCTTGATCTTAGACTTTATTAACATGCTAGCTTAGTTATTTTATTCAGTTCTGAAGGGATGTGGAACCATATTTATAGTTAATATAATACTTGAGTTATATTATTGATTCCTTCGTGCATGAAATTTATTCTGATAATCCGGTTGAATTTCTTATATGTTATTCAGTTTACTAATTTGGTTTCTGTAAGATTAAATTGGTGAATTGTTATCATCTGCTAGATTAAGGTATAATATTAAGCAAATGATGTTGTATCTGATCACAGGTAGTACTTAATAATATTTGATTGTGGACAAGCTTTTGGGTATTATTAAGGTTATCAGAAGGCAAGTTAAATAATCCCTGATAGTGTGATTGTTGCTTGGAACAACCTAATTCTCTAATTCTTAATGCTTCTGTGATATTAAATCTAAACTGATAGTTTTGGGTTATATAACAGTTAAAGTCTAGTGGGGGTGATTGTCACATTAGATTTAACACCTAAGGAGAATTTCGGATAATTGAGCGATTGCTAATCATCTAGGGTTGTTAATTTCATTGAAGGAAGAAATAATATTAACTTGATTATTCTATTACTGTAAATTGGTGAAGCTGAACTGAAGAACTGAAGCTTTAATTTATTTAACTATCTTTATTATTGTAACCTTGTTTTCTTTAGTTAATCATAATTCAAAATCCCCAATCTTTTAATTACTGTTTTTAGTTAGAAACATCAGAATAAATTTAAAACAATATCATTCTCTGTGGGATCGACCCTTGCTTATTGCTATACTATGCTTAGTTTTGAGTTCGTAGAGTTAAGTAAGGTTTTTATTTTTGGATTGCTTGATGACAGCTTCCCAAGGAATAAACAAATACACATTTTTCCATTCCACGGAAACAAATCGTTCCATTCAAATCTTGATTCTTACAATCCAAATGTATCATAAATCTATTTTATATCCTAGATAAACCTAGTGATGCTTGGTTCTGAAATTTCGGTGTATTACATATTTCCACGGACAACTTGTTCACTTTACTTTTGGGCTGCCCATTTAGCTGGCCCTAAATGGGGTCCATTTGTATCATGGTGTTGTGTTTGGCTTGAGACAATAGGGCTAATAGCTGGCATAGGAACACAGGTAGCTAGTTACTCTTTCAATGTGATCTGACAATTTTGTTCAGTTTGTAATTTGGTCACTAATATTTCACTATTGTCGCATTGTTAGGCTTATGCAGGATCTCAGACTTTGTAAAGTAACATTCTATTGTGCACTGGCACAAATAAAGATGAAGGGTATCTTGCTCCTCGATAATTATTCTTGTGTATGTATTTGGGTCTTACAGTCATATGGGCAGATCTCAACACATTTGCACTTGAAGTTATTGCCTTCGTCATTGTTAATGCCAAGATTTGTCCACGCGCCCAATTACCAAACTGTGCATCTAATCCTATACAGAAATGAATCACACTCAAAGAGCTGATGGCCTTAGCCGTCGAGGGATAGCTCCAGTGCGAGAATAAGTACAAGCTGAATAAGGTTTAACAATTGAGGTTTAATGCTTTTAGTGCTGAAAAATATTATTATCTGTGAATTAGGGTTTAGCCTTGTATTTATAGTGATCACACCACTAACTTCATGCTCGTCCCCATACGGAAATAGAACTCCTCATTAGGTTAGATACCTTAATAGGATTAAACTGAATCTCCTTAAAGAAAGAAAGTTGAATCATATCCTGACACTTTCCTTAGGAGTTGGAAATTAAATACAGTTAGGATTCCCTAATATTCTCCCACTGTCCAAACAAACTCCTACGCAGGAACATTCCTCCATGTGGACTATGGCCCTCCATATCCATCGGGCCCAAATAAACACACCCCCACATTGCCCTCCAGTCTTTCATTACAATGGAACATTTAATGGAAGAGTACATCATTAAAAGCCCAATAATTAAACGTGAAGACACAAGGCCCAAAACCAAACAAACTGATCGCGTGCCTCAACAATTACACTTGGTCCCGCCATTAGTACCACCACTGAACCAAACTATCCATTACACTGCCTTTTGGGAAACGTGCAAATATAAAAAGTCAGCCCTTTCAAAACCCTTTCTTCCCCAAAATCAACCGCCACATTTTAGATCTACAATTTCAAAACCATTCGTGCTCCCTCTCTACAATCTCTCCCACCTACCTGCAATCCCTACTTTTTCTGACGAAAACCCCTTCCATTCTCGAAAATTACTTATCCAGCAACGGTCGCCACAAACCCTTCATCCTCCACTGCCCCCCAAACTTCAAGCCAATCGAAAGCCGAAATCGAAACCCAGAAAATGATAAAAGAGTATTCAAATGAAGAAACCTTCACCCACATCAACACCACCTCTACAGTCTCCCCTTACGATATCGCCGGAATACGAGAGCAATACTGTATCCCAACCACCTATGAGATTCGAGCCCCCCTCCACATCGAATGAATGTACCACCGACCTGACAGGTGGACCGCTATCTCTCAGTGCCCTCAGATATGGGGTACGCTTCCCCCTTCACGCTTTCATCATCACCCTCTTAGGGTTCATCAGAGTCGGCTTCGCCCAACTAGTGCCAAACTCCTACATCCACATCATCGCCTTTATCGCCTTCTACCACAGCTCAACATCCCCCTACCATCGACCTCTTTTTCTCCTTATTCTCTATGAGTCGATCCAGGGAATCTAGATTTTGACAAATAAATAAACAACAAAGCAAACAAGTCGAAAAATGCCCATTGATGAAGACTCCTTCCAGCAACAAAGGATGACATTTATAGTGGTTCTACATCTGAGGCCTCAGCACTCGCGAAATTCCTGACTGGGTCGAAGATTCTCGACCCAACATCACCATCGGGGAATTACCCCGAACCCATCTTGAGGAGCTGGTGAAAATAATTGAAAAGCTGCCGATGAAGGAATGGGACTTCAAGCTCCTGAATGACCAATCATGGTTATATGATCACAAATATAACTCCCGAACCTGTTATCTTTCGAACATAATATTGCAACCTCATACTAACCTATTCCTTCGTTTTTATAGTGTCTCTTATCAAACCAATCCCAATTACAGATGTTGGTCAAGCTTCTTCCGCCGACCCCACTGAAGAAACTATCCCACCTGACAACCCAACAACTGAAGACCCTCCTCTAATTTAGCCCATCACAGCTATTCCAATGTCCCAGTCTACATCCTCCTCCATTATACCTACACCCAGTTTCATCGATAAAAGCCTTTTAAATATGCCCCTCTCCGAAAGGAGCACTCTTCTTCAAGCAAAAAGAAGGCGACAAGTAAAGACTGCCAAATAAAACCCTCCACCCGAAGCAGCACAAAACATTCAACCCAACCCCTAAAACTCTGAAATCCTTCAAACAACCTCTACCGAACCAAACACATCTGCCGACCTGATCCCAACCTCCGAAGTGAACCAAACAGATAAAGAAAAGAACATGACAACCCTTCATCCGAACCTCCCACTAAAACATAACATATTGAGAACTCCTCCTACCATCAATCCCCTCCACCTTCCCCCCAACATTTTTCACCAACTCCCAGTCGCATCCAAGAGGCTCCTACTTTAGCAACATTGTAGCCCTAAAACACAGAAGACTTCTCAATCAACCTCTTTGAGCACTTCATTCTTCCCCAAGATGACGAAAGGTTCGAGGGAGCAAGTCTCTGAAAGCTCATAAACCACAATGCCTTGCACCAAAGCCGGGTAAATATTTTTACTTTAATCTTACCACTGTACTCACATATTAAATTCATTAATTAACTCCTTTTCCCTTTGCTCATAGGTCACTGCTATTACCGACCGACATCTAGCATTTGGAAGGCAAAGTACAAACGGTAATAGCCGGCCTGGAGAAAGAAAAGAGTCTTCATCCCAACATCGCCTTCCACTGCAATGAACATCATGCTAAACTAGGGACGGCCAAAAAAACACTGTCGAAGGCGAAAAACATCAAAAAACACTCTTGGACGCCTACGAAACGAGAACAAAGGAAAACGACGCATTTAAGAAGGGTAACCTGGCTTATCACAAGCAAATCAAAACCATGCATGATAAGCTCGAAATAGAAATAAATGCCCACAACACCCTGAAAAAGGAGTTTTCTGATTATACGGCACTGGCCCCTACTAACCGATGCAGTCAAACAGCAAATCTGTCAAGAGTATCTAAAATCCCCCAAACTGATGTAAGAAGTCATACAACAGTTTAATGATAGCTATCAGAGTGCTCGGGACAAGAACAAAGAAAGGATGCTCGTCGCTGGTCTTGACCCTTCCATCCTAGAATCTTCAGACGACGAAGCCGAAGCCTGAAGCAAACCTCCTTCTTCATATCATTGAAAATTTTTGTAATAGTTTATCATATAATCAACTCTTCTAATGTACATCCATGCAATATCAATGAATATATTTTACGAGCAAAATTGAATTTTTATTTCATTAAGTACTTGGACAAAATTACAGGGTCATAAAAAATAACTACTTAATATGCACTATAGATAATACTTTCTAAGTCTCTTAGAATGCCAAGTGTTTTTGACTTTTGTCTCATCCATTGCCCGAAGATGGTAAGTTCATGGGTTCGGCACTTCAATGACCTCATAGGGTCCTTACCAGTTGGGCATTAGCTGTAACGTCCCCAAATCCGGGTCACCTGAACCGCAGACCTGGTTCGTCACTATCTAATACATGCATTATACTATCGATAACTTATAGCGGAAATAAAGAAATATTTACATTGATATAACATAAATAATTCTGTCCCAAGTCTCGAAACCAAGACTACTACAAAATATAACTTAATACATAAGGGTAATTAAGTCTTAGTCCAACACAATAGTCAACGAGTCTTAATATATAATTAAAATGGTAATCTCAACGGTACAAAGCTAATCAGTAGCTTTGCCTTTGCCTTTATCCTTCCCTGAGCTTTCACCACGAGCTCCACTAACTGAAATATTTTAAGGAAAGAAAGGGTGAGCAACAAATTTGCTCCGCAAGTATAATAACAATAATCGCGAATCATCACATGAGTACTTTATAGCTTACAAGAATCAAGACAATAAAAGATAGCTCAGGAACTTGTACAATTTCTACGAATGATCTCTTTAACACAATTGTAGGGCCTCTGTGGATCGAATGGTTTCAATGTTCCCAAACGGAGGAAATATTCTATACTGGGTAGTCATCATGACATAGAACTCTTACTAGAATCACCAGAAATTTGTCTAATAACCCAACATACTAATACAATAGGTGATCAGCCTAATTTACCCGGTGTTATGCATAACCCCTTTACATACTGTTCGCATGCGTGTTGGTTCCCCGACATACATACTATTTCCCCTACTATGAGGGTTGTTCATCTCAGCTTTACATAGGAATCCAAACCAAACAATTTGATCGGATAGCTTTACTTAACAACAATGATGATTAAACATATGTCTAGCCGAAACAATTGACTTTGACATCTATCTTATGTAGTTCATGGAATATAGAACTTGAAAGCTTTAATAACATGCGTTGAAGCATAGCTAGGTAACGTGAACGATTATCTGTTAATTCTAAGAGTACTTGTAATATGACAATGATTGTAGTAAAGGAACCTGTACAGAATATCTTGAATAAGATAAGAAACTCGCTTAATGGAGTAATACTTATAAACAATACATAACTGAATGAATTTAGAGAACTTGCCCGAATATAAATTGAGTTAAGTTAAGAAACTTACAATAATATAGGATACTTGCTCAATCAATAAATAACTCGCACAATAAATAAAAGTTGTGCAGTTGAGAAAACCTGCCCAATATTAAATTGAGTTAGGGTAAGGACACTTGCCCAACACAAGGGTTAGACAAGCGTTAGGAAACTTGCGCAATATTCAACATTTGTATAGGATAGGAAACATATAGGATAGGAAACTTGCTCAATATAATTCGAGTAAGGTTAGGAAAACTTGTCTAGTGCGTCTGCTACAATATTACAACACACGCTCCTTAATATCCTATACATGTAAATACATATTCATATAACAATTAGTCACATAAGGATTAAGTTTAAAACAGACGTTGCATCATTAAAACACATTGATTGCAACCAGGTTACTCAATTTATGCCTTAAGATAACACCGATTTTGTTGACACTTATTATACAATTAAGCAATTAAGACTTAACAAGATATAAATAACTAACTTGTCTAATCATTTTGTACAAAAATATAAGTTTTGGACCCGCTGGAAAAATTCATTGGGTCCGACCTGACCCGGTCCTAACACGGCATTGGCGTTGTGGCGCCAGGTTTAACACTAGAATCGGCACTGCGGCGTAAGCCCGGCACGGCCTAACCCGGTACTAACGCTGCGGTGCCAGGTTTAATATTAGAGGCGGTGCTACGATGCCATCCCCGTGTCCCACCTTCTGCCACGTAGCGTTGCTGTGACGCCAAGCTCAGTACTTGGAAGTGGCGCTGCAGCGTGAGTCCTGTTCTTTTCCTAATTTTCCCCTCGTGGTGACGACATCTATAAGGTTTATGAATGGCGCTGTGACGCCATTCATCAATAGCCGGATTCTGGGTTTAATCTCAGTTCGCGACTTCGACCTCCGATCACTCCAACCTTCACATCTCCTTCTATACACATGCAAATTGGTCCATTTCAGACTCTATGGACTCCTAAGACATAGGGCTATAATATATCAAAAATTTAAAGCTACCCATAAACACTAACACAACCAATTTTTGAGCCAAAGCATAGAACCAAAACTCTGTTTTGTGTTCTTGGTGTTCTTCACCAAAATCAATACCAAATCTTCGTTTTAACTCCTTTTAACTCCATTCCAACTGGGTTATGAAGAAAACCCATGGAACTACAATATTACAACATCAATTAAACTGAACAATTACTCAATCAAGGCTTTACAGTCCTCTAAATCATCTGAAGATCATTTTGTCCAAAAAGTCCAAAGTTTCATCCTTTATGCCAAGGTTCGGATCATTCATTGATTTTGTTCCACTTTGAGGTTATTAATGGCTTACAAGATGTCTTGGTAACAATATAAATCGACCACAACCAACAATTACAACAACAATTGCAAAAAATACTCAAACCCAACGGTTTGAGCTCAAGAACACTTAGAACTTGAAAATTCTATCAAAAATCAAATGGAATGAATTTTTTGGTCAATTGTTTACCTTGTAAATCCCTTATAGGTGCTAAGAAAATTGCTATGCTTGGTTGGATTGAGTTTCTCCTCCCTTCTCCCGTTCACTCTGTTTCTTTTTCTTTCGTGTACTTCTTCCTCTACTTCTTCTTGTTCTTCTACTTCTTCTTGTTCTTCTGCTTCTTCTTCAATGCTCTCTCTCTCTGTATCTCTCTCACTCTCAATCTCTCTCTATCTGCAATTGGTTTAGGGAAGGAATGGGGGAGAAGGATGGCTGAGCAAATGATGGTTGCTTCGGGGGAATGGGAGGGAGTTTCACCCAAGTGGGGATTAGACCTTCAAGAGGGAATGTTGCATAAATGAGAAATCCAATACATGGAGCTCACTGCATGTTGTCTACTGCCGACCACTCTCTCTACTCCCTCATTTGATTGGTCTAAGAGGTTTGGTTGGTTCCCACTTAGAGTAACAAGCAAAAATAAATATCTGAATACATAAACATATACCCGAATACTCCCACTTTTGTACCCAATTTAGTAAATAAATCTATCCAAAATTAAAATAGGTACTCCCATAAAATATTGGGATGTATAAAAATAATAACTACGGGGCTTGTCCATTTATTCAGAATAGTTATATTATACATTTCGGATACCGAATAAAACACAATTGGGCTCAAAATGAAAATCCGACACTTGAAAAAATTATCTCTTCGCACACGTGTATTGCTGAAATTTATTAAGGTCGAAAAAGACGCAAAAATATTATGGCGTGAATAGTGCCTCGGTAAACGTGCCCCGTGAATAGTGATTTTGTGATTTTTGCGAAATCAATATATTCACCCTAACGACACATCAACACATAATAATAAAATAAAAATAAAAATTTATTTTATTCACACATGAACTCGGGTTAGAAGCAAAACTCAAAATTCCTAATTGTTACATTAGCTTTCCGAAGCTTTGGGGCTTCGATGCCTCCACCTCTCGGAGGACCAAATCTCCAACTTCAAATCTCCTCAGTTTTACCCCTTTATTATAGTGCCTGGTTGTTCTCTTCTGGTAAACTGTTAGCCTTACCAAGGTCGACTCCCGAATCTCCTCTAACAAATAAAGATTGAGGTGAAGGCCTTAATCATTATACAACTCGTTGTACTGACTAACCCGTAGCGAAGCAGACCCGGTCTTAACTAGAACAAAAGTATCGGTCCCATAGGCTAGTCTGAATGGTGAATCACTTGTCGTAGTCCGGGGAGTGGTCTGATACGCCCATAGAACACTAAACAGCTCTTCGGGCCATCTCCCATTGGCTTCGTCCAACCTCCTTTTAATTCCATTGAGTAGGGTCAAGTTGGTGACTTCTACTTGACCATTAGATTAAAGAACGATAACCGAAGTCTTCCAATGCTGGATGCCCAAATTCTTCACGAACTCCTCAAACTTTGATTCCACAAACTGTCTACCATTATCTAACACCACAGCGAAACACTATAAACTCCTTAAGAAACTTAAGACATTCTTGTTCCGTGATCGTCAGAAGCAGTTTGGCCTCTATCCACTTAGTCATATAATTGATAGCTACTACCATAAAGTTAACTTGCCCTTTTGCCTTCGACAATGGTCCCAAAATATCAATTCCCCATACGGCGAATGGGATCGGAGACAAGACCGAGAACAATTCTTTGGGCGGCTGATGAGGAATAGGACTGTTCAACTGACATTTAGGGCACTTATGAACATATTCCTCAGCTTCCTTAAAGATAGTAGGCCAGTAGTAACCTTGTTGAAGTACCTTATACGCCAAAGCCTTAGCTCCTATGTGATCTCCACAGACCCTTTCGTGAATTTCCCGAAGTACGTAAACTGCTTCGGACGGAACCAAACACTTCAGTAAAAGGGAAGAAAATGTTTGGCGATACAGATCCCCATCGATAAGTACAAAGTTTGAACTCCTATACTTTCTCTTCTTCGCTACTATCCAATCTAAAGGTATCTCGCCAGTGGCAAGGTAGCTTATGTATAGCGTCATCCAACAGTTCGAACATTTAATCACCATCACTTCTGACCTCGGAATACTCGGGACGTCCATCACCTCCAAGTATACTGATCCACTGAAAGAGCTCACTTCTGTTGTGGCTAAACTGGCCAAAGCATCGACTATAGTGTTGTTCGACCGATCTACCCCTTGAAAAGTAAATGAACTAAAGTAATGCAGCTGATCCTTGACTTCGGCTAATAACTGAGAGTCGCTGAAGATAATTAGCCTTTACACCTCTAAACTCCTTGTTAACCGTAACCCAGCCAAAATTGCTTCATACTCAGCCTCGTTACTAGTCGTCTTAAAGCCGAAGCAGATAGCCTGTTGCACTTTAAATCCCTCTGGACTCGTCAGAATAACACCTACGCCGCTGGCATCCAAAGTCGATGACCCATCCATATGTAGTGTCCATGAGGTCTGAACCTGTCGGACTTCCGAGATCAACCCAACCACCTCTTCTGCATGATCAACGGAATCGGGTTCAGAGAAAGAACATTCTACCACAAAGTCAGCCAAGGCCTGACCTTTAATCGATGTTCGAGGATGGTACTCCAGCACGAACTAAGTCAACTCCATAGCCCAAGCCGCAAGCCGCCCTGATATGTCTGGGTTATTCAATATCTTCTTCAGAGGCTGATCTATGTAGATAACTATCAATCTTCGCTAAAATAGTGTTGAAGCTTCTGACTGGCGGTAATCAAAGCATAGTCGAACTTCTCCAAATTCGGATACCTAGTTTTCGCATCCCGAAGAGCATGGTTAACGTAGTAAACTGGATATTGTTTACCACCTGCCTCCCGAACCAACTCCAACTGCCAATAAGCTCGCTGCCAAGTACAAAAACAAAGGTTCCGAAGGGACCAGCTTCATTAATAGAGGCGACGAAGATAAATATTTCTTTATTCCCTGAAAGGCATCCTCGCACTCTGAAGTCCACTGGAAAGTCTTCTCATTCTTCGGCCCCTTCAAAGTACCAAAAAATAGCAAACATCGCTCTGCCGACTTGGACATAAACCTCGTCAAGGCTGCTATCTGACCCATCAACCATTGTACATCCTTAAATGTTTAAGGAGACTTCATATCCAGAATTGTCTTGATCTTCTCTGGATTCGCCTCAATACCTATTTTTCTAACTAAATACCCTAGGAATTTACCAAAACCAAGGCCAAACGTGCACTTCATCGGGTTCAGCCAGATGTTGTAGTTCCTAATCGTCTGGAAACAGTCCTCCAGATCATTTAAATGTTATCGAACGAATAGACTTTTAACAATCATATCATCCACATAAACTTCCATGCTTCGGCCTAACTGCTTCTAAAACACGTAATTCATCATCCTCTGGTAAGTGGCATCTGCATTCAGCAATCCGAAAGTCATCTTTTTCTAAGCATAAATCACCTGATGCGTGATAAAGGTCGTCTTCAGGATATCCTCCTTATGCATCAAAATTTGATTAGACCCCAAAAAGGTATCCATAAAGCTCAACAAAATATACCCCGATGTGGCTACAATCAACTGGTCGATGTGTGAGAATGGGTAGAAATCTTTCGGGCATGCCTTGTTCAAATTAGTATAATCAATACAGATCCTCCACTTCCCATTCAGTTTCTGAACTAATGCCACTTTTGCCAACCACTCGGGATAGTCGATCTCAAAAATAAAATCGGTCGCTAATAACTTGGCCACCTCGTTATCGATAATCTTTTGTCGCTCCGAGGCAAAGATCCTCCTCTTCTGTCGCATTGGCTTCTTAGTAGGGTCTACATTCAGTTTGTGTACAATAACTTTTTCATCAATCCCGAGCATGTCACTAGGCTCCCAGGAAAAGATGTCCACGTATACCCGAAGCAGCTCAATCAATCCCATTCGAAAGGGCTCCTGCAGACCTGAACCAATTTTTATTGTCTTATCCTTCTTCTCCGGGACCAACTCAATGTCTTCAGTCTCTTCGGTTGGCAGAGCGAGGGGTTCTGCGCTTCCTTCGATAAACGATTCCATCTCGATCGCCATTATTTACCTCTACTGACACCTTCCCACCGCCGAAGATATCAGTGAGTTCCTGTGGCACCTCCGGGCTATATCCAGATCTCCCCTAACTTCGCCAACTCCATTCGGCGTAGGAAACACTTTATTTTGAAATGAGTGATAGAGGTCAACGCTTGCAGTGTCGTCAACTTCGGTCATCCTAAAATAACATTATAAGCAGAGTCCATATGCACGACAAAGAACTTGACCTTGACCTCCACCTATTGAGAAGTTATCCCAAAGATGACTGGCAACTCAATAGTCCCTGCCACCTGAACCTGATCGTTACTGAACCCATACAGTGGAGGCTCCTGTCCAACCTCCATCTTTTCTCCTTCCAAGTCAAGCCTTTGGTAAGCATGGGCATACAATATGTCGACAAAAGAGCCGTTGTCGATCATGATTCGCCTCATGTCCATGGATCCGACTTGGGCAGTGATTGCTAAAGCTCCTTCATGTGGCTCGATAGGTTTCGATGGGTAATCCTCATTAGTGAACGATATTACCATGTCAGGGTATTGTCGTTCCCTCCTGGTAGTTTATTCAAACACTGTCATAACAGAATCCTATACTCCACGCCTTTTCTTTCTAGTTACCTTCCCAACTGATCCACCTATTATTACATCCACCACCCATCAGACTATTGGTGCCGGTTCAGATTGTGGTTTAGGATTCTGATCGGTGTTGTTGTTATTCGTCGTCTTTCCCGAAGCCTCTCGACCAGCAACGAATTGGACCAACTCTTCATTTTGAACATTCTTCTCGATTAAACTTTTCAAGTTCCTACAAACCTCAATGGATTGTCCAGCATCTTGATGATAATCATGATATTTGTTTTGATTCCCTCAATCGTGATGGGTGTTGTTCGGGTAAGGTTTAAAGTATGGCTTCTCCCTCATATGCTCCAATATCGTCGTTGTCGACGCCGGGAAAATCGCTTCTAATGCTAATTATTACCCTTTCCAATTTTAGCCTTTTTATTAGATGATTTTTTGGAGAAGGTCGGCACAAATGTCGACGGGGTTTTGAAAAATCGTTTTTTATGATGAGCCAATTGACCAGAGTCGCCAGTTGGTATATTTGAAATGGATGTACCAACTCATCCGAGCTTCGTTTTCGTAAATCGCTGGCTCATATGTGACTCCGAATTAATTGGCCTGCAAACCGAGATTCATAGAGTTCGGGGGCTTGCTTAAGCGAGGGGAAGGTGTTAGGCACCCCCCGACTTCCGTGAAACACGGTTACCGCAATCTCGTTGCTTTTCCTATCCTTTAATTCTTAAAATGTGTGTGTGCGCGCGTGTGTGCCTATGTGAATGTTGTGGTGAATTTGCATGAAAAAATCATTTGGTTTTTTATGAAAAGTCGTGTTTTAATTTGAGAATGCTTTAGAATGTCTTTCGGCCTATACGAGAAAACTTTATTTTTTTTGTGAGAAAGGTTTGATTTTAATTATCAAAAGCTGTGAGATTTTCATTAGGAGTTGTTTTGGCAAAACAAGAGTTTTTTAAACCTTCGTCAAAATAGGAATCGAGACCTATACGTTGCTTTCGTAAATAAAATAACGGGCAACTTATAGGATCTCTTTAACCCTATGCACAAAGATTTAATAAAACGTTATTTATTTTTATAAAACCATTTTTGTGATGTTTGAAAACGATTTTTTCTTTAGCCCTCTCGTTTAAATAGGAATCGACATTCATTAGCACTTCCAATTTTAAGCCTCGTGGTGCTAATAACCTAATTTGATTGATTTTATGAAAATCTTCATCGTTTAGCTTTGAAATCAGTTTTTTGTGTCGTAAATCAAATCAAGCATTAAAATGCGTGGGGGCTATTCATGGGCATGTGAGCCATCAAAATAACCCCAAACGCCCACAATCACATATTTCACTATTACGGGGCCTTAAACTCGATTTTCAACTTGATATCGTTTTAAGGCCCGACAATTACATATTTACAATAAAGGGTACATCGACCCTACTACATACACTCAAAAATGTCCATCATCGGATTTGGACCACGGGGTCGCGTTCCTAGGCTTAAACCCAAAATTGCTACACACCCACAAAATGGATACTACAAAAAATAAACAACACCGGGTTGCCTAACACACCACGATATCCTAAAATAGCAATCTAAATACACTACGCATAATACATTACCGTAACGAGCTAAAAATCACCAAATGGATATCATCGGGCCATTAGGAAGAATTTCGTTCCGTTAGAACCCTCACTAATAGTCCTTAATCCACGGATCCACAATAATATACAAGAAAAACTACATTTAATATAGCCCGAAGGACAAAAGCTTAACAAAATGATATAATAAAAAATGCTATAAAAAAGGTTTTTCACCTTGCAAATGACACCACGATGCGTATAAACTCGTATATTAAATAGAGTAGAGAGTGTATTTGATACAATCTAACAAAAGGGGTATAAATCCTCACTTTTTCTCTCTTTTCTCTCCTGTCCCGCAGCTGCTTGCTGCTGCTTTTTTTTTCTTTTTTCCAAACTCCTTCTCCCTGGATGAAAAAATGAAGAACTGCATTGATAAAGGCTGCCAGAGGCAGCCGCAGATTGATCCGCGGCTTGACCGCAGATTGATCTGCGGCTAGCCTCGATTCCCCCGCGCCGCACTCGAGTGCCATGTCGTCAGTCGTCCCATCATTGGCCGCGGATTGATCTGCGGCTGGCTGGGCTGATTTTCTCGATTTTCGTATCGCACCTCGACTCTCGTGTCATACTGTTGGTTTTTGCTGAAAGTCTTGTATTTTGCAGTCCGGGAACCACTGGGAAACGTGTCATGTCATTCAGGAATGCTCGTTTCGAATGGCTGCGACATGACATAGGATTTGTATTTGGAGCTTGGTTTCCAAGGGGCGCTGCCCCCCGACCCCCACCAGCTCACCAGCGAGCAGGTAAGCGTAGTGGCCATTAGTCAATTCCTGATATCCGCTCATTGTAGTGTCAGCTTTGATCGCAAGTCGTTGTGGTGGCTTCGAGTGTTCGTACTTATGTCCACCTTTAGTTCTCGTAGGCTGGGTTAATTGACGATTTTGCCCTCCTGTCAAGGTTAGTATACGAAGCGCAAAATTTGGGTGTCTATAGCTGCCCCTCTTTATCATGTTTATAAAATGTTAAATGAAAGGAACATGATAAAGAAGTAGACACCCGATGCATGAATGACGGTGCATAAGAATGACAGTACATACATGATGCAACACATATAGCTCATGATGCAACACAAGATGTAAGGCATGCAAAACATTCGTAAAGGTGTCAATGCATCATGCAATCGTAAATTTATTGTGAGTATCGATCTCAACAGGACTCAATCGCTGATCGCATCGTTGTTGTCGAGTTCCGTCTCTGACAGGTCGTTGCTATAATTGTTATTGCAGATGTCGTGCTCCGTCTCGTAATCGTCGTCGTCTTGGAATCGTCATCATCTCATAACTGTCGGGTCTCGTATCCGATCGATCGTCTCGTAGATGTAGGGTCTGGTCTCTGATGGGTCGTCTCGTCTGTATCAGTTCTCGTCTCCGATTGGTCGACTCGCCTGTATCGGTTCTCGTCTCCGATTGGTCGACTCGTCTGTATCGGTTCTCATCTTCGATTGGTTGACTCGTCTACACCGGGTCTCGTTTCTGGTTGATCATCTCGTCGGCATCGGGTCTCATTTCCGGTTGATCGTCTCGTCAGCACCAGGTCTCGTTTTCGGTTGATCGTTTCGTAAATCACCTCGTTCCTGCCGGGTCCTGCCCCGACAATCGATTCGTCGTGTTCCGCACCGGATTGGTCGAAATCTCGTATTTTATTTTCACATAACAAGTCAAATGGGTTTGAAAAATTGATCAATTACTCTATTATTAACTGTATGATGCATGCTTTTTATTCATGGATAGAGAATGACCCCTGCACAGTCTTTTTGACACTATTTTTCAGAAATGTCGTCACCCGACGCCGTGGTATGTTTGGATCTCGGTCCTCCCATAGGGTTGGTTGGAAGGCTTTTCCGCTGGTTCGACAGTTTGTCGCCGGGCGAAAGGGTTATTACAGATGGTCTTCTGGGACATTCCTGGTCGTTATTATCCTTTCAGGTGCCAACGGGCTTTGCGGAGGGTATTCTGAGCTATTGGGCCCCTGCCCGTCAAGTGTTCAGATTAGGGACAGTGGAGCTGACCCCTACTCTCGAGGAGTATGCCCACTTTACCGTCTTATCTTTGGATGGTCCTTGTGCCAGGGTCACAGCTGGTCCCATGCACCGTCAGTTCTTGACTTTTACTGGGTTGCGGAGGACAGTTCTGTTATCGGTGATCACATCAGACCATCTAGTTCCCCTTCATTTCCTGATTGACCGATTCGGCTCACCCGACAGTTTTCATCTATTCTCTGGTGATTTTTCTGTATCTGAGGAGCGTTGGGGCGCTTTGAGAGTAGATGTTTTGATGGCTTATGTTGTCTTAGTTTTGCATCTGCCATCCGGATCCGATCTATTGGATATGCGAGTTATTGCGGCCACTAGAGCCCTTCAGGAAGATCACACCATTATTCCCATGATACTAGCAGACACCTACATGTCAGCCTCGTATTGTCAGTCTTTCCGAGGCAGAGTATTCAGAGAGAGCTCTATTTTGTTGTATGTATGGTTTATGAGCTATCTCAGCCCCATTGGTCATTTCCGTCGCCATGGGTTTTGCTTCAGCCACGACATAGCCATGCAATTTTCGTTCCGTCCTGTGAGCAGTACAGATGCGGCTTCCTGGATAGAATTCAGGCCAGGGCGACGGAATTCAGGCCAAAATCCTCGCCGGGGCGAGAAACACTTCTGATTCAGCGATATTTTTGGTCCAAAACTCGGGAAATGCTAGGGTTTGGGAGACCCAACTGATATAACACCAAAGTGGGCTGGAACTTCATTCTAACACATACCCACTCATTCTAACTCATCCTCCACCTTCTAACACAAACTCTAGAGAGAGGAAGCTACCAAATACATCAAATTAGAGGGCCAAAGTGCTAAAATCAGGCTACATCAAGCAAGGCCAAGGAGCAAAAACATCAAGGATTGCAAAATCAAGGAGGAGAAGCTAGTATTCATTTGTGAATTGGGTATCATAATTTATGCTTTATGGATTAATTGCCTAGCTAGTAATTACCTTGGGAACTTATATGGAATTGAGAGAGGAAGTATAGGTTGAGACCTTGTTATGATATCATGTGAAAATTAGATATTCCTATGGGTAATTTATGAAATTAAGTGACGTGTGTTTTATTTATTACCCTCATTAATGGATAATTTAATTATATTTAGGATAGACATATACCTAAATACCACATGTATCCATTTGAGAATCATGCTTAATGATTTCCATTGCGAAAGTTGGTAATTGATAGGGTGATTAATGAGATTTGGTGACACGTGTCTTGTTGATTATTCTTGATATTGGATTCTTGCTAGTGTGTAGAATAGAGATATTTATACATCGCATTGGGAAATACATATTTGAATATCGAGAGAGGCTGGTATATACTTGTAAGTTCTCGGATAACAATCCTTGTGATTTAACTAGTTGAAAAGAGAGAGTTAGGATATTCAAGTGAAGTGTTGGGGGAAATTGTGATCTTAGACTTGTTAATATTTGATTTCATTATCTTAAAGCTTTCCATATTCTTTGATTATTTGTTATCTTCATTAATGCAAAACAACAAAAATAATTATCGTTTGTTTAAATAAGATTGAGGTGATAAAAGGTTAATACTTGGAAAAGACTAGTAACAATTCCTCGTGGGATTGATACTCTACTTACTCTTTATTACTTGTTGACCGCGTATACTTGCGCGTAATTGTCGTTATATTAATCGGATAACAAGTTTTTGGCGCCGTTGCCGGGGTTTTGCTTCAGCCACGACATAGCCATGCAATTTTCATTCCGTCCTATGAGCTGTACTGATGCGGCTTCCTGGATAGAATTCTTATCGGCTATTGAGGAGCCCTTTTATCTCTTGATCTATTCGGGTTATTGCTCCTTCATGAGCTTCTCGACTCATGTGCCCACCTTGGATTTCATCCCTATTTCTGGCTTGAGGGGCGTGACGACTTATCATTCCTTGGTGGTTATGGGGCAGTTTGATCAGATACAGGATTTTCACCCTTTCACGGGCGCAGCTAACTACCGATTCCTCATATCACCCTAGACAGAGAGAGATCTACTGCGGGTATATGATCTTTGGTCTCGCAGGATCTTTGCTGAGTCTAGTGAGAGTTGCCCCATTCAGACATCTGCTTATGTGCAATGGTTGCACGGAGACTCTGATATGGTTGGTTCGAGTCAGACTGGAGTATTTGATGACTCTCGAGTGATTTTCACAGATGATACCACCCCAGAGGTATTTATTCCTCCTGAGTCTACAGAGATGATGTCCAGATATGCTTTTGAAGGCTTCTCCACTCCCGCCCGTATTCCTTATTCCATTTGAGCTGATTTTGCCCCTAGTCGGGTTACTGAGGATAGCCGGATCCGACTGGCCTTGATTACTACTGAGGCTGAGAGGGACGTTGCCCTTGTTGAGAGAGATGCTGCTATTCTGGCCAGAGATGTTGCCCTTACTGACAGAGACGCCATAGCATTGCAGACTAGGGCAGTTATAAATGTTCACTCTGAGACTGTTAGCTGAGCCACTGCTTTATTGGATCGCATCGAAATGATGGGGCAGCAGATTGCAGGGGATGCCGATGCTTCAGATCTATCCACCACTTTATCCATCCTGCTTCAGTTAGTTTCAGATTTGTAGATCATTTTATTTCCTGCATAGACTATGTCAGTTTCATCGGTTATCGAAAGAGAAATCTTGTAACAAAATGACTTATATATATATACATGCATTTAAATTTAGTCATTTTCCCTTTTTTGTCGTATCGTTGCCTTTCATTGGATCCTCATTTTATCCAGCTAACCATGATTTTGATATTTCGCCTTCTTTCTCTTCTCAAGTTTTGATGGAGATTTGACAGATATTGCCGCAAACCCTGTTGATTTCATCGGACTGAGTCTTAGATTTTGGCTAACTGTTTGGTTGGGTTAGGGGTATGTCATTTGAGATGAAGCTGATTAGGTGGCTGGTTTTGGGAAGGTTTCGAGGGTATAGGAAGGTTTTTCTGGCTGTTGGGAATCGGTTTTAGTTAGAGAAAGTATTATTTTGTAAAGAAATGGACCGTGCCATGATGGCTGCTGATGAGTGTATTTTATATACACAAATTGGGTACTTTTAGCCTTAATAATTTGTAAGTCTTTAGCTAATTCGTTTAGTTTTATGTGTTTTCATCTTATTATTGTGTAATGTAGTTTTGTATTACTTTTATATGTTTTTGTGTGCTTTTATGTGCTTTTACTTTGTTTTGTAGGAATTGAAATAAAGGCCCCTTGGATCGTTGCGTTTTTGGCTTGAATCTAGCATTTTCGCTGCTTGTTTCTCAATTTGACCCATGATGCAATCTGAATCTCTCAACACTCAAAGAACGAACGTTGTAGAGTTTGATCTTAGCTTTCCAGAACATCCAGAAGGATCCAATTTGAAGTTCGTATGAGAGAGTTATGGTCATTTTACCATCGGATTTTGCATGAATTTTACATAGCAGCTGCTTCCAGGACAATTTGATCCTTTCTCCGGCCATTCTCTCGTCGAGCTCCAGTTATGGAAGTTGTAGAGCTACTTCTTAGCTTTCCATAGCCTCCTTAATCGCCTTAATCCGAGTTCGGACAAAGAAGTTATGGCCCGTTTACCAACAAACGTCGAAACTGTCTCGCGGTACAGAACAGCGCCGGGGCGAGAGCGTCGCCAGGGCGACGGAATTCAGGCCAAAATCCTCGCCGGGGCGAGAAACACTTCTGATTCCACGATATTTTTGGTCCAAAACTCGGGAAATGCTAGGGTTTGGGAGACCCAACTGATATAACACCAAAGTGGCGGCTGGAACTTCATTCTAACACATACCCACTCATTCTAACTCATCCTACACCTTCTAACACAAAATCTAGAGAGAGGAAGCTACCAAATACATCAAATTAGAGGGCCAAAGTGCTAAAATCAAGCTACATCAAGCAAGGCCAAGGAGCAAAAACATCAAGGATTGCAAAATCAAGGAGGAGATGCTAGTGTTCATCATCAACCCATCAAACATCATATGAAAATCTACAAAAGTGGTTCTATCTCTAGTTTTCTCTTCTATTTTGTAATCCAACATGATGTATAATTTGAATATGATGTTATTGGTAGTTACCATGAACTAGAACTAATTTTCTAAGATTTCAATAGAACCCAATATGTAGTTTGAATTGAAAGCTCTCTCTTGGATATTGGTTATTCATTTGTGAATTGGGTATCATAATTTATGCTTTATGGATTAATTGCCTAGCTAGTAATTACCTTGGGAACTTATATGGAATTGAGAGAGGAAGTATAGGTTGAGACCTTGTTATGATATCATGTGAAAATTAGATATTCCTATGGGTAATTTATGAAATTAAGTGACGTGTGTTTTATTTATTACCCTCATGAATGGATAATTTAATTATATTTAGGATAGACATATACCTAAATATCACATGTATCCATTTGAGAATCATGCTTAATGATTTCCATTGCGAAAGTTGGTAATTGATAGGGTGATTAATGAGATTTGGTGACACGTGTCTTGTTGATTATTCTTGATATTGGAATCTTGCTAGTGTGTAGAATAGAGATATTTATACACCGCATTGGGAAATACGTATTTGACCATCGAGAGAGGCTGGTATATACTTGTAAGTTCTCGGATAACAATCCTTGTGATTTAACTAGTTGAAAAGAGAGAGTTAGGATATTCAAGTGAAGTGTTGGGGGAAATTGTGATCTTAGACTTGTTAATATTTGATTTCATTATCTTAAAGCTTTCCATAATTCTTTGATTATTTGTTATCTTCATTAATGCAAAACAACAAAAATAATTATCGTTTGTTTAAATAAGATTGAGGTGATAAAAGGTTAATACTTGGAAAAGACTAGTAACAATTCCTCGTGGGATTGATACTCTACTTACTCTTTATTACTTGTTGACCTCGTATACTTGTGCATAATTGTCGTTATATTAATCGGATAACAAGTTTTTGACGCCGTTGCTGGGGTTTTGCTTCAGCCACGACATAGCCATGCAATTTTCGTTCCGTCCTATGAGCTGTACTGATGCGGCTTCCTGGATAGAATTCTTATCGGCTATTGAGGAGCCCTTTTATCTCTTGATCTATTCGGGTTATTGCTCCTTCATGAGCTTCTCGACTCATGTGCCCACCTTGGATTTCATCCCTATTTCTGGCTTGAGGGGCGTGACGACTTATCATTCCTTAGCGGTTATGGGGCAGTTTGATCAGATACAGGATTTTCACCCTTTCACGGGCGCAGCTAACTACCGATTCCTCATATCACCCTAGACAGAGAGAGATCTACTGCGGGTATATGATCTTTGGTCTCGCAGGATCTTTGCTGAGTCTAGTGAGAGTTGCCCCATTCAGACATCTGCTTATGTGCAATGGTTGCATCGAGACTCTGATATGGTTGGTTCGAGTCAGACTAGAGTATTTGATGACTCTCGAGTGATTTTCACAGATGATACCACCCCAGAGGTATTTATTCCTCCTGAGTCTACAGAGATGATGTCCAGATATGCTTTTGAAGGCTTCTCCACTCCCGCCCGTATTCCTTATTCCATCTGAGCTGATTTTGCCCCTAGTCGGGTTACTGAGGATAGCCGGATCCGACTGGCCTTGATTACTACTGAGGCTGAGAGGGACGTTGCTCTTGTTGAGAGAGATGCTGCTATTCTGGCCAGAGATGCTGCCCTCACTGACAGAGACGCCATAGCATTGCAGACTAGGGCAGTTATAAATGTTCACTCTGAGACTGTTAGCTGAGCCACTGCTTTATTGGATCGCATCGAAATGATGGGGCAGTAGATTACAGGGGATGCCGATGCTTCAGATCTATCCACCACTTTATCCATCCTGCTTCAGTTAGTTTCAGATTTGTAGATCATTTTATTTCCTGCATAGACTATGTCAGTTTCATCGGTTATCGAAAGAGAAATCTTGTAACAAAATGACTTATATATATAGACATGCATTTAAATTTAGTCATTTTCCCTTTTTGTCGTATCGTTGCCTTTCATTGGATCCTCATTTTATCCAGCTAACCATGATTTTGATATTTCGCCTTCTTTCTCTTCTCAAGTTTTGATGGAGATTTGACAGATATTGCCGTAAACCCTGTTGATTTCATCGGACTGAGTCTTAGATTTTGGCTAACTGTTTGGTTGGGTTAGGGGTATGTCATTTGAGATGAAGCTGATTAGGTGGCTGGTTTTGGGAAGGTTTCGAGGGTATAGGAAGGTTTTTCTGGCTGTTGGGAATCGGTTTTGGTTAGAGAAAGTATTATTTTGTAAAGAAATGGACCGTGCCATGATGGCTGCTGATGAGTGTATTTTATATACACAAATTGGGTACTTTTAGCCTTAATAATTTGTAAGTCTTTAGCTAATTCGTTTAGTTTTATGTGTTTTCATCTTATTATTATGTAATGTAGTTTTGTATTACTTTTATATGTTTTTGTGTGCTTTTATGTGCTTTTACTTTGTTTTGTAGGAATTGAAATAAAGGCCCCTTGGATCGTTGTGTTTTTGGCTTGAATCTAGCATTTCCGCTGCTTGTTTCTCAATTTGACCAATGATGCAATCTGAATCTCTCAAAACTCAAAGAACGAACGTTGTAGAGTTTGATCTTAGCTGTCCAGAACATCTAGAATCAACCAATTTGAAGTTTGTATGAGAGAGTTATGGTCATTTTACCATCGGATTTTGCATGAATTTTACATAGCAGCTGCTTCCAGGACAATTTGATCCTTTCTCCGGCCATTCTCTCGTCGAGCTCCAGTTATGGAAGTTGTAGAGCTACTTCTTAGCTTTCCATAGCCTCCTTAATCGCCTTAATCCGAGTTCGGACGAAGAAGTTATGGCCATTTTACCAACAGACGTCGAAACTGTCTCGCGGTACAGAACAGCGCCGGGGCGAGAGCGTCGCCGGGGCGACGGAATTCAGGCCAAAATCCTCGCCGGGGCGAGAAACACTTCTGATTTCGCGATATTTTTGGTCCAAAACTCGGGAAATGCTAGGGTTTGGGAGACCCAACTGATATAACACCAAAGTGGCGGCTGGAACTTCATTCTAACACATACCCACTCATTCTAACTCATCCTACACCCTTCTAACACAAAATCTAGAGAGAGGAAGCTACCAAATACATCAAATTAGAGGGCCAAAGTGCTAAAATCAAGCTACATCAAGCAAGGCCAAGGAGCAAAAACATCAAGGATTGAAAATCAAGGAGGAGAAGCTAGTGTTCATCATCAACCCATCAAACATCATATGAAAATCTACAAAAGTGGTTCTATCTCTAGTTTTCTCTTCTATTTTGTAATCCAACATGATGTATAATTTGAATATGATGTTATTGGTAGTTACCATGAACTAGAACTAATTTTCTAAGATTTCAATGGAACCCAATATGTAGTTTGAATTGAATCCTCTCTCTTGGATATTGGTTATTCATTTGTGAATTGGGTATCATAATTTATGCTTTATGGATTAATTGCCTAGCTAGTAATTACCTTGGGAACTTATATGGAATTGAGAGAGGAAGTATAGGTTGAGACCTTGTTATGATATCATGTGAAAATTAGATATTACTATGGGTAATTTATGAAATTAAGTGACGTGTGTTTTATTTATTACCCTTATGAATGGATAATTTAATTATATTTAGGATAGACATATACCTAAATACCACATGTATCCATTTGAGAATCATGCTTAATGATTTCCATTGCGAAAGTTGGTAATTCATAGGGTGATTAATGAGATTTGGTGACACGTGTCTTGTTGATTATTCTTGATATTAGATTCTTGCTAGTGTGTAGAATAGAGATATTTATACACCGTATTGGGAAATACGTATTTGACCATCGAGAGAGGCTGGTATATACTTGTAAATTCTCGGATAACAATCCTTGTGATTTAACTAGTTGAAAAGAGAGAGTTAGGATATTCAAGTGAAGTGTTGGGGGAAATTGTGATCTTAGACTTGTTAATATTTGATTTCATTATCTTAAAACTTTCCATAGTTCTTTGATTATTTGTTATCTTCATTAATGCAAAACAAAAAAATAATTATCGTTTGTTTAAATAAGATTGAGGTGATAAAAGGTTAATACTTGGAAAAGACTAGTAACAATTCTTCGTGGGATTGATACTCTACTTACTCTTTATTACTTGTTGACCGCGTATACTTGCGCGTAATTGTCGTTATATTAATCGAATAACAAGTTTTTGGCGCCGTTGCCGGGGTTTTGCTTCAGCCACGACATAGCCATGCAATTTTCGTTCCGTCTTATGAGCTGTACTGCTGCGGCTTCCTGGATAGAATTCGTATCAGCTATTGAGGAGCCCTTTTATCTCTTGATCTATTCGGGTTATTGCTCCTTCATGAGCTTCTCGACTCATGTGCCCACCTTGGATTTCATCCCTATTTCTGGCTTGAGGGGCGTGACGACTTATCATCCCTTGGCGGTTATGGGGCAGTTTGATCAGATACAGGATTTTCACCCTTTCACGGGCACAGTTGACTACCGATTCCTCATATCACCCTAGACAGAGAGAGATCTACTGCGGGTATATGATCTTTGGTCTCGCAGGATCTTTGCCGAGTCTAGTGAGAGTTGCCCCATTCAGACATCTGCTTATGTGCAATGGTTGCACGGAGACTCTGATATAGTTGGTTCGAGTCAGACTAGAGTATTTGATGACTCTCGAGTGATTTTCACAGATGATACCACCCTAGAGGTATTAATTCCTCCTGAGTCTACAGAGATGATGTCCAGATATGATTTTGAAGGCTTCTCTACTCCCGCCCGTATTCCTTATTCCATCTGAACTGATTTTGCCCCTAGTCGGGTTACTAAGGATAGCCGGATCCGACTGGCCTTGATTACTACTGAGGCTGAGAGGGACGCTGCTCTTGTTGAGAGAGATGCTGCTATTCTGGCCAGAGATGCTGCCCTCACTGACAGAGACGCCATAGTATTGCAGACTAGGGCAGTTATAAATGCTCACTCAGAGAATGTTAGCTGAGCCACTGCTTTATTGGATCGCATCGAAATGATGGGGCAGCAGATTGCAGGGGATGCCGATGCTTCAGATCTATCCACCACCTTATCCATCCTGCTTCAGTTAGTTTCAGATTTGTAGATCATTTTATTTCCTGCATAGACTATGTCAGTTTCATCGGTTATCGAAAGAGAAATCTAGTAACAAAATGACTTATATATATAGACATGCATTTAAATTTAGTCATTTTCCCTTTTTTGTCGTATCGTTGCCTTTCATTGGATCCTCATTTTATCCAGCTAACCATGATTTTGATATTTCGCCTTCTTTCTCTTCTCAAGTTTTGATGGAGATTTGACAGATATTGCCGCAAACCCTGTTGATTTCATCGGACTGAGTCTTAGATTTTGGCTAACTGTTTGGTTGGGTTAGGGGTATGTCATTTGAGATGAAGCTGATTAGGTGGCTGGTTTTGGGAAGGTTTCGAGGGTATAGGAAGGTTTTTCTAGCTGTTGGGAATGGGTTTTGGTTAGAGAAAGTATTATTTTGTAAAGAAATGGACCGTGCCATGATGGCTGCTGATGAGTGTATTTTATATACACAAATTGGGTACTTTTAGCCTTAATAATTTGTAAGTCTTTAGCTAATTCGTTTGGTTTTATGTGTTTTCATCTTATTATTGTGTAATTTAGTTTTGTATTACTTTTATATGTTTTTGTGTGCTTTTATGTGCTTTTACTTTGTTTTGTAGGAATTGAAATAAAGGCCCCTTGGATCGTTGCGTTTTTGGCTTGAATCTAGCATTTCCGCTGCTTGTTTCTCAATTTGACCCATGATGCAATCTGAATCTCTCAAAACTCAAAGAACGAACGTTGTAGAGTTTGATCTTAGCTGTCCAGAACTTCTAGCATCAACCAATTTGAAGTTCGTATGAGAGAGTTATGGTCATTTTACCATCGGATTTTGCATGCATTTTACATAGCAGCTGCTTCCAGGACAATTTGATCCTTTCTCCGGCCATTATCTCGTCGAGCTCCAGTTATGGAAGTTTTAGACCTACTTCTTAGCTTTCCATAGCCTCCTTAATCGCCTTAATCCGAGTTCGGACGAAGAAGTTATAGCCATTTTACCAACAGACGTCGAAACTGTCTCGCGGTACAGAACAGCGCCGGGGCGACGGAATTCAGGCCAAAATCCTCGCCGGGGCGAGAAACACTTCTGATTCCGCGATATTTTTGGTCCAAAACTCGGGAAATGCTAAGGTTTGGGAGACCCAACTGATATAACACCAAATTGGCGGCTGGAACTTCATTCTAACACATACCCACTCATTCTAACTCATCCTACACCCTTCTAACACAAAATCTAGAGAGAGGAAGCTACCAAATACATCAAATTAGAGGGCCAAAGTGCTAAAATCAAGCTACATCAAGCAAGGCCAAGGAGCAAAAACATCAAGGATTGAAAATCAAGGAGGAGAAGCTAGTGTTCATCATCAACCCATCAAACATCATATTAAAATCTACAAAAGTGGTTCTATCTCTAGTTTTCTCTTCTATTTTGTAATCCAACATGATGTATAATTTGAATATGATGTTATTGGTAGTTACCATGAACTAGAACTAATTTTCTAAGATTTCAATGGAACCCAATATGTAGTTTGAATTGAATGCTCTCTCTTGGATATTGGTTATTCATTTGTGAATTGGGTATCATAATTTATGCTTTATGGATTAATTGCCTAGCTAGTAATTACCTTGGGAACTTATATGGAATTGAGAGAGGAAGTATAGGTTGAGACCTTGTTATGATATCATGTGAAAATTAGATATTCCTATGGGTAATTTATGAAATTAAGTGACGTGTGTTTTATTTATTACCCTCATGAATGGATAATTTAATTATATTTAGGATAGACATATACCTAAATACCACATGTATCCATTTGAGAATCATGCTTAATGATTTCCATTGCGAAAGTTGGTAATTGATAGGGTGATTAATGAGATTTGGTGACACGTGTCTTGTTGATTATTGTTGATATTGGATTTTTGCTAGTGTGTAGAATAGAGATATTTATACACCGCATTGGGAAATACGTATTTGACCATCGAGAGAGGCTGGTATATACTTGTAAATTCTCGGATAACAATCCTTGTGATTTAACTAGTTGAAAAGAGAGAGTTAGGATATTCAAGTGAAGTGTTGGGGGAAATTGTGATCTTAGACTTGTTAATATTTGATTTCATTATCTTAAAGCTTTCCATAGTTCTTTGATTATTTGTTATCTTCATTAATGCAAAACAACAAAAATAATTATCGTTTGTTTAAATAAGATTGAGGTGATAAAAGGTTAATACTTGGAAAAGACTAGTAACAATTCTTCGTGGGATTGATACTCTACTTACTCTTTATTACTTGTTGACCGCGTATACTTGCGCGTAATTGTCGTTATATTAATCGGATAACATGTTTTTGGCGCCGTTGCCGGGGTTTTGCTTCAGCCACGACATAGCCATGCAATTTTTGTTCCGTCCTATGAGCTGTACTGATGCGGCTTCCTGGATAGAATTCTTATCGGCTATTGAGGAGGCCTTTTATCTCTTGATCTATTCGGGTTATTGCTCCTTCATGAGCTTCTCGACTCATGTGCCCACCTTGGATTTCATCCCTATTTTTGGCTTGAGGGGCGTGACGACTTATCATTCCTTGGCGGTTATGGGGCAGTTTGATCAGATACAGGATTTTTATCTTTTCACGGGTGCAGCTGACTACCAATTCCTCATATCACCCTAGATAGAGAGAGATCTACTGCGGGTATATGATCTTTGGTCTCGTAGGATCTTTGTTGAGTCTAGTGAGAGTTGCCCCATTCAGACATCTGCTTATGTGCAATGGTTGCACGGAGACTCTGATATAGTTGGTTCGAGTCAGACTGGAGTATTTGATGACTCTCGAGTGATTTTCACAGATGATACCACCCCAGAGGTATTTATTCCTCCTGAGTCTACAGAGATGATGTCCAGATATGATTTTGAAGGCTTCTCCACTCCCGCCCGTATTCTTTATTCCATCTGAGCTGATTTTGCCCCTAGTCGGGTTACTGAGGATAGCCGGATCGGACTGGCCTTGATTACTACTAAGGCTGAGAGGGACGCTGCTCTTGTTAAGAGAGATGCTGCTATTCTGGCCAGAGACGCTGCCCTCACTGACAGAGACGCCATAGTATTACAGACTAGGGCAGTTATAAATGCTCACTCTGAGACTGTTAGCTGAGCCACTGCTTTATTGGATCGCATCGAAATGATGGGGCATCAGATTGCAGGGGATGCCGATGCTTCAGATCTATCCACCACTTTATCCATCCTGCTTCAGTTAGTTTCAGATTTGTAGATCATTTTATTTCCTGCATAGACTGTGTCAGTTTCATCGGTTATCGAAAGAGAAATCTTATAACAAAATGACTTATATATATAGACATGCATTTAAATTTAGTCATTTTCCCTTTTTTGTCGTATCGTTGCCTTTCATTGGATCCTCATTTTATCCAGCTAACCATGATTTTGATATTTCGCTTTCTTTCTCTTCTCAAGTTTTGATGGAGATTTGACAGATATTGCCGCAAATCCTGTTGATTTCATCGGACTGAGTCTTAGATTTTGGCTAACTGTTTGGTTGGGTTAGGGTTATGTCATTTGAGATGAAGCTGATTAGGTGGCTAGTTTTGGGAAGGTTTGGAGGGTATAGGAAGGTTTTTCTGGCTGTTAGGAATCGGTTTTGGTTAGAGAAAGTATTATTTTGTAAAGAAATGGACCGTGCCATGATGGCTGCCTACGTACTCCCACAAGTCGGGAGATCAGGTCCTACGTAGTTCGTTCTTCAAAGAAAGAGGAGAAAATGATGATTTTTTTTAAGCGTAGAACCGTTTCACCGAGTCAGAATTGATGGGCTGTGGAAACAGCTCACCGTCCATCTCTTGTAATATGAGTGCTCCTCCGGACAGCACTTTCTTAATCACAAAAGGTCCTTCCCAGCTCGGGGCAAACTTCCCTTTGGCTTCGTCTTGACAAGGCATGACTCTCTTTAGTACTAGGTCATTTTCCTTAAACTTTCGAGGTCTTATCTTTTTGTCGTACGATCGAGAGATTCTTTACTGATATAACTGACCGTTCAAAACAACAGCCACCCTCCTTTCATCAATTAGGGCCAATTGGTCGTACCGACTTTGCATCCAATCCTCCTTGTTTATCTGAGCATCAATCAAGATTCTGAGGGACGCCATCTCAACTGGCAGAACAACCTTCATTCTGTATACCAAAGCGTAAGGGGTTACCCCTGTAGAAGTACGCACCGACGTTCTGTACGCCAGCAGGGTGAGAGGTAGCAGATCCGGCCATCCCCGATGATTAGCAGACATTCTCGCCATGATCTTCTTGATATTCTTATTTGTAACCTCCACTGCCCCATTCATCTTAGGACGGTAAATGACAGAATTGAGGTGTTTGATCTTAAACTGGTCACATATTTCCTTCATGAGGGCATTGTTCAAATTCTTGGCATTGTCGGAGACTAAGACCTCAGGTTGCCCGTATCGGCAAATGACATTATTCCTGATGAAACGGACGATGATCTCCTGAGTTACTTTGGGGAAAGAAGCTGCTTCTACCCATTTAGTGAAGTAATCAATCACGACGAAGATAAATCGGTGTCCGTTGCTTGCTTTGGGCTCTACTGGTCTGATTACATCCATACCCCACATTGAGAATGGCCAAGGGGAGGTCATACAATGCAGTTCATTGGGAGGTGCATGGATTACATTGTCGTGCGCCTGACATTGGTAACATCGTTTGACATGATCATCGCAGTCGGCTTCCAGTGTTAACCAGTAATGCCCCGTTCTCAAGATCTTTTTGGCTAGCATCGGTCCACTCATGTGTGGCCCATACACTCCACCATGTATTTCGTCTATAATCTTTTGGGCCTACGTTTCATTTACACATCGCAACAATCCCAAACCGGCATCCCTCTTGTACAGTGAATCCCCGCTCAGATAAAACCTCATTGCCATCTTTTGGATTCTCAACCTCTCAGCTCGGCTTGCTTGGTCGGGAATGGATCTATCCCTCAAATACTCCCTTATGTTGTGATACCAAGGCTGCTTTGGCAGAACCACCTCCTCTGATAATACTGCCACATGCTCCTCGTATACCGGGGCATTTTGTACCGCTATTTCAATCTGTGGAACGTCCCTGCTTTTGATTATGTGTATTAAGGAAGCCAGAGTTGCCAATGCATCAGCAAAATCATTTCGTCCCCGGGGGATATGTCGGAAAGCGATATCTTTAAACTCTCGCATCAATTGGATAACACATCGGTGGTATGGAAGTAATCGGAGCTCCTTAGTGCTATACACCCCGATCGCCTGTCTGATTACTAGCTCTGAATCCCCGAACACCGCTAGTCTCTTCATTCCCATATCGCGGGTAAAACGGAGTCCCAATATACATCCCTCATACTCAGCTGTGTTATTCGAATTACTGAACTGCAATTTAGTGGCCACGGGGTATTGCTCTCCGGTGATAGAGACCAGGACTGCTCCGGCTCCTACCCCTTCAGCATCCATGGCACCATCAAAATACAACTTCCAGAACTGCCCCTCGTCATCACATCTCGTGTGTAAGACCCAGAATACATCTTCACCCGACAAAGGAGTTTCTAAAGGCTCCATCCCCCCTACTGGCATTTCTGACAACTGATCTGCAATTCCCTGCCCTTTCATGGCTTTCTGAGTTACGTATACGATGTCGAACTGCTGTAAGATTAACTGCCACCTTGACAATCGACAGTTCAGCATGGGCCTTTCAAAGATATACTTCAGGGGATCCATTCTCGATATCAGGTACGTAGTGTGCCCATGGAGATAGTGCCGTAATCTCACTGCAGCCCACGCCAAAGCACAACAAGTCCTTTCGATGGGGGTGTAATTCTGTTCATATCGGCTAAATCTCTTGTTAAGGTAATAGATGGCTTGCTCTTTGCCTGATTCATTCTTCTGTCCCAGCATACATCCCATCGCAATGGCATTGACTGATATATACATAAACAGAGGGATCCCATCCTTCAGGGGTACCAGCATCGGTGCTTCTGTCAGCTGCTTCTTAATGGTATGAAAGGCTTTCTAGCATTGCTTATTCCACTCTTGGGAGACATCTTTCCTTAACAGTTTAAAAATCGGCTCGCATGTAGTTGTCAAGTGGGATATGAAGCGGCTAATGAAGTTTATTCTTCCCAGAAATCCTCTTATCTCCTTTTCTGTGCGAGGTGCCGGCATATCCACAATGGCCTTAATCTTCACCGGATCAACTCAATGCCCCGATTATTAACCAGGAATCCCAAGAGCTTGCCCGACTGCACTCCGAAAGCACACTTTGTCGGATTGAGCTTCAAATTATATTTTCTGAGCCGATCGAATAGCTTTTTGAGATGGGTTATATGATCAGATTCTACCCTCGATTTCACGATAATGTCATCCACGTAGACCTCTATCTCCTTGTGCATCATGTCGTGGAACAGGGCCATCATGGCTCTCTGATAAGTAGCCCCCGCATTTGTGAGACCGAAGGCCAATCGTCTGTAACAGAAGGTGCCCCAAGGGGTGATGAAAGCGGTCTTTTCCCGGTCTTCCTCTGCCACCATTATCTGATGATACCCCGCAAAGCAATCAACAAAAGAGTACACCTCGTATTGGGCTGTGTTATCCACCAAGATGTGTATAAAAGGCACTGGGAAGTTGTCCTTGAGACTGGCCTTGTTCAGATCTCTATAGTCGACACATACTCTCACCTTCCCTCCAGGCTTAGCCACTGGGACTATATTGGACAGCCATTCCGGGTAAGTGGACACCATAATGATTTCAGCCTTGAACTGTTTGACGATTTCTTCCTTCACCTTCAAGCTCCACTCCGGTTTTAGCTTTTTTAGGTTCTGCTTGACAGGCTTGAAACCCTCCTTGATGGGCAACCGGTGTACCACAATGTCGGTGGACAATCCGATCATGTCCTCATGAGACCAGGCAAAAACATCCTCATACTGGCTTAACAACTCGGTTATTTCTGTTTTCTGGCTAGGGGTCAGATCTGTCCCTATCTTGAGCTCTTTGGGTTTGTCAGGGGTTCCGATATTTATGGTGATGGTTTGGTCTAAGTTGGGTTTGGGTTTGTCTTCGACCCATCCTTTGATCTCGTCAGGCGTGCCGTCATTATCTGTCTCATCCTGCTCAATGCCCATTAAATCGAAATCCAGCTCAATATCAAAATTATAGTCATCTTTCAAATTCGAAAAATCGTTTGTTAGGTAAGAAATACTCAAATTGGTACACCTGACATGAAACAAAAATATTTGTCAGATATATAAGTCATTTTCCCACAATGATCATCTTTAAAATAACATGACAAAATAACATAACTATGCAAAATTCAAAACAAGGAACAAAACTGGTATCTATTCATCCCCCACCATCCGGGGTCTACCACCCTGACGCCATATTTTACCCTCGTTTGGATATTATTGGCTCCATCGTCCAGTTGTCGGTGGTTAGATCGGCCAGAATGCGACAGATGAAAGGCAGCTTCCCATCGGAAACTTCCTCGATGACTACAGCCACATCGCATTGGTCCTTCTTCATAACCTCTTCAGGAATAGTCAGCCCCGCCCAATTGATGACAGGCGCACTCTGTTGGGATCCTGATGGCGTGACAACATCCTTCCTCTTTCCACTGCTTACTAACTGTCCAGGGATATAACACTTGGTTTCAAACTGTTGCATGACCTCCTGCAGGAAACTCTCCTTTTTGGCCGACTCATCATTCGTGGGGGTCAATGTTTCACCTCTTGTCTCAGACACAGGCTTGCCAGTACCTTGTTCATTGTTGACTTTCGGCAGCAGAATTTCGGCCAGTCGAGTTGGGGTCTCCCCTTGAGAGTGTTTCTGTTCTACGCCTCCATAATACCCCAACCCTGCCTTGCCTATCTGATTGGGCAGTTAATAGACTCAGTAATTCCTTGACTGTTCTTTCCCAACCCTCGCCCAGGTCGAAACTTCATCTTCATCATTTCTCTAGCAACAAAGGTAAGTTCAGGAGAGACCTTAGGTTTTACGGCTGGAGCCCCCAGACATCTGTAGTGAGGAGTATTGATTTCCAGCGCCTGAAAACTGGCGGGTACCACCGATTCGTCCAAATTAATCACCGGCATGCCATTCCTAGAAGGAGAAGGGCCATTACGCTCTGCAGAGACCGTCACTAGATTCCCGTCGATGATAAACTTAATTTGCTGGTGTAGCGTAGAGGGAACTACCCCGGCCATGTGTATCCATGGCCTTCCCAATAACATGTTATAACTTGCCGCGATATCCAGGACTTGGAATGAAATATCGAAAGTACTAGGCCCTATCTCCACAGGCAATTCTATCTCCCCCATCATATCCTTCCGGGATCCATCAAAGGCTCATACCACCACATAACTGGCCCGCAGGCGCTTAGGATTGACGTTCATTTTTTTTAATGTACTGAATGGACAGATATTCAATGCTGATCCCCCATCAATTAGCACCTCATTCATAATATATCCTGATGAGATTACCGCAATATGCAGCGGTTTCCGATGCCCCCTTCCCTCTTTGGGGATATCATCATCTGTGAACGATATTACATTATTTTCTAACAGATGGTCCACTAGATGGCCGAAACGTTCTTTGCTAATCACCTTGGGAATGTGTGCCTCTTCCAGGACTTTGGCCAGAATTCTGCAGTGATCTTCGGATGATAATACCAAATCCATGATCGATGTCAGAGTCGATTCCTCGCTCAATACCTTGACCCCCCTTGCTTCTGGATGATTCATCTTCCTTAAGAATTCCACAGCTTTCTCCTCGGATATCTTTTCGTTCTTCTTCCCTTTGCTCTCAAGGGCTCATCCTGGAAGATATAAAGGATTCCCCTTCGATGTTACAGAAGCACAACTGGCCGTCTCCTCTGATACTCCCCCGTAATTCCACGGTACTATTTTCAGACTGCTAATGGAGATTTGTGGTCTTGCTGCAACGGTGAGAAGTTTCGGAGCCGTTAACCTGATAGGCGCCTCTGTGATACCACTGCTCAGACCCGCCAACCTAATCAGTGTCCCTCGTATATTCTCCTGATCACTTGTCATGCCAATCATCTCATCGATTCTCTTTATATAATTCAGCCTTGGTGGTCCTCCGGCTTCGCTGGCTTCCACCACATTGACCCCTTCCCCATCATGCTTAGGCAGGGGATTGACTTTAACATTTGGTGACTCTGGCTGTTCCACCACGATCTCCCCGCTATCGATCATGTTCTGAATCTTGTGCTTCAGCGCCCAGCATTCCTGAGTATCATGACCAGGGGAACCCGAATGGTACACACACTTCTTACTCGGGTCAAATCTTCTCCCTTTCGGGTCAATTGGGGGTGCCAAATCGACTATCTTTCTCTGTGCTATTAATACTGCCAAAATCTGTTCAAGAGGATCCCCAAGCGGGGTGAATACCCGATCTCTGGTGGTCTCAAATTTTCTTCGTCCGTCCATCCTTTGATTATTAAAATTAAGTTGTCAGGGTGTTGCTTCTCCCGTTAGGCTCTTTTGGAATAACTGCATCCTCAGTCCTTCGTCCTCTGCATAAGACCCAAGTTCCCCAATGTATATCTTCAGGTGTGTATAAGGGTCTCCCTTCCCATTATATTTCTCAAATTCGGGGATCTTGAACTTCTCCGGATACCTGGATCCTAGAAAGACACACATATCTGAATAATTTACGCTGCCCAGGGAACCTATGTCTTTCAGAGATTGGATAGTCTCCTCCATCTGCTTCATTTTCTTTCCAAGATCATCAGTGTCTCCCTCCTCTGGAATAGTGATTACTGTCCTGTTAGGTGTAGGAATGGCTTTGGGGATGACTGGCTCGCCCTTAGGCTGGGGTTGATCATCCTTAGGCGGATCCTTGTTTGGCGGATCTTGTCTCAGTAGCAACTGCTCTTTCAGCATCGTGTCCATTCCAACATCTGTTTTTTAAAATCATCGAATTCCTCCCAAGATATGGAACCAGGATTAGGAGGTGGAAGATCAGCCATTTCAGATGTAGAATCCTGGGCCTTCTTAGATCGCAAACGCGTTTGAGGAGCAATCCTACAGGAGAAAACGGTTTGAAGTTTAATCTTGGGAAATGAAAGATGTGGATGCATGCTAAAGCTGTAACTTTTGTGTTTTTGGGTTTTTTAATCTTTCCCTGCAAAACAAAATGTTAGCAATCCCTTATTGCAATAATAAATGTTAGACACGAATTATTATGCTTTCCCAGCTATTCCCTGCAAAACATAGAGGTTAGTACTTTCTTTTGACAAAAAGGGGAGGTATATATAAAAATATTGAATGGGACTATGACATTTATACGCGTAAACGTAAAAGGGCATGAGGAGACTTTCCCTGCATTGGGTTAATCTGAGGTTAACCTACCCTAAGGTTACTCTCGCGGCTTTTCGGCATGAAGGTCCCCAAATATTCGCAATCTACTCGTCTGAATCCTTTCGATTGGAGCGGATCTGGGTGGTGCGTTTCCTGAGCCATCTCTGGGGAGCAGCCCCTTCGAGTCCAGTAATAAGCAACCGACAGGTTTGCCTCAAGAGAAGGTACACTCTCAACATACATTCACATTCATCGTCCTCACCGTATGCAAATGATTACTTTAAAGTAAAGCAATTCCATTCAATCATTCATTCATTGGACAAAAACACACATTCACACAACAACAAGTAAAATAGGTCAAAATATCGCACGTACATACACATTCATAATTTTTAAAGGATAGGACAGCATCAAGATTTGAACGCGGCTTAAGTCCTCTTATGTCCCCAGCAGAGTCGCCAGCTGTCGACGCCGGAAAAATCGCTTCTAATGTTAATTATTACCCTTTCCAATTTTAGCCTTTTTATTAGATGATTTTTTGGAGAAGGTCGGCACAAATGTCGACGGGGTTTTGAAAAATCATTTTTTATGATGAGCCAATTGACTAGAGTCGCCAGTTGGTATATTTGAAATGGATGTACCAACTCATCCGAGCTTCGTTTTCGTAAATCGCTGGCTCATATGTGACTCCAAATTAATTGGCCTGCAAACCGAGATTCATAGAGTTCGGGGGCTTGCTTAAGCGAGGGGAAGGTGTTAGGCACCCCCCGACTTCCGTGAAACACGGTTACCGCAATCTCGATGCTTTTCCTATCCTTTAATTCTTAAAATGTGTGTGTGCGCGCGTGTGTGCCTATGTGAATGTTGTGGTGAATTTGCATGAAAAAACCATTTGGTTTTTTATGAAAAGTCGTGTTTTAATTTGAGAATGCTTTAGAATGTCTTTCGGCCTATACGAGAAAGCTTTATTTGTTTTTGTGAGAAAGGTTTGATTTTAATTGTCAAAAGCTGTGAGATTTTCATTAGGAGTCATTTTGGCAAAACAAGAGTTTATTAAACCTTCGTCAAAATAGGAATCGAGACCTATACGTTGCTTTCGTAAATAAAATAACGGGCAACTTCTAGGATCTCTTTAACCCTATGCACAAAGATTTAATAAAACGTTATTTATTTTTATAAAACCATTTTTGTGATGTTTGAAAACGATTTTTTCTTTAGCCTTCTCGTTTAAATAGGAATCGACATTCATTAGCACTTCCAATTTTAAGTCTCGTGGTGCTAATAACCTAATTTGATTGATTTTATGGAAATCTTCATCGTTTAGCTTTGAAATCAGTTTTTTGTGTCGTAAATCAAATCAAGCATTAAAATATGTGGGGGCTATTCATGGGCATGTGAGCCATCAAAATAACCCCAAACGCCGACAATCACATATTTCACTATTACGGGGCCTTAAACCCAATTTTCAACTTGATATCGTTTTAAGGCCCCAATTACATATTTACAATAAAGGGTACATCGACCCTACTACATACACCCAAAAATGTCCATCATCGGATTTGGACCACGGGGTCGCGTTCCTAGGCTCACACCCAAAATTGCTACACACCCACAAAATGGATACTACAAAAAATGAACAACACCGGGTTGCCTAACACACCACGATATCCTAAAATAGCAATCTAAATACACTACGCATAATACATTACCATAACGAGCTAAAAATCACCAAATGGATATCATCGAGCCATTATGAAGAATTTCGTTCCGTTGGAACCCTCACTAATAGTCCTTAATCCACGGATCCACAATAATATACAAGAAAAACTACATTTAATATAGCCCGAATGACAAAAGCTTAACAAAATGATATAACAAAAAATGCTATAAAAAAGGTTTTTCACCCTGCAAATGACACCACGATGCGTATAAACTCGTATATTAAATAGAGTAGAAAGTGTATGTGATACAATCTAACAAAAGGAGTATAAATCCTCACTTTTTCTCTCTTTTCTCTCCTGTCCCGCAGCTGCTTGCTGCTGCTTTTTTTTTTCTTTTTTCCAAACTCCTTCTCCCTGGATGAAAAAATGAAGAACTGCATTGATAAAGGCTGCCAGAGGCAGCCGCAGATTGATCCGCGGCTTGACCGCAGATTGATCTGCGGCTAGCCTCGATTCCTCCGCGCCGCGCTCGAGTGTGCCGCGCTCGAGTGTCGTGTCGTCAGTCGTCCCATCATTGGCCGCGGATTGATCTGTGGCTGGCTGGGCTGATTTTCTCGATTTTCGTACCGCACCTCGACTCTCGTGTCGTACTGTTGGTTTTCGCTGAAAGGTTTGTATTTTGCAGTCCGAGAACCGTTGGGAAACGTGCCATGTCATTCAGGAATGCTCGTTTCGAATGGCTGCGACATGACACAGGATTTGTATTTGGAGCTTGGTTTCCAGGGGGCGCTGCCCCCCAACCCCCACCAGCTCACCGGCGAGCAGGTAAGCGTAGTGGCCATTAGTCGATTCCTGATATCCGCTCGTTATCGTGTCGGCTTTGATCGCAATTCGTTGTGGTGGCTTCGAGTGTTCATACTTATGTCCACCTTTGGTTCTCGTAGGCTGGGTTAATTGACGATTTTGCCCTCCTGTCAAGGTTAGTATACGAAGCACAAAATTTGGGTGTCTACAGTCGCCCGATCTGTGTTGAGGCGAGTGTAAACCTTGTTAACTCTTCAGTTCAGGAAAGGCGGACGTCCTCCTCCCGAACCGCCATTAAAATTTTTCCTTGGTTGTTCGTCTGTTCGGTTATTATTTTCTGCCCCGGGATAGTTGTTCTTATCAAACATCATGTCCTTTACTAATTTTTTTGATTTTACTACATCCAAACGCGTTGTAAAGTATCCGAGGGCCTACGAACCATTCAAGTCCGTCACCGCACTGATCGCCTCTCGGAACCGTTTCACATATTGGCCCAAGGTTTCTTTCGAGTATTTCCTTATCTGCATCAAAGAAGCCGTAGGCTTTTCCCTCCTTTTATTACTCCCGAACCAGCCAGGAAACGTGTCGCAGAACTCCTTCCACGAGGCGATTGAGTTGGGTGATAACAGACATCGTCCATTAGCGAGCCTCTTTCCTAAGGGTAGTAATAAACATTTAACACTTTGCGACGTCAGAGTAGTTGTAATAATTCATCAGCCGATCATACGCCTAGATGTAGTCAAACAGATCTCCTGTTCCATCATAATTCTCTATGTGTGGCACCTTCTTATTAGGATCGGCCTGAACTCGATCAATTTCTGGGGAGAATGGTGATGTTGACTCAACCGGAGCCTATTTTTCTTGGTTGACCGTTGTGAGCATCTTCTCCAGCTCTACAACCCTTCGGGCAAGTGCCTCAGGATTTTCCATCCGTGGGGATAACTCTCATCTATCCCCGACCTTCTGGATAAGTGCCTCGGGATTTTCTCTTCGTGGGGATGAATCTCGCCTATCCCGACCCAAATCTGGAGAGACCCTCCGCTTTCTCCGTTCAAATCTTCCTCTGCTTTCACTACATGCATCTTAAAAACGGCTCTAACGCCTGCTCCTATCATGAGATCGGCTTTGTCGCTTGATCCTCTCTAGAGAACAACTCATATTCCTGCTCTTCTCATACCGAGAGCTGTCCGAACGGTATGTCCTGGATTGGTACCCTGGCGATACTTCCCGACATCGATGATGACTGGATGAAACTTCTTCTCCGTGTAAGAGTGACGCCATCTCCTTGTCTAACTCTATCTTCTGGAGACGTAGAGCCTTTATGGCGTCATTGTATCGTTGCATCTTTTTGGCTAGGATTGTCTCCCTTACGTCTCGACCCTGACCTGGCCTAGAGTTCTGATCTTCGGCACGACTATCTTCGAAAATAATTTTCTCCTAACAATTACCGTTTGTGGATCAGTGGGGCCCACCAAATGGATCTGGGGGTCGAGCCTATTAGAGATACTCTGATGAGTAGGTTTTAACCTACGCGTTTGATACGTCTTTTGGCTCATCCTTTACTTGTTTTTAAGTGTTTGGTAGCTTTTTACTTGTTTTGCATTGGTTTTGTAGGTCATGGCTGGATGCAAGGATGAAAAGAAGAAAATTGGCTGGGTGCAGGGCATTCTCGCCGGGGCGAGAATTTGTGTGTTATATTTCTCGCCGGGGCGGGAGTTCGCCGGGGCGAGAACTTATGCTTTGAATTTCTCGCCGGGGCGAGGAAGCGGCAGATGGGAATCCTGATTTTGCTGGAATACTGTTATGTTGGAAAGATAGAAGTGATCGAGGACTCTTGCTATTAAACTTATTGAGGGACAAAAGGAGAATATAAATAGAAGATCAAGACTTGGATTTAGAGACACAGACTTGTTCAAAGATTGAATTCCAGAGCTGAGCAAGGAGATTGGAGGACAAGTCAAGCATTGTGAGAAGTTCAGATTGGAGAGTTAAAGATTATATTGAGTTTTCTTTAAATCTTTATCCTCTGATTTGTAATTAATTATGATGTCTTATTGTGATATTCTAGTCTTTATTGTCAATATGAACTAAATTCTTAATTAAGGCTACAATTGAACCAGTTATAATTATGAGTTGATTATCTATTTGATTTCAATTGTTCAAATTGATGGAAGTTGTCTATCTTATTTTATGCTTATTGATTAATTGTTTGGCCGACAATTAGCGGGTTACTTTAGATGAATTCGGGAGATGAAATCTAGGGTTAGAACTGGATAAGATAGCATGTATTCTCAATTATTTGTATGTGTTGAATAATTGGATTTGTGGAGTAAATAGGAATATTGCTTGCTGCATGTAACAATTGGAAATTGAAACTTAATGAATTTAATCTTTTAACTTTGCATAGGAATATAGTAGAGTTATTTGGATTAGATAGATTTATTTGATCACTTGGAAAAGGGCTTATAAATGCAATTGAATTTCTGTTAACAACTCCATTGAAGTGAATGATTGGAAGACATAGATAGATTGGTTTTTGATAAATAACTGGGGATATTGTAGTCTTAATCATCTTAAATCTGAATTTCAACTTTTGAATTAATTGTCAGTGTTAGTATTTATTTAATTATTCTTAATCAAAAATCCCAATTTGTGATTGTTTAATAGAATAGGCATAATTTAGATTGGTAATTGGAGATTAAAAACATAGTAATTCCTGTGGGTTCGACACTCTTTCTTATCACTTTATTACTTGTTGATCGTGTATACTTGCACGTAATTGTCGATTGTGAAATCGGGCAACAAGTTTTTGGCGCCGTTGCCGGGGATTATTTGTGTTTATAATTTTTATATTAGTTTAGTTAAGTCTGTTTTAGTTAAGCACACTTATTTTTTTGTTTCTTGTTCAGGTGACTTTTGATTCGTTTATGCAAACGCGATCAAAACAACCGGAACTCGTGCAGTGTGAGGATAATCTTGAGAACAAGCTTCGTCAGTTGAGAAAATTCTGTCAGGAAACACTTGAGAAAGAGAAATGGCTAACGAAGAACAGAAATCATTGAGGGAATATGCTATGCCTAAGATAGACGAGATCAAATCGAGCATCACGAGACCAGTCATCACCGCTAATTCCTTCGAAATGAAGCCAGGAACAATTCATATGCTTCAAAATGCGGTACAGTTTGGGGGTTTAGCCAATGATGATCCAAATAAACACTTGGTTAGTTTCCTGGAGATTTGTGATACCTTCAAATATCCCAATGTGACAGATGATGCAGTGAGATTACGTCTATTTTCGTTCACACTGAGAGATAAGGCAAAGAGCTGGTTGCACTCACTTCCACCAGGGTCCATCACAACGTGGGATGATTTAGCTCAGAAATTCCTAGCGAAATTTTTCCCGCCAGCTAAGTCGGCTAAGTTGAGAAACGAGATTTCTACATTTTGGCAACAGCATGGAGAGTCACTATACGAGGCTTGGGAAAGGTTCAAGGAGTTATTAAGAAAATATCCACATCATGGGCTACCCAAGTGGCTACAAGTGCAGACATTCTACAATGGGCTGAATAATGACACTCGAACATGCATTGATGCAGCTACAGGAGGAGCACTTATGGATAAAAAGTTTGACGAAGCTTACACTTTGTTAGAGACTATGGCTGCAAATAATTATCAATGGCCGACTTCCAGACTGAATCAACAAAAGGTAGCTGGAGTTTTGGAAGTAGATACGGTCACAGCACTAACAGCTCAGATGGCAGCCATGTCTAAGAAGATTGAAGCTTTGTCTGAAGCGAAAGTCCAGCAAGTAGCCTATGTGTGTGAGCTTTGTGTAGGAGCGCATCCGACGGAGTATTGCGCCATTAATCCGGAATCGGTACAGTTCGTGGGGAGTTATAACAGAAAGCAACAGCCATATCAGAATGCATATAATCCGGGGTGGAAGAATCATCCGGGTTTCTCATGGAGCAATAACACTCAGGTTCAAAATCCAGCTCCTAGAACTCAGAATCCCCCAGGTTTTCAGAACCAAGCTCCACAACATGCAAAAAAAAACCGAATTTAGAAGAATCGTTGGCAAGGTTTATCACAGCATCTGAGAAAAGAATGAATGATCAAGATAAGTTGCTAACTCAGGTAGATTTGAATGTGAAGAGTCAGGCAGTGTCAATTAGGAACCTGGAAAATCAGCTGGGACAGTTGGCTCAAGTCTTGAATACTCGACCACAAGGAGCACTTCCAAGCGATACAGAGGTTAACCCAAGAACGGAAGGAAAGGAACATTGCAAGGCTGTCACCTTAAGAAGTGGTAAAGTGTTTCCAGATGCAGTTAAAGGAAATTTTAAACAAAAAACAATTGTGGAGAATGAGGATGAGGAAGCCCCGGTGAAAAGTAAGGTGACTGAATCAGAAAAGGTGAAGGATACAGGTTCGGAGGTAAAGTCAAAGGAACTCAAGCCAGATAGAGTAGTACCTCCTGTACCATTCCCCCAAAGATTGCAGAAAGCCAAGCTAGACGAGCAATTTTCCAGATTTTTGGATGTTCTCAAGAAACTACACATTAATATACCGTTTGCAGAAGCCCTGGAACAGATGCCCAGTTATGCAAAGTTTATGAAGGATGTTTTGTCAAAGAAAAGGAAATTGGGTGAATTCGAAACGGTGGCACTTATCGAGGAGTGCAGTGCAATTTTACAAAACAAGTTGCCACCTAAACTAAAGGATCCAGGAAGCTTCACTATTCCTTGTGTAATTGGTAACCAGTTCTCGGGAATGGCATTGTGTGACTTAGGAGCTAGTATCAATTTAATGCCATTATCAATTTACACTCAGCTTGGGCTAAAGGCACCAAAACCAACGAACATCAACTTGCAGTTGGCAGACAGATCAGTGACATATCCGAGGGGTATTGTGGAAGATATTTTGGTTAAAGTTGATAAATTCATCTTCCCGGCTGATTTCATTATTTTGGATTACGAAGAGGATAAGGAGATTCCCATAATTCTAGGTCATCCATTCTTAGCAACAGGGAGAACGTTGATAGATGTACAAAAAGGTGAATTAACAATGAGAGTTCAAGATCAGGAAGTCACCTTTAATGTATTTAAATCGATGAAATTCCCTAAGGAGGGCGAGGAATGCTTACGGATAGACCTGCTTGATGAAATCGTGAATGAACAAACCAGGGTAATTATTATTGAAGATCCATTAGAAGCTGCTCTGGTTGGGATAGAGACTTTTGATAATCCAGATGAGTGGGATTATGTCAAGGTTCTAGACTCATTACCTATTCCTCGGAAATTCAGCAGGCAATTTGATGTACTTGACCGGCCTAACGAAGGAGCAAAGAGATCCAAACCGTCAGTGGAAGAGCCACCTGTGCTTGAGCTTAAACCTCTTCCATCTCATTTACGGTGTGCTTACTTGGGAGACTCGGACACACTACCAGTAATAGTTTCTGCGCATTTGAATGAATCTCAAGAAGAAAAACTATTAAGGGTTTTGCGTGAGTATAAAACATCAATTGGGTGGACAATAACAGATATCAAGGGAATCAGTCCGTCATTTTGCATGCATAAAATTCTGCTTGAAGAAGGAGCAAAACCGGTCATTGAGCAACAACGAAGATTGAATCCGATTATGAAAGACGTGGTGAAGAAGGAGATTATTAAGTGGTTAGACGCCGATATTATCTATCCAATTTCAGATAGTTCCTGGGTAAGTCCCTTTCAATGTGTACTTAAGAAGGGAGGAATGACAGTGGTTGAGAACGAAAACAATGAACTCATTCCTACAAGAACGGTCACAGGTTGGAGAGTGTGTATGGATTACCGCAAGTTGAACAAAGCTACGTGCAAGGATCACTTTCCTTTGCCATTTATTGATCAGATGTTGGATAGGTTGTCCGGTCATCAGTTCTATTGCCTTCTCGATGGATACTCAGGATATAACTAGATAGTGATAGCTCCGGAAGATCAAGAGAAAACAACTTTTACATGTCCGTATGGAACGTTTGCATTCCGGAGAATGTCTTTCGGGTTATGTAATGCACTGGCTACATTCCAGCGATGCATGATGGCTATCTTCTCGGATATGGTTGAGCAGAATTTGGAGGTATTTATGGATGACTTTTCTGTATTCGGTGATAGTTTTGACTTGTGTCTTAATAATCTCATCTTAGTACTGAAGCGTTGTGTGGAGACGAATCTGGTGCTTAATTGGGAAAAGTGCCACTTTATGGTGCGAGAAGGGATTATTCTGGGGCACAAAGTATCCGACGCAGGTCTAGAGGTGGATAGGGCAAAGATTGAAACCATTGAAAAGCTACCTCCACCGACATCTGTAAAAGGTATTAGAAGTTTTCTCGGACATGCAGGATTCTACCGTCGATTCATCAAGGATTTCTCAAAAATTGCAAAACCATTGTGTTCACTCCTTAAAAAAAATGTTCCCTTTAAGATGGATCAAGCTTGCATCGAAGCCTTTGAAGTGCTGAAAAAGAAGTTAATCACAGCCCCGATCATAGTTGCTCCCGATTGGACTTTGCCTTTTGAGTTGATATGTGACGCAAGTGATTATGCAGTAGGAGCTGTGCTGGGTCAGCGAAGGGATAAGGTTTTTCACACCATATACTACTCAAGTAAGACACTCACAGAAGCTCAATTGAATTATACTACTACAGAGAAGGAGTTGCTTGCAGTAGTATTTGCCTTTGACAAGTTTCGAGCATATCTGATTGGAACCAAGGTGATTGTCTACACTGATCATGCAGTTATCAAATACTTGATTGCAAAGAAGGATGCTAAACCTAGGTTGATTCGATGGGTCCTCTTATTGCAAGAATTTGATTTGGAGATTCGAGATAGGAAAGGTGCGGAGAATCAAGTGGCTGATCATCTTTCAAGGTTAGAGAATGCCGACATGCAGAAAAAGAATGATGTGGTAATCAATGAGTCGTTTCCAGATGAACAATTGTTTGGTATCAACACCGAAGTCCCTTGGTATGCTGATTATGTGAACTTTCTAGTCAGTAATGTTCTTCCGCAAGATTTCACTTCTCAGCAAAGAAAGAAATTTCTCCATGATGTCAAGCAATACTTTTGGGATGAGCCATTCCTCTTCAAAACTTGTGCGGATCAGATGATAAGACGTTGTGTACCACAGGTAGAAATGGAGAGCATCTTGACTCATTGTCATTCGTCAGATTATGGAGGCCATTATGGAGGAGAAAGAACTGCAGCCAAGGTCTTACAGTCGGGATTTTTCTGGCCTTCGTTATTCAAGGACGCCCATCTCTTTGTGCTTAAGTGTGATAGATGTCAACGGGTTGGAAATATCTCGAAGCGGCACGAAATCCCTCTCAACACCATCCTTGAGGTTGAACTATTTGATGTTTGGGGTATCGACTTTATGGGGCCGTTTCCGTCATCGTTCAACAATTAATACATACTTTTGGCGGTGGATTACGTGTCAAAATGGGTCGAACCACTTGCATTACCCACCAATGATGCCAAAGTTGTTCTACGGTTCCTGCACAAGAATATCTTTACTAGATTCGATACACCAAGAGCCATAATCAGTGACGAAGGTACTCATTTTTGTAACAAGCAGTTCACTAAGTTGTTAGCTAAGTACGGAGTCAAACACCGGATTGCCACAGCTTATCATCCCCAAACGAATGGCCAAGCAGAGGTATCGAATCGAGAAATTAAGCAAATTCTGGAGAAAGTGGTAAACCCGACTCGTAAGGACTGGGCAATGAAACTAGACGATGCTTTATGGGCGTATCGCACTGCTTATAAGAATCCCATCGGAATGTCGCCGTATCGTATGGTTTATGGGAAAGCTTGTCATTTACCGGTCGAACTTGAGCATAAGGCCTATTGGGCAATTCAAAGGTTGAACCTTAATCTTCAAGCCGCTGGTGAGAAAAGGTTGCTCCAATTGAACGAGATGGAGGAGTTCGCCATCATGCCTATGAGAATGCTAAGCTGTACAAAGAAAAAGTCAAAAGGTGGCATGACAAACGGATTGTGGATCGAAAGTTTGAACCGGGACAAGCTGTGTTGTTGTTCAATTCCAGGCTGCGGTTATTTCCTGGGAAGCTGAAGTCTAGATGGTCAGGCCCTTTCATTATTACTGCTGTAGGATCGCATGGGGCAATTGAAGTCGAAGAGTCGGATTCAAAGCGCACATTCAAAGTCAATGGTCAGCGACTCAAACATTATTGGGGAGGCGATGTGGATCGACAAGTATCAGTGATTCACCTTTCTATTCCCGATCAAGCTGAAACCTAATACTACTGAGAAAGTCGGGCTGACGACTATAAACCAAGCGCTTGATGGGAGAAACCCAATCATGATATTTTATTGCTTTCATAGAATTAGTTTCATTAATATTTTTTTAGGAGTAGTTTATGTGTTTTTGTTGAATTTGGTCTTCAATCTTCCGTGTTTAACTCATTTATGTGGTGTTTATTGAAATAGGGATACAATCTATGGGAATGATTTAGAAGGAGGAAACATGTTCATTGGGGATGGTACAAGAGAGGACAAGAGGATCAAGAGGAAGAAGCAGAAAAATTTTCAAGTCTGAGGATTCTCGCCCCGGCGAGAAAATTGCACTAAGGTTTCTCGCCCCGGCGAGAACCTCTCTGTTGAAGCGCGCCCCGGCCTGGATTTTTCTCGCCCCAGCCCCAACCTCTCTGCCACTTCTCGCCTTGACGAGGTTCACAAGCCTATTTTCTCGCCCCGGCGAGAATCGCGGAATTCAGTTTTTAAAATCCGATTCTAATTTGATGTTTAACATTCCAACTCCCATGCAACCTCTCCAAAACACTACTTCTCCTTCTCTAAGACCGACCCAACCCAAATTCCTCCTATTTCTCTTCGAATTTCTTTCCAATTACTTTCCATACTTGAAATCCTACGCGAACCCTAATTCATACCACTATAAAAACAAACCCTAGCCTCTGTCCATTCCATCTCTCATTCATTAAAAGGAATAATCTGTGGTTTTCAAGGTTTCTATTTGCTTTATTGTTGCATGCAAGTATTCTAGGGTTTACTCCTCAGATCTATTCCATTGGATTGTGTTTCTATCACTTCGGAGTTAGAAAAGTTAGAGTTTAGGGGGAATTGTGCTTGCATAACAGATTGTAGTGTTTGGGTTGTTTGTCAAAAGATCTAGCATGGCTCCAAAGAGGCAGCGTGGTGAAGGATCATCGTCTACTCCATCCAGGGCCTTTGATAGAAGAAAGTTTGTCAGTGCAGAGGCAACTATCAGATATGAAACGTATACATCGGGTAAAGCTCTAACTCCTGGGCGCGGTCTCACGCCTGACGAGGTGGTTTATGGGGAGATGATGCATCAGATAGTCGAGTGGGGATGGGAGACATTCACTGCCCATCCGGAGCCTGCATGTATAGCTATAGTCAAGGAATTTTACGCTAATGTAGAGGACGCGTCTATATGCGAAGTTATAGTCCGAGGGAAGACAGTGTCCTTCAGTGCCCAAACAATCAATGAGTATTACAACTTGAGGCCGAATTTACGTTGCAGATACACTCGATTCCTTGAGGAGGGGCCCAATGTGGAGAAGGTAGTTACTGACTTATGCAGGCCTGGGACGACATGGATATCTAGAGGGCCACGTGCTGCACCTATGTTTCATAGCAAGGACTTGAGTCGGTATGGTAAGGTATGGTATGCCTTCCTTTCGGCTAAACTGATGCCATCACAGCACGTGAGTGATGTTCCTAAGGAGAAGGCGTTGTTATTATATTCTATTGTGACAGGGATTGAGATAAATGTGGGTCAGTTGATTGAGGCATCGATTCGCCGCACTATACGGACTTTGCATAGTCAGGGTGGTTTGCCTCACCCTTCGTTGATATGTGGTTTGTGTCTTCGTGCGGGAGTTCGTTGGGGAGCTGAGGAGGCTTTGCAGCAGCCCTTACTACTTTTGGATCACCGTTTGATTGCACGTTATAAGGAATGGGAAGGCGGTGAATCCCATCCTCGTGGTATGGGTTACATAGTTCATTCTCCTCCTGTTGAAGAAGCACATGAGTCCGATGATGATGAGGGAGAGGGTCCTTCAGCAGGTCCTTCCACTTCTACTGGGCCAAGGAAAGCCAAGTTCAGCCTCCAGTTTCGATAGTTGCAGCGTCTTATTGATTCTCATCATAAGACCATATTGAGGCAGAATCAGCGATTGGCAGATCGGCAGGAGCATATGTATGCGTACCAGCAGAGTTGCACCCAAACCATGGCGAACATATACTCCAATATGCAGCCGATGATGGATCCTGTTCAGTTTCCCGTAGCCCAGCCATTGCCAGTTTTTCCACCACCGTCCCCAAATGACGATGATGAGTTCGAGCCTACTGCTTGAACTGCTAGGGGAGTCCTCTGTTCTTAACTTTCTTTATTTTTCGCACAATGAGGACATTGTTTCGTTTGAGTTTGGGGGGGATGTGTTTGCATATGTGCATGTTTAGCTCATTTGAATTTGTAGTTTTAGTTGCATGAGTGTCATTGTAGTTATATTTATAAAAAAAATAAAAAAAAAAGAAAAAAAAAACTTCAAAAATCCAAAAAAAATTAGTAGCATAGGATCATAGGATATTGCATTTAGAGGTATTCAAGCAATGTATTGATGGAAGTCATTTAGGGATGGCCAATGATGAAATTTGATTAGTTCTATTATAGTTTAACGGGATGGATACTTATTGCTAAATCTGGAGTTTAACTGTTGTAGTTGTGGTTATTTGAGACCTTTGGTTTTTACTTGTTCACGAATGTGTATTAAAGTAATTAGGAGTTGGTTCTTCTTTGGTGTATTACATGCTCATATGTAGATATAGACTGTTATCACTTGTTGGATCTAAAAAAGAAAGAAAACTGAGAAAAGATGAAAAATAAAAAAAAATTGAATAAATACTGCTTCGATGTCTGTTTAAGTGCAAGAAAACGTGGAATTAATGAATATAGACAGATAAGAGCAGGTCTTGACTAAGTTTGTCTTTGTGGCCGGTGTCATTTGAATGAGTATACCCTTAGGAGATGTTTTTACACTCAGCGCCCTAAAATCGTCTGGTTTGGGAGTCATTGATTGAAAGTTCGCTACACGGGTGGCACTGAATAGCCTAATAAAGATGAACATTGCACTAGTAAGGATATATGACGAGATGGAGCGTAAAACGCACTCGTTAAAGAAAAAGAGGGAAAAAAATGAGAAGGCAAGTGAATAGCAGTTGAGCTTAAAAGTAAACTCTGTGAACTTGTATCTTTTTGAGCATTGTGATACCTAGAGTTGGATTCATACCCTGATTGGTTTAATATATGTTGCATACTTATGGAAGGGTTGAGAGTGATTCATAATTATTAATCGTTGGCTTTTGGATGATGTGAGGTTGAAATTCTATTGAACTGGTAGTTATTGATTTCTGAGGCCGGATTTTTATGATGTCTACTGATTAATTGCTTGAGTAGGGTTAGTCATGCATGTGCATTCATGTAGAAGCTAGTTTAGTTGTGGTTTTGCTTTGTTTTATGTTTTACTTAAGGGCAAGCAAAGTTTTGAGTTTGGGGGTATTTGATGAGTAGGTTTTAACCTACGCGTTTGATATGTCTTTTGGCTCATCCTTTACTTGTTCTTAAGTGTTTGGTAGCTTTTTACTTGTTTTGCATTGGTTTTGTAGGCCATGGCTGGATGCAGGGATGAAAAGAAGAAAATTGGCTGGGTGCAGGGCATTCTCGCCGGGGCGAGAATTTGTGTGTTATATTTCTCGCCGGGGCGGGAGTTCGCCGGGGCGAGAACTTATGCTTTGAATTTCTCGCCGGGGCGAGGAAGCGGCAGATGGGAATCCTGATTTTGCTGGAATACTGTTATGTTGGAAAGATAGAAGTGATCGAGGACTCTTGCTATTAAACTTATTGAGGGACAAAAGGAGAATATAAATAGAAGATCAAGACTTGGATTTAGAGACACAGACTTGTTCAGAGATTGAATTCCAGAGCTGAGCAAGGAGATTGGAGGACAAGTTAAGCATTGTGAGAAGTTCAGATTGGAGAGTTAAAGATTATACTGAGTTTTCTTTAAATCTTTATCCTCTGATTTGTAATTAATTATGATGTCTTATTATGATATTCTAGTCTTTATTGTCAATATGAACTAAATTCTTAATTAAGGCTACAATTGAACCAGTTATAATTATGAGTTGATTATCTATTTGATTTCAATTGTTCAAATTGATGGAAGTTGTCTATCTTATTTTATGCTTATTGATTAATTGTTTGGCCGACAATTAGTGGGTTACTTTAGATGAATTCGGGAGATGAAATCTAGGGTTAGAACTGGATAAGATAGCATGTATTCTCAATTATTTGCATGTGTTGAATAATTGGATTTGTGGAGTAAATAGGAATATTGCTTGCTGCATGTAATAATTGGAAATTGGAACTTAATGAATTTAATCTTTTAACTTTGCATAGGAATATAGTAGAGTTATTTGGATTAGATAGATTTATTTGATCACTTGGAAAAGAGCTTATAAATGCAATTGAATTTCTGTTAACAACTCCATTGAAGTGAATGATTGGAAGACATAGATAGATTGGTTTTTGATAAATAACTGGGGATATTGTAGTCTTAATCATCTTAAATCTGAATTTCAACCTTTGAATTAATTGTCAGTGTTAGTATTTATTTAATTATTCTTAATCAAAAATCCCAATTTGTGATTGTTTAATAGAATAGGCATAATTTAGATTGGTAATTGGAGATTAAAAACATAGTAATTCCTGTGGGTTCGACACTCTTTCTTATCACTTTATTACTTTTTGATCGTGTATACTTGCACGTAATTGTCGATTGTGAAATCGGGCAACAAGCTCCTAGATGGTCCCAATCTGTCTTTGACCAAGCCTCTAGGTTAAGAGAGACTGGTCGTTGAATTGTCCCACGCCGACATCGTCTTTGCCTTGCTTAACGCCATTACTACTGATCAAACTACTGAGTGATTGAGAATTATCTAGCACTAAGGGGCCCTCCTTCTAGCGCCAATGTTAATGCCAAGATTCATCCACGTGTCCAATTACCAAATTGTGCATCCAATCCTGCACGGATACGAAACCACACTCAGAGAGCTGACAGCCTTAGCCGTCGAGGGATAGCTTCGATGTGAGAATAAGTACAAGCTGAATAAGATTTAACAATAGAGGCTTAATGCTTTTAGTGTTGAAAAAGGATTATTACCTGTGAATTAGGGTTTTTCCTTGTATTTATAGTGATCACACCACCAACTTCATGCCCGTCCTCGTATGGAAATAGAACTCCTCATTAGGTTAGATACCTTAGTGGGATTAAATTGAATCTCCTTAAAGGAAGAAAGTCAAATCATATCCTCACACTTTCCTTAGGAGTTAGAAATTAAATACAGTTAGGATTCCCCAATATTCTCCCACTGTCTAAATAGACTCTGATGGGCTAAATCTATACTAGTAATTTACGTGCAAGTATACACGGTCAATCAAGTAATAAAGTGTAAGTAGAGTTGTCGATCCCACGAGGAGCGAATTATAACCTAACTAATTCTAAGCATTAATTATTCATCAATTAATTTAATCTAGATAATTTCGATATCAACTAAATGAATTAACTAAATAATCAACTACTAAAATATTAAATCAAATAAGAAAGAGGTTAAGGAATTAATTTCCCCTGATGATTCATTTAAGCAATACTATTATTCTTCTATTCAATTGATTAATTAGAATTGTCAACGGAAAATCACTAATAATTATTATAACCACCTTTTAGATAATTATAAAGCATATATATTATTATTAATTCCCCTATATTTCTATGAGAAACAATAATAACAAATTCATTAAGATTCATTTCCCAATAGTTGCTTGAGATATTCAGGTATATTTCTATCCCATCCACAAAATCAGCATTCCATCAGTAACCCTTATTACCAAACAAATTACTAATCACAAGTTATTATAACCAGATCTCAACTTAGATTCCATTGTCAAATGTCATCTAAGTCCATCTAATAATTATTGATCAAGCAATTATACAATTAAAACAAGTTATAATAAACAATTCAATCAACATCAATTTAAATAAAAGAACTAATAAATATTAAATAAAATCATCATCGGGTTCCATTCATAGCCTTCAAGATCATCATGAATCCATTCATAGCCTCCAAGATCATACAACAACTGTCAACAATTAAATCCGTGCAAACTCATCAACCACTCAGTCATCAATTCACAGTAGTTACAATCCCACAGTGCGTGTTTGCAACCTCCACCAAATCAATCGGACCTTAAATAGACTATATCACGAACATATGGTACAAGGAAGTCATCGACCTATAGGACATATCACCACAATAATCTCAGCCAGGGTACTCATCGTTCAAATCAAGAGAGTTCAATTCAATCTAATTTTCTGCTATTCCTCCTAGAGTATTATCATTTTTTTCTCTCTTTTTTTCGGTGAGTGCATTTTACGCTCCTTTTCACATGCATGACGAGTTTGTTTTACGCTCCATCTCGTCTTAATTATTATCAAGGAGTAGACTTTAAGCTTAATCATTCCACCATATTTTTTTTAAATAAATAAATAAATAACAAGCTATGCAAGAATTAAATAAAATCCCAAAATTAAATCCTAATTTAACCATGCAGAAAATTAAATAAGTCTTAAACAAACCAAACCAATCAATTAAAACTTAAAGTATTATCAAACCATCCCCCCAAACTTGAATATTACATTGCCTTCAATGTAATACCAGACACTTCCCTGGAAATTAAGCATCACCAGCATCGCCAGTATCATCCTCATCCTCAGCAAGACTATCGGACTCCTCCTCTGACTCCAAAGCAGAATCATGGAAGACTGGGGACGAAAGAAAGTGAATCGGATCTGGATTGTTGACGTTGAACTGAGTTGCAAAAGTGTTGATAATGTTATTTGTGTAGTTCGCATAGTCGTCAACTCGGTCTGCTATTTGATTCACTCTACGGGTTTGCTGACGATTCAAACTCAACAGATTGTCCTGGCCTCGTTCCAAGCTCATCGGTGTCCTCCTTATAGCCCGAACTTCAGTAAGAATCAAGTCCAAAGTAGCATCAGACCAAGCACCACGTCCTGCTCGCCTAGCTCCCCTGAACTCGATCCTTGCGATGGAACCGTACCTACGATCTGTCCAGCGGGAGCAGCATCAAAAGGGTCATTATATCCAGCTCCACTCAGGTTTGGAATGCTGCCTACAGGCTCCTTGAATTTGGCTATGGTATTGTTGTCTAACACTGACTTTGGTTGCTCAAATATTTCATCTGTCTGCCAGACAAATCCAGCGTTCTTACACAACCCACATATGAGAGATGGGTGTGGAAATCCGCCAGATGTACCACTTTGTAGTGTATGAAGGATGGAGCTATATATGACCTTACCCACGTCAATACTTTTTCCAGTTACAATTACATAGAAGAGGGCTGCCCTAGCCTTGGTTACTTCTGAAACATGAGAGGAAGGCATTAATTTAGCACTAATAAAATAAAACTAAGACTTACCATATCGACTCAGTCAATTTCGGGGGAAAGAAACTGCAGTGGCTACTCGAATTGTCCATTGCGTCCTAGGCTTGCATAAGCCTTGAATAACTGCATCCCAATTTGGTCCATCCCAAATGAACTTCATATATTCATCCTCCTTAATGTTTGGTAGACCATAGTATTCGTTGATCGCCTTGCTATCAAAAGGAACCGCCTTGCCTCGAACCATGGCTACTATGTTCACTGCCTCAACCACATTAGCATAAAATTTTGTTAAAACTGCTAGTACAGCGGCTTCGGGTTAAGACGTCAATGTTCCCTAGCCACGCTCCTGAATCATTTGCTGGATTTCAATTCCATTGCTCTCTAGTGGCACCAAACCACGTTCTAGAATTAAATTTTTGTTCACCAATGAGGCATGGAAGCACTCTGAGGCTTCTTTACTTACGAATTTTGAATGATCATATGTGGAGGAGGAACCTGAGAGGTACGTTGACGTTTGGGTGCCATTGGAAAGCTAGATAATGCTTGAAAACCAAAATAGTGATGGAAGATTTGGTTTGGGCAATTATTGAACACTTGGTGTGCACCCAATTTGTGACCCAAAATCAAAGCCTTTTGAGTATATGCACTCCCTCAAATCATTGTTTCAAACACAACAAAGAATCACAACTAGTGAAATTCGATCAAAAGAATGAAGAAAAGTAATTGCATGCGTGTGTTTGAAGAAGATGAAAAGAAAGTTATGAATATGAGGTTTCAACTCCTTTTTCTCTTGTAAATACTTGAACCCTCCTTGCAGAGATGGTATTAGGGTTAAGTTGTTGAATTGTTATGGAATTCAATCTCTATTTATGGTAGGAATTGATTTGGTTGGGTAAATATGGAATGTGGGTAGTTTTTGGGGAAGTTTGTGTTTGAATAGGAGAGTGAGTGGCAAGAGATGGGGGGGATAATGGGGAGAAATGGGCGCCTGATGCCGCGCTGAGTCTGCTGATATGCACACGACGGCCACGGCTCTTGATCTGTGCGCCGCAGCTTCTGAATGACCGTTGCGGCCTTTGAGTTTGTGCGCCGTGGCCCTAAATCTCTGATTAGTTTATTTATTTTGTACTGAAGGGTTGAGCGTCGCGGCTTGTGAAAGTGGGTGCCGCGGCCCTTGAGGCATGCCGCGGCTCTTGAGATTGTGTGTCGCGGCCCCAAATCTCTGATAGTGCTTGGCTAAAAGCTTGCTAAACCAAAATTTTCCTTCTCTCAAGCCATTCCAATGCATGTTTCCCACACAATGAATTAAGTCTCAATCTTCATCTTGTATCTCCTGAATTAATTTGCCAACAAAGCTCAACTAGTCAATTAATTATGTAAAAATTAAACATAAATAAATAAACTAAATGAATTCAAATCTAATATATATTAATTAGTTGCATTCATGCTTATATATGTTCGATTGCTGCATCAGAATGATCATGAAATCAGCTAAAGCTTAAATTGTGGTGGATTTTATGCTCTACCATTCCAATGGCGGTGATGCTACAACAGTATTAATAGAGAATCTTGGAGATGGTGTTACAGTAATGTAAATGGCGAATATTGGAATAATTTGTTTCTTCAAATAAAATAAAAGGGAAACGGATATTATCCGTATTCGGATATTATTTCGAATACCGGATATGGATAACATTTTTAAAATCCGCCGAATATCGGATACGAATACGGATAGCGAATTAATTTTTCAGATAGGGATACGGATATAGTGGTATCCTGATCCGTATATATCCGTTTACACACCTACACTTACGTACTAATACTTTAAACTTAAGGTACCGAAATATTTACTTGTTGTTTTACCTATAGTTGCACAAATATCAGCATTCTAATTTATTATTAGATGCTCGAATATCACACTAATACTAAACTATTTATAGAACAATCAACTGGTTAATACAACTTCTAATTATAAGCATTTCATATAAAAATACCCTAACGTTCCGCATTGTAGACTAATGTACCGTATTGTGTACCTGTATCAGTTTTCAATAGCCTAATTGTTTCTTTTTGAAGGTTATTGGAGGGACTGTTATAGTTATGATTCCCCTTGTAGCCCTAACTACACAACCAGCTTCATATGTGTTTACTGCATTTGAACATGCACCTGAATCAATAGGGATATCAAGCACAGTTTATGCAACAGTTCTATCTCTTCTTGTCAGCCAGTATTCACTATATGGCTATGATGTTACTGCACATGATTGAAGAAACAATGGGTGCAGGCAAAAATTGGCGCGATTCTTTCTAGCATAGGGATCATTTTCGTGTTTGGATGGGATTATATCTTGGCCCTTACTTTCAGTATTCAGGTGTGTGAATACTAATGTTACGTTTGGATTGAAGAAATAGAATGGAATAAGGAATTGAATGAAAAATAGTGTATTTGTTGATCATTTCGGCGGATAAATCATTCCGATGGAATTATTCCATTTCTTTGATTTTTGTTCCATCTGGGAGGTGGTGGAATTGATGTATGTGACAATTTTGTCATCCTATCACACCATCAACCACCAGTAACAACCAAACATACATCAAATAAGCCATTAGATGGTGATTATTGGCCAAAGAAATCGTTTATTCGTCAAAAAGTTCTACTGGAATTATTTAACTAGTCATGTTAAAAATATGATTCCTAAATATATGTCTCAGGATCCAAGATACCTATTGATAGTTCCAATGAAACAGCGGGAACATTCGTTCCAGCTCAAATACTATATGATGCATTTCATGGAAGATATCATACTGCTACTGGAGCAATCATTTTGCTCTTCATTATATGGGGTTCGTTCTTTTTTGGTGACCTGTCAATCACTATTAGTGCGGCCAGGGTGGTAAGTGAAGTTGTCTATTTACTCTACAAAGTTCTACAAAGTTCTATGCAGAGCAAATTAGCAGTCTTGAATAGATTCCAACTCCATGAAGCTGTAAATTGGTCAAGTTTGTGTTAAGATGTTGCATTCCCGTAGAAAAGAGTTGAACTGAAAATGTTGCAATTATATTAGTAATCCTAGTGCAACTCTTTCGCACAGAAATGCAACGCCTTGACACAACTTGACCAATTTTGCAACTTTATAGAGTTTGGAATTTGCCTTGAACATAAACGAATTCAAACTCTATGAAGTTGCAAATTGGTCAAGTTTTTGTTAAAACATTGCATTTCTGTAGAAAAGAGTTGCATTTATATTAGTAATCCTAATGCAACTCTTTTCTATAGAAATGTAATGACAAGACTTGACCAACTTAGTAACACTATGGAGTCGAAATCTATCTTAAACATATTTTTGCACCCACTTATTGGGAAATTATTAAGTGCGATACACTTAACGAATGTCTCCTTGTATTCACAAAGAGTTTTCAAGTTTTCCTTTATTACCTTTCTTTTTTGCCTAACGACGTTAGATTATTTTCATATGAATAGAACAAGAGGCACAATGTTGGGATTGTGCATGTTTCATGTGTATTTCTATGGCCCAGCTGTGATGTTAGAAAAGATTTATGTGACTATAATTGAAAAACAAATTGCTGAGATTTTACTAGCTTAATAAATCAGTCCATAATGTTTAGCAACTTTTCATTAATGAAATTTCATTGAAATTGTTCTTCAGGTATACGCGTTGTCAAGAGATGAAGGAATTCCATTTTCATTAGTGTGACGAAAAGTGCACCCAAAGTATAAAGTTCCTTCAAATGCAGTATGGCTTTGTGCAGCCATCTGCATTCTTCTCGGATTACCTATCTTAAAAGTCAATGTTATCTTCACTGCCATAACTTCCATATGGACAATCGGATGGGTCAGTGGTTATGCAGTTCCAATTTTTGCAAGAATGGAAATGGCAGAAAAGAACTTCAAAGCCTGGCCATTTTATTTAGGCAAAACAAGTAGGCCAATTTGCTTGGTGGCCTTTTTATGGATTTGCTACACTTGTTCTGTCTTCCTTTTACCAACATATTATCCAGTTAGCTGGGATACTTTCAACTGTGCACCAGTTGCATTGGGTGTTGGTTTGGGATTAATAATGTTTTGGTGGCTGCTAGATGCAAGGAAATGGTTTAAAGGACCAGTTAGGAACATTGATACTCAAAATGGAAAGATTTAAAAATTTTAGTTCAAAATCTAATGAATACTCATCTCACTCATTGATTTTGTGCAGATCCTGAACTAGGAACGTATATTTATATAAATATATCAAATTTCAGCTACTTGTTTCGGTGTTTTTTCATGTTTCGAAAGTCATTTTAGTCCAAATTGTTTATTTTTCTTTTCCCCTTTTGAACGAACCAAGCTGCTCGTGAGCCCAGCCCGACTCGAACTTGACTCAAATGAGCCGAGCTCGCGAGCTCAAATAATGTGTTTCCCGGCTCGTTTATCCTTTACATGTATGACCTATTGCTCATGCAATTTGGGACTCTCGTTTTGCTCAACTTGTTGAAGAAGCTTTTACTAGAAGTGGTGAAATGAGTTAGGCTAAGCTCTGTTGTAAAATTTAATTTACTTATAGTAGCAACAACAACAAAGTAGAAACAGAACAGCAATAATCGAAAACAAGTAGAAGAGAGAGTAATGATATAACCAATAGATCGAGGCGAGTGTAGACAATGTTCTTACGAAAATACTTCGGCCCTCCCGGAGTAGAACTATCGGTGCTCAAGAATCTTTGCCAAAACAAAGATTCAACGATTTATCCCACCACAACCAGGCACTAGAACTATAGTGGAATGCATGAATCAACCTTATGCTCTCTTGACCAGAGAAAGAGATGAAACCAAAATATATAGAGAAGAAGAAATTATGTGTATAGAAAGAAGAGAGAAAACTTGAGGTGTGTGTTGGAATGAATGGCTTGGTCACTATTTATAGGGAGAGGAAAAGAGTATAATAAATTTAGAATGCACAAATTAAGGCAATCAAATCAATTTGCTTAATTAAGGCTATAATTAAGCAATGAACCTGGTCGCAAATGAATCTGGACACAAAGATGAATCTAGACAATGAATCTGGATACAATAAATGTGGACACGATAAATAATTATAGTAGGATCCTAATAAAAGGAATGAGACTTTAATATAATGTATATGTTAACGTCAAGATTCGTTCACGCATCCAATCACCAAACTGCACATTCAATCCTGCACAAAAATAAAACCACACTTAGAAAGCTGACGGCTTGGGCCACCGGGGGATAACTCTCGTGTGAGAATAAGTATAGGCTGAATAAAGTTTAACAATGGAGGCTTAATACTTTAGTGCTGAAAAAGATCATTACTTGTGAATTAAAGTTATCCTTCTATTTATAGTGATCACACCACCAACTCTAAGCCCATTCCCGTATGGAAAACGAACTCCTCATTAGGAAAGATACCTTAATGGGATCAAACTGAATCTCCTTAAAGAAAGAAAATCGAATCATATCCTGATACTTTCCTTAGGAGTTATGATTCTTTAATATTCTCCCATTGCGCAAACAGACTCCTACGCGAAAAAATTCCTCCACGTGGATTATGGCCCACCGTATTCATCAGGCCCCAAATAAACGCACCCCAACATTGCCCCCTAGTTTTTCATTACAATGGAACATTTAATGGAAGAGCACATCATTAAAAGCCCAATAATTAAACATCACAAAACCTAAAACCAGGTACCTGGTCCCACCATTAGTACCACCACTGCACCAAACCATTCATTACACCGTCTTTAGGAAAGCGTGCGAATACAAAGAGTCAGCCATTTCAAAACCCTTTCTTCCCCAAAATCAACCACCATATTTTAGATCTACAGTTTCAAAACCATTCGTGCTCCCTCTCAGTAACCTCTTCCTCCTACCTACAACCCCTACTCTTTCCAGCGAAAATCCCTTCCAACCTCGAAAACTACTCATCCACCAATGGCTGCCACAAACCTTTCATCCTCTACTGCCCCCCAAACTTCAGGTCAATCAAAAGCCAAAATCGAAACCTAGAAAATGATAAAAGAGTATTCCAATGAAAAAACCTTCGCTCACATCAACACCATCTCCACAATCACCCCTCAAGATATCGTCGGAATATGAGAACAATATCATATCCTAGCCTCCTACGAGATTCGATCCCCCCTCCATGTCGAACGAATGTACCACCGTCCTGATAAGTAGACCGCCATCTCTCTCAATTCCCTAAAATATGGGGTACGCCTCCCCCTTCACGCTTTCATCATCACCCTCCCAGGGTTCATCAGAGTCGGCTTCGCCCAACTGGTGTCGAACTCTTACATCCACATCATCTCCTTCATCGCTTTCTGTCACGAACTCGACATCCCACCCACCATCAACTTCTTCTTCTCCTTATTCTCCATGAGTCAATCCAGGGAATCTGGATTCCAGCAAATAAACAAAAAACAAAGCAAACAAATAAAAAAACGCCCACTGATGAAGACCTCTTCAAACAACAAGGGATGGCATTCACTATGGTTCTTCATCCGTGGCCCCAGCATCCACAAAATTCCCGACTGGGCCGAAGCCTCCATATCCAATGTAGCCATCAGAGAGTTACCCCGAACCCGCCTTGAGGAGCTAGTGAAATTCATTGAGAAGCTGCAGATGAAGGAGTGGGACCTTGAGCTCCTAGACGATCAATCCTAGCTGTATGACCATAAATGTAAGTTCTGAACCCTTCCTCTATTACTCCAAAGTTAATTCTGCAATCTTTTATGCCAACCCAAACTTCTTATTCTTATAGTGTCCCTTATCAAGCCAACCCTAGTCACTAACATTAGCCAATCAACTTCCGCCAAACCCACTGAAGAAACTACCCTACCAGTAGAACCAACCGAAGCCCCACCCTTGATTCAACCTATTACCGCAATCCTAATGTCACAACCTACATCCTCCTCTATTATCCCTACACCTGATTTCATCGAAATAAGCCTTCTAGATATGCCCCTTTCTGAAAGGAGCACTCTTCTTCGGGCGAAAATAAGGTGCCAAGTGAAGACTGCCAAACAAAACCCTCCACCCGAAGCAGAACAAAACATTCAAATCAACCCCTCAACCTCCAAAGCCCTTCAAACAAACTCTATCGAACCGAACGCATATACCAACCTGATTCCCACTTCCGAACCGAACCAATCAGAAAAAAGAAACGAACATGATAGCCCTTCATCTGAACCCTGAAAGTAGTATGCACACAAGCCAATCATATTTAATATGATGTAGCATATACTTTGTAATCTTATTCAGTTATAAAAGGTATTTTATATTATCTACATGGTGCTGTTATATTAAATGTGATAAACCCATAATTTTGAGCAATGCTTTTAGAATCATGATGGTGATCATGCTAATGAGATCTATATGCTATATAGCTCACAAACTAAAATCATTCCTAATCGTTGGATTACTAAAAAGAGGATTAGTGAATCCAGATAGATTAGTACATACGTTGCTTGCTCTTAGGAAGAGGATGATTGATCCCATAATCATTTGTGTTGAGACACTAAAACAAGTATGTAGGTGCTTATTGGAGAATAAGTTCACGGAACGTGGCTCGCTAAGGAATACCTAATGGAGTTTTACTCGCCTGTCAATAGAAATTCCTCTAGTGATAGTAGTACAACTGATCCTTGGACTTGAGATCATCATAGCATCTTGTGTATGATGAATTATACTTTGACATGTCCCTTAAGACCTTTAGGATATAATAAAGGGTATGATTGGGTATAATTAGTTGTACATGGAGATAGGTGAATGATCAACAAATAATCTACCTCGTCTAGTAAAAGATGTGAATGTTCTATGTGATTCGATAAATGACAACTCAGTAGTCCTTGGCCAAGGCAGAATGAAATTAGAAAGGAGTTTCTAATTTGCATTAATAAGAGTTGTGCATTTGGGAATCAAAATACATATAATTAAATAAAATAAGACTTGACAGTAAATCCATGTCTTATATTTAATTGGGACATTATGTGGTTGAAGGATTGAATTGTACGGTAACTATGCACTGAAAGGTTCTTTTGTGATTAATGTTGAAATCTATATTATTTGAAAAGTCATTGATCGCTAAGGGGGTTTACCCTTATTGTAGAATAAATATTATTTATTTAAATGAATTAAATAATTTAATTTATTTATTTAAATAAGATTAGAATTGTTCTAATTGATTTATTCACAACCGGTTTAATATGGAGAACCTAAAGGGTCACACCGCAAAAGAAAAATATTTATTTAAGAAGTAAATGGCATAATTATAATAATAAGTTAAGTGTATTTAATTTAGTCTATGGAGATAGAATAAATTAAATAGTTTAATATTTATTATTTAATATTTTAGAAATATTAAATATAAATTAATAAGAGGAGTCTTATTATTATTATTACTATTACTATTATTTAATTCCTAATAGGGATTAGGAATTATTTAATAGAAGTACTCTCTCATGAATTCCTAATTGGATTAGGAGCATAATTAATTAAAGGAGTTTAATTATAATAGAAACCCTAATCTTAAATAGTTTAGGGAAAGGTTTTTCCTACATCTATAAATAAGAGAAGTCTTATCATAGATTAGGGTTATACACTCTTACATTAGAATTGTGGAGAGTACTTACAATTTTTATAGAGATAGAAACTAGGGTTTTGCCAACACTCATCTTCTTGAATAAGTATTATTCCTTGGTAGATCACCTCTAGAGGCCAAACACTTGGGTGGCTAACGTTGATCAAAGGAAGGAATTTAATCGGTGGAATTCAAGGAGAACGCGAAGGAATTGGAGGTGAACTTGTACCTGAAGAAGCTAGAATTCTACAAGGGTATAATTCTTATTCTCCATCGCTTTCATTTAATTAATAATTGTGCATAAAGAAAAATTATGGTGATGGTTTGTATAAAATTTTAAAATCTGATTTTATTGCGCTTCCGCTTTATTTATGTAATTTGATTGCATGTTCGCGTTATACAAACCTAATAGTGGTATCAAGAGCCAAACTTTATGCGAATTATTAATTGTTTTGATTCTGTATATACATTAATATGTGTTTAGAACAATTTAATTGGGCATAACTATTTGTGTAAAAAAAATTATTTTATTTTATTTTTGTAAATTAAAATAAAAGAGTTTATTTTGATTTGGAATTTGATTAAAAAATAAAGGAGTTTATTTTTATTCAAAATTGGATAAATTAAAATAAAAGAGTTTATTTTGATTTGGAATATGATTAAAATAAAGAAGTTTATTTTAATTGGAATTGAATTTCATGATAACTAATTAGAGTTGGAATTGGATTTCATGATAACTAATTAGAGTTGAAATTGGATTTTATACTAACTAATATTGCCCATTAAATGATATCAATGTATATATGGAATGGTTTTATTATTCATGAGATGAATATTATTTATTATTGCATATGGAGATATGTATGATAACAAATAGGGATTGATTATGGACTATTGACCAATGTGTGATTGGATTTATTTTTGAGGATGCTTGAATGAATGGGTTTTTATAAATGGGGTCTGCGTACCTCGTCTTCTCTAGTTTTTTCTTGATGTAAATTATATCTTCCTCTTATGTACTTCCCCTTGACTGCTGATCAAGGTTTCTATTTATTTTAAATAGTTTATGTAATAGGATTAGTTAGAATTATTTTGAAGAATTGGAGACAAAGGAACAAGGAGCGCAAGAAGACCCGTTTGTAATGGAACCCGGGTTTAAATGTAATAGTTATATTTAAAATTAATTCTTGCACCCTAAGTTTGACCTCTTGGTTCACTTGGTGGCTCTAGTGAACCAAACTAGAATAAAAGTTCATAATCAATTCGGGTAGAATATAGTATTCTATATGTGCATGTTTACTATACATATATTATATATTATACAACATGTTTCGCATGTTAAATAATATGACGCGTATTTTATATATATATATATATATATATATATATATATATGTGTGTGTGTGCATGCGCGCTAAACAAGATGAGACTAATAATAACAAATCCCTCAAAGAAATCATATTAAGTCCTAAGCGTTCAAGATATTTAGAATATCGAACGTCGCCTTCTAGCATGGTAAAGCGATAGAGTATTAATTATTTAATATGAGTTTGTTGTGTCACACAAGGCAAATATTAAATATTTAAGATGTCACTTTATCACATTTGATGCTTATAAATAGACTGAACGATATTGTTTTGTTGGGTCACACAAGGACAGTGTTTTTCTTTCGAATATATAGAAGTACTAGGTTGGACTTAACTTGGATAATTTTGATTCGGATGTGTCACACTTGATCAAAATAATCTAAGAGGAAAAATACAAGGAGTTACATAATGATGTAATTGACAATAGTTGTCTACCTATTTATTTATATGTAGTTTGTTGTGTCACACAAGGCTATATACATTTGAAATGGGATCCTTATTCTCACTAGCAAATCTTTAATTAGATTTGCCGAACTATATATATTGAGGGTAATATAGTTTGATGAAAAAGTGAGAGATACCAATTTAAATAAAGACCTAATTTATTTTGATGATTAATAAATGAATGTAGGCTAAAATGTTGTTAAATTATAAATTCATTTAACAGAATTTTACAATGTCTAAGTCACTATCACTGCGTAGCATATTAGATACTAATTAACCAAACCAAATTATACGGACTGGTTAAGGAATCTGAGAATAGTTCTCAAGGCTGAAAAGCTATCTTATATCCTTAATATGCATATCCCTACAATGGTTGCAAACAATGCCTCTGAGGAAGAGATTGTTACTTTTAGAAAGTGACAAGATGATACACAGTTGGCTCAATGGATCATGCTCGCATCCATGAGTAACGAGCTTCAGCGTCAGCATGAAACTATGGATGCTCCTACTATACTCTTGCACCTTCAAGGAGTTGAATGGTGAGGAAAATAGGACTGCTAGATATTAGATATCTAAGGAGCTCTTCCAATCTAGAATAACCGATGGCACTACAGTATAGATAAATGTCTTAAAAAATGTTCAATCTGATTGAATAATTGGGATAACTGGGTTTTGTATTGGATGAAGAGTTGATCTAAGATTTGATCTTGCAATCACTCACGGATTCTTTCTCACAATTTGTTGTGAATTTCCACGTGAACAAGCTATATGTCAGCCTGCATAAGTTGCTTAAACACGTTGAAAACTGTAAAGAGTCACTTTTCAACCAAGATAGACCAAGTCTTACTGGTAGATGATTCTTCCAGGAAGCGGAAGAGGGCCAAAGGATCTTCTTAAAAGAAGAACAATTCAAAGAAGGTATAAGGAAAGGCAATAACTAAGGACACTAAGAACAAAACTGATACAAATAGCAAAAGAGTTTGTTTCCACTATAATAAGCCTGGACACTGGAAAGGAAACTGTAAGGAGCATCTTGCAGAGGCTAACCAGAAGAAGCTTAGTGAAGCTTCGGTTACAGATATATAGGTTTGTTCATCATTGAAATAAATCTTTCTGTAAGTCAAGGTTCTACTTGGGTATTGGATACCGGTTATAGTTCTCACGTATGTAATCCAATACAGAGACTAAGCAGAAGTAGAAAGCTAAACAAAGAGTAAGTAATCTTACGTGTAGAGAATGGAGTAATGGTTGTTACATTAGCCGTGGGAACTTATAGTTTAGCGTTGCCTACGGGCAAGTCTATTAAGTTAATAGGTTGTTATTATGTTCCAATTCTCTTAAGAAACATTATTACTTCCGTTGTTGGACAAGGAAGGTTCTGGTATTATATTTAAGAACAATTATTGTTCTATTTATAATGATAATGTTTTGTTTGAAACTGGAAGATCACTTGATGGACTTTGTAAACTTGACTTACATAAAAAAAATAATTTTGCAAATTGAACAAACTAGTAAAAGAAAAGGAGATGATCATTCAAAGAGTTGAACATGTGTATTTGATGAAATACAAGTCTGAATCATTTGAAAGGTTCAAAGAATTCAGAAGTGAAACAAATTAACAAAGTATTAAGATTCTTTGATCAGATCGAAGAAGGAATACTTGTACAATGAGTTTCTAGATCATCTCAAAATGGTATTTTCTCATAATGGACGCTTTATGATACGCAATGATTGACCATTGTATCTAAAAGGAGAAATTGTACCTTGTTGGATATGGTGCAGTCCATAATGATTTTTACCAACATTCTAGTATCCATTTGGGGTTATGCCCTAGAAACGGCTGCATATCTACAAAATAAAGTAACCTCAAAATCCGGCCCCAAGACTCCATAATAGTTATGGATAGGGAAGATTCCTAATATTAAGTATGTTAAGATAAGGGGTTGTCTAACTTATGTGAAAATGTTTCAAAAGATAAGTTTGGGACAAAATCTGACAAGTGCAGAGTTGTGGGATATCCTAAAGAAAGTTTAGGGTATTATTACTATAATCCTACACGCTGCCTTCTTAGATAAAGGTGTTTATCATTGAAGGAGCTAGTGGGAGGGTAATGGATCTTGAAGGAGTTCAAGAACCACAAAGTACTACAAGTCAAACTGAGGAACCTGTAGATAGACCTATTGTACCACAATCGAATCGTAAATCTGGAAGAGTACCGAAGATACCTAGAAGGTATGGATTCATCATAGAGGATGATGATGAGGTACGCATCATAGAGGATGATGATGAGGTACGCATCATAGAGGATGATGACCCAGTTATATACGATGAGGCTATGAGTAGAAGACACTTAGAGAAATGGCAGATGGCCATGAAATCCGAAATGGACTCTATGTATGAGAACCAAGTATAGACTCTGTTACTCCACCGAAAGGCATAGTTCCTAGAGGGTGTAAATGGGTCTTTAAAGAGAAAGACTAAGGCAAATGGCAAGGTGGAGACCTATAAGACCAGACCTATTTAAAAAGTTTCAAATAAAGTCAAGAAGTTGACTGTGATAAAACCTTATTACTAGGTAATACTCAAGTCCATTTGGATTTTGCTTGTGATTGCAGCTTAGTACGAAATCTGGCAAAATGGATGTGGAGACGTCCTTCCTCAATAAAGACTTAAGGAGAATGTATGTATGATACAGCCAGAGGAATTTGTTTCAAAAGGTTGAAGCAAATCGTGTTTCTAAGCTACAATGATCTATTTATGGATTGAAGCAAGCTTCTCAAAGATGGAACATTCATTTTGATGAGACAATCAAAAGAGTTTGATTTTATCAAAAATGGGAATGAACCTAGTGTGTACAAAAGGGTCAGTGGGAGCACTGTGACATTCCTAGTATTATATATTGATATACTACTGATAAGGAATGACACGTCAATGCTACAATCAGTAAAGATAAAATTGTCTAAACATTCCTCCATGAATAACTTTGGAGGAACATCCTATAAAATTGGGGATATAAATCTATATAGATAGATTTAAAAGATATTCGGCTTGACCCAATGAATGTATATTCATTTGATGCTAAAGGCGTTTAGCATGGCAAACTCCAAGAGAGGTCTCATGATGATGAGCTATGGAGTGTATCTCTCTAAAATTATCTCCAATAAAAGAGAGATCACATGAGTTATTATCATGTATGCAATGAATATACAAGGCCTGATGTTGATCAGTCATATTCTGGAGAAGATCATTATAAGACAGTGATAAACATCTTAAGTACTTAACCGGTATTGAAGATGTGATCATGATTCATAGTAGGTCTGAATTAAAACTAGAGGGCTAAACAGACTCAAGTTTTTCAGACTAACCAAGACGATAACAAATCCACTTTAGGGTAAATTGTTACCTTGAATAGTGGTGCAGTGAACTGGAAAGGTTCCAAAATAGCAAAGAGTTGCTGGTTTAGTGACAAAGACAAAGTATATAGCTGTAAATGAAGCTGCAAGTTGATTGTTTGGATGAAAAGTTCATTACAGAACTAGGAATAGTTCTTAAGTCTCATCTTGGATTCAAACGTGTGTTGCGGCACTTTCATTTGATTAGAGTAATCATTGAAAAGGGAGAAGTCCCTATAGAGATAATGGACTCTCAAGAACAACATTGCATATCCATTTACTGAAGCTTTATCCAACAGCAGGATGATCGTCACTTAGAGAAGAAGGGTATTAGATACCATGGCGATTGGCTTTAGTGCAAGTGGGAGATTAAAAGTAGTATGCACACAAGCCAATCATATATGATATGATGTAGCATATACTTTGTAATCTTATTCAGTTATAAAAGGCATTTTATACTATCTACATGGTGTTGTTATATTAAATGTGATAAACCCATAGTTTTGAGCAATGCTTTTAGAATCATGATGGTGATTATGCTAATGAGATCTAAATTCTAGATAGCTCACAAACTAAAATCGTTCCTAATCGTTAGATTACTAAAAAGGGGATTAGTGAATCCAGATAGATTAGTACATACGTTGCTTGCTTTTAGGAAGAGGATGATTGATCTCATAATCATTTGTGTGGAGACACTAAAGCAAGTATGTAGGTGCTTATTGGAGAATAAGTTCACTAAATGTGGCTTGCTAAGGAATACCTAATGGAGTTTTACTCACCTGTCAATAGAAATTCCTCTAATGATAGTAGTACAAGTGATCCTTGGACTTGAGATCATCATAGTATCTTATGTATGATGAATTATACTTTGACATGTCCCTTAAGACCTTTAGGGTATAACAAAGGGTATAATTGGGTATAATTAGTTGTACATGGAGATAGGTGAATGATCAACAAAGAATCTACCTCGTCTAGTAAAAGATGTGAATGTCCTATATGATTCGATAAATGACAACTCAATAGTCCTTGGCCAAGGCAGGATGAAATTAGAAAGGAGTTTCTAATTTGCATTAATTAGAGTTGTGCATTTGGGAATCAAAATACATATAATTAAATAAAATAAGACTTGACAGTAAATCCATGTCTTATATTTAATTGGGACATTGTGTGGTAGAAGGATTGAATTGTACGGTAACTATGCACTAAAAGGTTCTTTTGTGATTAATGTTGAAATCTATATTATCTAGAAAGTCGTTGATCGCTAAGGGGGCTTACCCTTATTATAGAATAAATATTATTTATTTAAATGAATTAAATAGTTTAATTTATTTATTTAAATAAGATTAGAATTGTTCTAATTGATTTATTCACAACCGGTTTAATATGGAGAACCTAAAGGGTCACACCGCAAAAGAAAAATATTTATTTAAGAAGCAAAATGGCATAATTGTAATAATAAGTTAAGTATATTTAATTTAGTCTATGGAGATAGAATAAATTAAATAGCTTAATATTTATTATTTAATATTTTAGAAATATTAAATATAAATTAATAAGAGGAGTCTTATTATTATTATTACTATTACTATTATTTAATTTCTAATAGAGATTAGGAATTAATTAATAGAAGTACTCTCTCATGAATTCCTAATTGGATTAGGAGCATAATTAATTAAAGGAGTTTAATTATAATAGAAACCCTAATCCTAAATAGTTTAGGGAAGGGTTTTTCCTACATCTATAAATAAGAGAAGTCTTATCATAGATTAGGGTTATACACTCTTACATTAGAATTGTGGAGAGTACTTACAATTTTTATAGAGATAGAAACTAGGGTTTTGCCAACACCCATCTTCTTGAATAAGTATTATTCCTTGGTGGATCAACTCTAGAGGCCAAACACTTGGGTGGCTAACGTTGATCAAAGGAAGGAATTTAATCGGTAGAATTCAAGGAGAACGTGAAAGAATTCTACAAGGGTATAATTCTTATTCTCCATCTCTTTCGTTTAATTAATAATTGTGCATAAAGAAAGATCATGGTGATGGTTTGTATAAAATTTTAAAATCTGATTTTATTGCGCTTCCGCTTTATTTATGTAATTTGATTGCATGTTCACGTTATACAAACCTAACAAACCCCCTACCAAAAAATAACACGTTGAGACTTCCTCCGACCATCAATCGCCTCCACCTTCTCCCTAGCATTCTTCACCAACTCCTAGCCGCGGCCAAGAGGCTCCTACTTCGCCAAGTTATGGCCCCAAAACGCAAAAGACTTCCTGATCAATCTCTTTGAGCACTTCGTTCTTCTCGGAGATGATGAAAGGTTCAAGGGAGTAAGTATCTAAGAGCTCATATACTTCAACGCCTTCTATTAAAGCCGGGTAAACATTTTTAACTTAACCCTATCTCCGAACTCACATATCAAATTCATTATTTAACCCTTTTTTCCTTTACTATTAGGTCACTGCTGTTACCAGCCGAATCCTACGCCGACTTGCCCATATATCCGAAAGGGAAAAAGAGTTGAAGGCCGAAGTCGAGCATTTGGAAGGTAAAGTACAAACTATAATGGTTGGCCTGGAGAAAAAAAAGAGCCTTCACGCCAACACCGCCTTCCACTGCAATGAACTTCAGGCTGAACTAGAGACGGCCAAACAAAACGCTGCTGAAGGCGAGAAACATCAAAGAATACTCTTGGAAGCCTACGAAACGAAGACAAAAGAAAACGACGCATTGAAGAAGGGCAACCTAACTTACCACGAGAAGCTCAAAACCATGCATGACAATCTCAGAGCAGAAATAAATGACCACAACACCCTGAAGAAGGAATTTGCCAATTACAAGGTGTAGACACCCAAATTTTGCGTTTCCTTCTACTAACCATGACAGGAGGGCGAAATCGACAATTGAACCGGCTTGCGGAAGCAAAGGAGCGGGCACAAGGGCGAGCGCCCGGCACCGCCGCAATGATTTGGGCAGCCCAAGTCGACGTGACAGCATGATCGTCCGAGGCAGGCATTTCCGAATGAGGTGGCACGTCTCCCAGAAGTTCCCGGACTGCGGAATACGAGCCTGTCAGCGAAAACCGACGTTGCGGTATGAAAATCGAGGCGTGGCACGAAAATCGAGAAAGTCAAGCCCGCCAGCCGCGGATAGATCTGCGGCCAAGTGGGTGCGCCAGCACGAAAACCGGGAAATCAGCACTACCAGCTGAGTGCGATGGGAGGCGTGCCAGCTGGCCAGCCGCAGATCCATCTGCGGCCAGCCGCAGATAGATCTGCGGCTGGCTCTGGCCAGCCTATTTAAGCCAGCTTCAGGCAGCATACAGGGGGTTCAGCAATTTTGGAAGAAGAAGAATTTCTGCAGCAGCACCAAGCACGGAAATAGAGAGAAAATAGTGAGATTTTGCTACAAAAAATAGGAGAGAAAGTGAGAAAAAAAGAGAGGAATATTATTATTGTGATTTGATTGTATCACATAATACTTTTTCTTCTATTCAAATACACAAATTTAGATCCATTTTGACCTCATTTGCAAGGTGAAAAATCTCTTCAATTTTGCAATTTCTATCACATCTTTTGGTCAAATCAAATGAAGTTTTCATATGATTATGGAATGATAAATTAGGGGGTATTAGCGAGGGTTCCATTTGGAACAAAATTCTTCCTAATAACCCGATGATATTTATTTGTTGATTCCTTGTTTGTTTTTTTGTGTTATATTGACATAGATTCTTTTAGATCTCTATTTTGGGATGTCTTGATATTGGTAGATTATCCGTATTGGTTAATTCTTGTAATATTCGATTGTGGGCGTGTGTAAATTTGGTTGTGAGCCTAGGAAAGCGACCCCGTGGTCCAAATCCGATGATGGACATGTCTTGATGTACGTAGCGGGTAGGATGTAGCCTCTTTGTAAATATGTAATCGTTGGGCCTTAAAAACGACGCTAAGGCGAAAATCGTGTTTAAGGCCCCGAAATAGTGAAATTGGTGATTGTTGGCGTTCGGGGATATTTTGATGGCTTACATGCCCATGAATAGCCCCGACGCGTGTTTATGCTCGATTTGATTTATGACACGAAATTGATTTCAAAGTTAAATGATAAGATTTTCATAAAATCAATCAAACTAGGATATTAGAATCACGAGGTTAAAACTTGAGAAATGCTAATGAATGTCGATTCCTATTTGACGAGAAGGCAAAGGAAAATCGTTTTCCAACATCACAAAAAATGATTTTATAAATAAATGGCGTTTTATTAAACCGTTGTGCATAGGGTTAAAGAGATTATGGAAATTGCCCATCATTTTATGAAAGCAAACGTATAGATCTCGATTCCTATTTAGACGAAGGTTTAAAACTCTTGTTTTGCCAGAACGACACTTAATGAAAATCTCATAGTTTTGGACAATTAAAATCAAACCTTTCTCATAAAGAAATAAAGCCTTCTCGTGTATATCGAAAAGACATTCCGAAGCGTTCTCAAATTAAAACACGGTTTTCCCTAAAAAAATCCAAATGATTCTTTCATACAAACCCACAACGACATTCACATAAGCACACACACACACACGCACACATACACACACATATTCATGAATTAAAGGATAGGAAAGTATCAAGATTGCGGTAACCGTGTTTCACGGAAGTCGAGGGGTGCCTAACACCTTCCCCTCACTTAAACAAGCCCCCGAACTCTATGAATCTCGATTCGCAGACCAATTAATTCGGAGTCACATATGAGCCAGCGATTTATAAAACACAAAAATTCGGATGAGTTGGTACATCCATTTCAAATATACCAACTGGCGACTCTGGTTAATTGGCTCATCATAAAAACGATCTTTCAAAACCCCGTCGACATCAATGCCGACCATTTTCCAAACGTCATCTAAATCAAAAGGCTAAAATTGGAAAAGACGAGAAGCGAGAGAACCCGGCGTCGACAGCTGGCGACTCTGCTGGGGACATTAGAGGGCTTAAGCCGCATTAAAATCTTGATGCTATTCTATCCTTTAAAAATTTATGAATATGTGTGTGCATGCGATATTTTGATCTTTTGTGTTTTTTTTGTGTGAATGCGTGTTTTGTCCAAATGAATGAATGATTGAATGGAATGGCTTTACTTTAAAGAAATCATTTGCATACGGTGAGGACGATGAATGTGAATGTATGTTGAGAGAGTACCTCCTCCTGAGGCGAACCTGTCGGTTGCTTATTACTGGACTCGATGGGGCTGCTCCCCGGAGATGGCTCAGGAAACGCACCACTCAAATCCGCTCCAATCGAAAGGGCTCAAACGAGTAGATTGCGAAGATTTGGGAACCTTCATGCCGAAAAGCCCGCGAGAGTAACCCTAGGGTAGGTCAGCCTCTGATAAACCCAACGCAGGAAAAGTCTCTTCATGCCTTTTTACGTTTATATGTCTAAATGTCATGATCTCATTCAATATTCATACATCCCTTTTTCTGTGTCGAAAGAGATTACTAACCGCTGTGAATTGCAGGGAATAGTTGGGGGAGCATAATAAAGCATGTTTGGCATTGGTTATGGCACTAAAGGACTACTAACTTTCTGTTTTACAGGGAAAGATTAAAAAAACAAAAAAAAACACACAAAAAATTTTACAGTTTTAGCATGCATCCATGTTTTCATTTCCCCGGGACTAAACTTCGAACCGTTGTCTCTGTAGGATTGCTCCTCAAACCCGTTCGCAGTCTAAGAAAGCTCAGGTCTCTACAGCTGAAATGGCTGATCTTCCTAACCATAATTCCATATCTCGGGAGGAGTTTGATGATTTTAAAAGACAGATGATGGAAATGGCCACAATGTTAAAAGAACAGTTCTTAATCAGACAGGATCCGGTAAACCAGGGATCGCATAATACTCCACCACCAGGGGATGATCCGAGTCCTCCTAAAAATGGTACAAACTTGCTTAAAGAGGACCAACCCCGACTCAGGGACGAGCCAGTCATCCCAAGGCCCGTTCCCATACCTAGCAGGACAGTGATTACTATCCCCGAGGAGGGGGGCAATGACGACCTTCGGAGAAAAATGAAACACATGGAGGAAACCATCCAATCTCTAAAGGGCATAGGCTCCCTGGGCAGGGTTAATTACTCAGACCTGTGTGTTTTCCCCGGGGCCAGATATCCAGAAAAGTTCAAAGTTCCCGAGTTTGAAAAATACAATGGAAAGGGAGACCCCTATACACACTTGAAAATCTACATTGGAGAACTCGGGTCTTATGCGAAGACGAGGGGTTAAGAATGCAGCTATTTCAGAAAAGCTTAACAGGGGAGGCAAGAATATGGTATGCCCGCCTCGACAACGCCCGAATCCACAACTGGGAGGAATTGGCCCATACTTTCTTAACCCAATACAGCTTTCAGGCCCAGATGGCTCTTGACAGGTACCAAATGACAAAGGTTAAAAAACAGCCTAGGGAATCCTTTAGGGAATATGCGCAAAGATGGAGGGGCATGGCTGCCCAGGTAACTCCCCCGATGAGCGAATCAGAGATGGTAATGACCTTTGTAGACATTCAGGATGGCACACCGTTATTATGAGAGGGTCATCTCGGGGATTGGAAGACCTTTTGCGGAAATGATTAAACATGGAGAGATGGTTGACATGGGTTTGAAATCGGGTAAAATCCGGGATCTTACTGCTTTAGAAACTGCTGCCGAGCAAATACAGAACGGAAACTATGGCAGCACTTCCCGGAGAGTCCAAAGGAGGAAGGAAGAGGATGTCTCCCTCATCCTACAAGGGTCGTCCAGTAAAGCAGAAAACCATCTTCCGGTACAGGCACAGAGGGGAGGGCCACCCCGACAGCCCAATTTCTCAGATCAAAGAGCAGAGGGGCGAAGAAGATATGAGGCATCGCAAAACCGAGTATTCACCCCGCTCGGGGAGCCGCTTGAACGAGTATTAGCGGTATTAGTAGCCCAAAAGAAGATTGTTGGTTTGGCACCCCCGAGTGACCCAAAGGGTAGAAGGTTTGACCCGAGCAAGCGGTGTGCATACCACTCCAGTTCCCCTGGCCATGATACACAGGATTGCTGGACGTTAAAGCATCGAATCCAAAACCTGATTGACAGTGGAGAGATTGTGGTGGAACAGCCGGATTCCCCGAATGTTAAGGCAAATCCCCTGCCAAGACATGATGGAGGGGGAGTCAATGCGACGGAGGCAAGTGAGGCGGGGGAGCCGCCAAGGTTGAACTATGTGCAGAAAGTTGAGGAGATGATAAATGTGATACATGACCATGGGAGTGCGAGGGTAACGCCCATCAAGTTGATAGGGGTAAGTACGAATAACATAGAGGGACCTATCAAGTTGACAGCTCCGAGGCCCATCATTTTTGCTGCAAGGCCACAACTCCCTATCAGTAGTCTGAAGACTGTACCCTGGAATTACGGGGGAATACCCGAGGAAGCGGCCAGTTGTGCTTCCGTGACGACCAAGGGGAACCCCCTATATCTTCCCGGGCGAGTCCTTGAGAGCCAAAAGAGAAAAAATGAAGAGGTTTCCGAGGAAAGGGCCATAGAGTTTTTGAAAAGGATGGATCACCCGGAAATGAGGGGGATCCAGATTTTAAATGAGGAATCAACCCTAACATCAGTCATGGACTTGGTGTTGTCATCCAGTGAGCATTGCAAAACCCTGATGAAGGTTCTGGAGGAGGCATTTGTGTCCAAAGAAATTAGTGAGGAGGGTTTCGGCCAGCTGATAGGCCACTTATTGGAAACCGATGCAATATCCTTTACGGATGAGGACATTCCCAAAGAGGGAAGGGAGGCACCGAAAAAACCGCTACACATCGCGGTAATCTCCTCAGGATATGTCATGAATGGGGTGCTGATCGACGGGGGATCGGCATTGAATATATGTCCTCTCAGCACGCTGAAGAAAATGAACATCAGTCCCAAGCGCCTCCGAGCCAGTCATGTGGTGGTTCGGGCTTTTGACGGATCCCGGAGGGATACCATCGGAGAGATAGAATTGCCAGTGGAGATAGGGCCCTGTACTTTTGATATATCCTTCCAAGTCCTAGATATTACGGCAAGCTACAACCTACTGTTAGGGAGGCCGTGGATACACATGGCCGGGGCAGTTCCCTCCACGCTCCACCAACAAATCAAGTTGATCATCGATGGGAATCTGGTAACAATCTCGGCCGAATGTGATGACCCTTCTCCTCTCAGGAGTGGCCTACCAGTAATCAATATGGATGAGTCAGCGGCGCCTGCCAGCTTTCAAGCACTAGAGATTAGCACTCCCCATTATAGATGCCTGGGAGCTCCAGCTGTGAAACCAGGGGTCTCTCCGGAACTCACCTTTGTGGCAAGGGAAATGATTAAAATGAACTTCCAACCTGGACAGGGACTAGGGAAAAGCAGTCAGGGAATCACCGAGCCCATCCACCTACCACAGCAGATAGGCAAAGCAGGATTGGGATACCATGTGGGCGCAGTGCGGGGACACCGTCAGGGTGCGACTCCGATTCGACTAGTTGGCAGTCCAGCGACCAAGGCCGACAATGAGCAGGGGATCAGCGGACCTGTGATTGGGGCAGGGAATGAAGAGTTAACCCCCACACATAGTGAGTCGGCCCGGAGGGAAAGTTTCCTGCAGGAAGTCGCAAAAGAGTTTGAAACCAAATGCTACATCCCCGGACAATCAACAAGCAGTAAGGAGGGGACGAATATTATCATACCACCGGGAGCCCAACAAGTTGTGCCTGTCATCGATTGGGCAGGACTGATTATTCCTGGAGAAGATATGGAGAAGAACTCAGGCGACGTATCCGTAATCATCGGGGAGGTGTCCGATGTGAGGACCTCTTTCATCCAGCGCATTTCAGCTGACCTGACCATCGACAATTGGACCCAGAAACCAGTGATATCCAAACAGGGGTAAAGCTCGACGGCAGGGTGGTTGACCCCAGATGAGGGGTAATGAAGAAGTTTTATTTTGTTGTTGTTTTATTTCTGCATAATTGTGTCGTTTCTTCGTGTTATTTGAAATTGCGATCGTCGTGAAAAAATGATTTATATATGACAAGTATTTTGTTTCATGTCAGGTATACCCATTTGAGTAACCCTTGCCTAACAGATGGTCTTTCAAATTTGAATGATGATTATGATTTTGACATTGAGCTGGATTTCGATTTAATGGGCATTGAACAAGACGAGACAGATTACGACGACGCACCTGACGAGATCAAAGGATGGGTCGAGGATAAACCCAAACCCAACTTGGACCAAAACCATCACCGTTGATATTGGAACCCCTGACAATCCAAAAGAACTCAAGATAGGGACAGACCTTAACCCCAGCCAAAAAGCAGAAATAATTGAGTTACTAAGCCAATATGAGGATGTCTTTGCCTGGTCGCACGAGGATATGATCGGATTGTCCACCGACATTGTGGTGCACCGGTTACCCATCAAGGAGGGTTTCAGGCCTGTCAAGCAGAAACTAAGGAAGTTGAAACCTGAGTGGAGCTTAAAAGTGAAGGAAGAGATCATCAAGCAGTTCAGGGCGGGAATCATTATGGTGTCCACTTACCCGGAATGGCTATCCAATGTGGTCCCAGTGGCTAAACCTGGAGGAAAGGTGAGGGTATGCGTGGACTACAGAGATCTAAACAAGGCCAGTCTCAAGGACAACTTCCCGGTGCCTTTCATACACATCCTGGTGGATAACACAGCCCGATACGAAATGTACTCTTTTGTGGATTGCTTCGCAGGATATCATCAGATAATGGTGGCGGAGGAAGATCGGGAAAAAACCGCATTCATCACCCCCTGGGGCACTTTCTGCTATAGACGACTGGCTTTCGGTCTCACAAATGCAGGGGCTACTTATCAGAGAGCCATGATGGCCTTGTTCCACGATATGATGCATAAGGAGATAGAGGTCTACGTGGACGACATTATTGTGAAATCGAAGGTAGAGTCCGATCATATAACTCATCTCAAAAAGCTATTTCGATCGGCTCAGGAAGTATAATTTGAAACTCAATCCAGCCAAGTGTGCTTTCGGAGTACAATCGGGCAAGCTCTTGGGTTTCCTGGTTAGTGATCGGGGCATTGAGTTGGACCCAGCAAAGATTAAGGCCATTGTGGATATGCCAGCACCTCGCACAGAGAAGGAGATAAGGGGATTCCTGGGGAGAATAAACTTCATCAGCCGTTTTATATCTCACTTGACGACTACATGTGAGCCGATTTTTAAATTGTTTAAGAAAGGGTGCTTCCCAAGAATGGAATGAGCAGTGTCAGAGGGCTTTTCAGATCATTAAGAAACAACTGACGGAGGCACCAGTGCTGGTACCCCCGAAGGATGGGATCCCTTTGTTTATGTACATATCGGTCAATGCCATCGCGATGGGATGTATGTTGGGACAGAAAAATGAGGCGGGTAAAGAGCAGGCCATCTATTACCTCAGCAAAAGATTTAGCCAATGTGAGCAGAATTACACTCCCATCGAGAAGACTTGTTGTGCTCTGGCCTGGGCCGCGGGGAGATTACAACACTACCTCCATGGGCATACAACGTACCTGATATCAAGAATGGATCCCCTAAAATATATTTTTGAAAGGCCCATGCTGAATTGTCGATTATCCAGATGGCAGTTAATCGTACAACAGTTTGAGCCTTGAAAGGGCAGGGAATTGCAGATCAGTTGGCAGAAACCCCGTCCGGAGGGACGGAGCCTTTAGAAACTCCTCTTCCGGGCGAGGATATATTTTGGGTATCGCACGAAAAATGTGATGACGAGGGACAATTCTGGAAGCTGTATTTTGATGGTGCCATGAATGCCGAGGGGGCAGGGGCCGGAGCGGTCCTAGTCTCTATCACCGGAGAACAATACCCCGTGGCCACTAAACTTCGTTTCAGCAATTCGAACAACACCACTGAATACGAGGGGTGTATCTTGGGACTCCGATTGGCCCGTGACATGGGAGTAAAAAGACTAGCGGTGTTCGGGGATTCAGAATTGGTAATCAGACAAGCAATCGGGGTATACAACACTAAGGAGCTTCGGTTACTTCCATACCATCGTTGTGTCACCCAGCTTACGCAAGAGTTCGAAGATATCGCCTTCCGCCATATTCCTCGGGGACGAAATGATTTTGCCGATGCATTGGCGACTTTGGCTTCCTTAATCCACGTGATCAAGAGCAGGGACAGTCCACAGATTGAGATCATCGTACAGAATGCCCCGGCATATGAGGAAGATGTGGCAGTGTTATCAAACGAGGTGGTGTTGACAAGGCAGCCCTGGTATCACGACATAAGGGAATATTTGAGAGACAGATCCCTTCCCGATCAGGCAAATCGGACTGAAAGGATAAGAATTCAAAAGATGGCGATGAAGTTTTACCTGAGTGGCGATTCACTTTACAAAAGGGATGCCGGGTTGGGACTGTTGCAGTGCGTAGATGAAACACAAGCCCGAAAGATTATGAATGAAATACATGGTGGAGGGTGTGGGCCCCATATGAGTGGACCGATGCTTGCCAAAAAGATTTTGAGGACAGGGCATTATTGGTTAACGCTGAAGGCCGATTGCGATGATCATGTCAAACGGTGTTATCAATGCCAGGCGCACGGTAATGTGATCCATACACCTCCCAATGAACTACACTGTATGACCTCCCCGTGGCCATTTTCAATGTGGGGAATGGATGTAATCGGACCAATAGAGCCCAAAGCGAGCAACGGGCACCGGTTCATCTTTGTCATGATCGATTATTTCACCAAATGGGTGGAGGCAGCTTCTTTCCCTAAAGTAACTCAGGAGGTCATCGTCAGCTTCATCAGGAATAATGTCATTTGCCGATATGGGCAACCTGAGGTTGTAGTCTCCGACAATGCCAAGAATTTAAACAACGCCCTCATGAAAGGACTGTGCGACCAGTTCAAGATTAAGCACCTCAATTCCGTCATTTACCGTCCCAAAATGAATGGGGCAGTGGAGGCGGCCAATAAGAACATCAAGAAGATCATGGCGAAAATGTCTGCCAATCATCGGGGATGGCCGGATCTGTTACCCCTCACCCTGCTGGCATACCGAACATCCACGCGTACTTCTACGGGAGCAACCCCTTACGCCTTGGTATATGGAATGGAGGCTGTCCTGCCAGTTGAAGTTGAGATGGCGTCCCTCAGAATAGTGATCGATGCTCAGATAAGCGAGGAGGATTGGATGCAAAGTCGATACGACCAATTGGCCCTAATTGATGAAAGGAGGGTGGCTGCTGTTTGGCACGGCCAGCTATATCAACAGAGGATCTCCCGATCATACGACAAAAGGATCAGACCTCGGAAATTCAAGGAGAATGATCTGGTGCTAAAGAGAATCATGTCTTGTCAGGACGAAGCCAGGGGGAAGTTTGCCCCAAACTGGGAAGGGCCATTTGTGATCAAGAAAGTACTATCCGGAGGGGCCCTCATATTGCGAGAAATGGATGGTGAGGTATTTCCACAACCCCTCAATGCTGACTCGGTGAAGCGGTTCTACGCTTGAATCATCAGTTCTTTTTTTCCTTCGAGAGCGAACTACGTAGGACCTGATCTCCCAACTTGTGGGGGTACGTAGGCAGCCATCATGGCGCGGTCCGATCCTTTAAAAATAATCCTTTCCCCAACCAAAACCAATTTTCGATAGCCCAATAAAGCCTTCCTACACCCTCAAAACCTTCTCGAAACCAACTGCCTAACCAGTTTCATCCCAGAATACATACCCTGATCCAACCCAAACAGTTATCCAAAATCTGAGATTCAATCCGACGAAATCAAAAGGTGTGCGGCAATATCTGTCAAATCTCCATCAAGTCTTGAGGAAAGAAAGAAGGCGAAATGTCAAAATCATGGTCAGTTGGATAAAATGATGATCCAATGGAGGGCAATGATACGACAAAAGGGGAAAATGACTAAATTTAAATGCATGTCTATATATATATAAGTCGTTTTATTACAAGATTTATCTTTCAATAAACTGATGAAAAACCAACATAGTCTATGCAGGAAATAAAATAATCTACAAATCTGAAACTAGCCGAAGCAGGATGGACAGGGTGGTGGATAGATCTGAAGCATCAGCATCTCCTGCAATCTGCTGCCCCATCATATCAATACGATCTAGTAAAGCAGTAGCTCGGCTGACAGTCCCAAAATGAGCATCTACCACTGCCCTGGTCTGAAATACAATGGCCTCTCTATCAGCAATGGCAGCATCTCTAGCCCGAATGGCCTCATCTCTCTCGGCAAGGGCGGCATCCCTCTCGGTTTCAGTAGTAATCAGGGCCAGGAGGAGTCGGGAATCCTCAGCGACCCGACTCGGGGCAGAATCGGCTGAAATGGAATGGTCTGCGGTATCTTCTGTGAAAATCACTCCAGAGTCATCAAAGGCCCCCGTCCGACTCAAACTAGCCGAATCCAGGTCTCCACGCAACCACTGTACGTAGGCAAATGTCTGGATGTGACAGCTCGCACTATATTCGGCAAAGATCCTGCGATCCCAAAGCTCGTATACCTGCGATAGATCCCTCTCTGTACAGGATGATATAAGGAATCGGTATGCGGCTGCACCCGCAAAGGGGTGTAAATCCTGTGTCTGATCAAACTGCCCCATAACCGCCAGGGGATGATAGGTCGTCACGCCCCTTAACCCAGCAATGGGAATGAAATCCATGCCAGGCACATGAGTCAAGAAGCTCATGAAGGAGCAATAGCCCGAGTAAACCAATAGATGAAAGGGGTCCTCAATGATAGACAAAAATAATGTCCAGGAGGCCACATCAGTACAACGCGCAGGACGAAGCGAAAACTGCGTGGTTATGTCATGGCTGAAGCAAAACCCTTGGCGACGGAAATGGCCGATGGGACTAAGATGACTCGTGAACCACATGTACAATAAGGTCGAACTCCCTCTGAAGAATCTCCCTCGGAAGGACTGGCAATATGTGGCCGACATATAGGTATCCGCCAATATCATGGGGAGAATGGTGTGATCCTCCTGAAGGGCCCGAACGGCCGCAACAATCCGCATGTCCAAATGATCGGATCCTGCAGGCAAATACAAAACTGAGATGACACAGGCCATCAGAACGCCCACTCTCAAGGCATCCCAGCGCTCCTCGGACACGGAAAAATCACCGAGGAAAAGACGGAAACTGTCAGGTGAGCCGAATCGGTCAATCAAGAATTGAAGAGGAACCATATGGTCTGATGTGGTTACCGGTAATAAGACAGCCCTCCGCAAACCGGTGAAAGTCAAGAATTGACGGCGCATGGAACCAACAGTAACCCTAGCACAGGGACCATCCAAGGGCAAGCCGGTGAAGCGAGCATACTCCTCAAGGGTGGGGGTCAGCTCTACTGTCCCAAACCTAAACACCTGACGGGCAGGGGCCCAATAGCTCAGAAGACCATCCACGAAGCCCGCTGGCGCCCGGAAGGTTAATAAGGACCAAGAATGTCCCAAAAGACCATCTACGATAACCCTATCTGCTGGCGATAGACTGTCCAAATCAACCCAGCGGAAGAAGCTGCCAACCAACCCTGTGGGAGGAGTGGAATCCAAACGAACCACGGCATCTGAGGACGACATCTGTGAAAAAATAGTATCAAAAAAGACTGTACAGGGGTCATTCTCTACCCATAAATAAAAAGCATGCATCATACAGTTAATAATGAAACAGGTGAATCCCATAAAAATGAAAAAGAAAACTGTGCATAAATAAATGAGTTCAGTACATAGTGCATAAATGAAAAAGAAATCTGAGCAGGTGCCGATACAAGAGGCCCTATCCTATCCTGGTCTAAATAAAATCAGTATCATCTATAAAAGCAGGATCCTCGAACTGATCCCCTGGAGTCGCCGAGCTCGGAGGACCAAAGTTCATATCAGGAATGTAGGGATGCGCTGTGGCATCAGATGAACTCGGGCCTGCATCATAACCTGCACCGTCAGGATCGTAGGTGTAAGCCTCCTCCTCCGGGGCCCGGCCCAACCCCCGAATAAACAGCGATAACTGATCTACCTGGCGTGTCAATGCGGCGATCTGCTCAGCGTGGGTGGGAGTCCGAACACAGGCAGCCCAATCGGTCATCGTCACCGAGCCTGGAACCATGTCTCCAAGGAAGAAAGTGGCCCGAGTCTGAGGACCGATGGTACGGGGCACCCACCACGTACGGAATGCATCACTCGTAGTGGGACCTGTGGAAAGCATCCGACCATCCTCCCCGGCAAGCATGATCTCTGAAGGCTGAGAATCCAGCGGCCAGAAAGTAGTGAAAGAAAGGGAGTGCGGGATGCGGATCTCCCCAGTGACGCATCTGAATGCGCGCTCTCCCAGATACATCACCCAGCCTCCAACACTCTGCAAAGTGAGGCGACGGGTAGAAAGCTCGAACTCCGGGCCGGAAGGATGCCCGTCAGCAAACCCCACAGTCAAATGCTCGGAGAGGTAGGGAATCCAGACGACGTCGGCAGCCGTGATCAACTCCAGCTGAATACGACAATGTGCAAAGCTGCCCGACACGGGGACCTCCTCCAGAGTACTGTGATGCCATCGCCGACCCCGAGGATAGGTGTCCGGGCCCAGAGTAGTGAGAGGCCTCAGACATGGCAGCCGCTCGTAAGCCCAGAACTGTGAATAGAAACAAGGCAAGGCATGAGTCACTATCAAATACAGAAAAGAGATGAAAGGAAAAGAAATACAGTAAGAGAGAGGAGGAAGGGACTCACCAGCAGAAAGTGGTAGAAACCGAGCCAGGCATCAGTCTGTCCCTCCGAGCGTAGGCGCATGCCGTGGAGGAAATAGGCAAAGGTGAATGACCCCCAGTCATAGTCACTGATGCGATCCACGTCTCTAACCGCTCCCACGACGCTGAAATGAATGGTGGAGGAGTTGTTCCCTAGGAAACAACCCCTCATGATCGTCAGGAATAAGCGGCGGAGTAGAATGTCGCGGGTACCCTGATCCGCTGGAATGGGCATCGCATAGAGACCCCCGACTGCATCAACAGCCAAGGCACCAGATCGGATACTGCGGGCCTTAAAGACCCGGTCCTCAGCAGCGAAGCCCAGCAAAGCTCGAACCTCCACAGGAGTGATATCAAGATCCAAGGGGACGCGGGACCCGGTGAACTCAATGCCAGTAATGTACCTCCAGTCCCATGGGGTCAACACGACCTCGCAGTCGAGGAGATGAAGAGACTGCGTCTGGTGGAACCATCGCTCGGATAAAGCCCTCATGTAACCCCAGGGGCACTGGCGGGGGATGATAGTGAAAGAAATGTCGGAAGCCCCAAGAGTCCACCATCGCCCGATAATCACTGTGCAGGGCCGCGTAAAGGGAGTAGATGTTGAACCAGTTACCCCTCGGCTGGGTAAACTCGGGTACCTGGGGCAATCACCAAGGGGTCAATCCGTATAAAAGGAGAATGGAGAAATTGAGAGTGAAATCAGAATAGAGCTGAAATATACCTCGTTAGCCACGAGAGATGCTGAGGGGTGACGACTGAGATCCCGACCCAAAAGATCGGGTATCTGCACAGAGGCGCCAGAAGGAGCCTGATGAGTAGATGGAGCCGTGGCTGTTGTGCTGGAGGATGGCCCCTCTGCCGCGACCTCCGGAGGGACAGCCTCCTCAACGTTCCGGCGGATGACCAGGACGAATAACAGCCTCCGTCAAACGACGAGCCTGACGGGTCCGAGGAGGAACAGGAGTGGGTGCAGCCCTACGACGGCGAACACCCGAAGTCCGAGAGGCGGAGGAGCTGCTGGGCGCATCATGATCCATAACTGGAATAGAACGGGCGAGAAAGAAGGTAAGTTTCCTTTTAAAATTTATGTAATGAGCATTCTAAATTTCTAGCCTCATCATATGATTAATGCAACATGATGCATGTTAAAAAAAAAAAAAAAAAAAAAAAAAAAAAAAAAAAACGGCAGAGTTCCGTTTGTAGATTGAACATCCCAGGCATAAGCCAAACGTGTTTTCCATCAATCAAAATCTCAAACATATCTAAATTACATTCATATATGTAATTACAGCATGTAATGCATGATTTTATTGCAGAAAAGGAATAACAATATGTGGGACCGCCTCATGAACATAAAATAGGACTCACATAGTTGATACATAGCATGTATATATGATGGTACATTACATAGCATTGTAGAGCATACATTTTATCTTTAAACATGTAAATAGTCAAATGTATAGCAAAACATTGACGAAATTGAAAAGTGACCGGTCAAAGTGTTACCTGTAGCGTGTAGATCAATCCTACCGGAACAGTTTTTGCAGGAAAGTTGAAAAAATCGACAAAAAGCCCTTGCGAACAAGAAAAATCGAGAGAATCTCTTTGGATTACAAGTTGAAAGTGACAGATCTGGAGGAGCCGCGTTGGATTTAAGGCCCGATCATGGCCGCAGATGTATCTGCGGCTGGCCGCAGATCCATCTGCGGCTGGCCCTGGTGGGTCCCACCTTGCTCCCTTGCAGCCATTTGACGTGTTGAAGTGAAAAGGTTACGAGATGGGTGACCGGCGACGATACCCGGCCCCGACATGACGATCGACCGGCGACGATAACCGGCGATCACGAGATGGATGTCCGGCGACGATAACCGGCTCCGACAGATAACCAACCGGCGACGATAACCGGGGTTTACGAGATGGGTGACCGGCGACGATACCCGGCCCCGACATGACGATCGACCGGCGACGATAACCGGCGATCACGAGATGGATGACCGGCGACGATAACCGGCTCCGACAGATAACCGACCGGCGACGATAACCGGAGGTTACGAGATGGGTGGACCGGGCGACGATACCCGGCCCCGACATGACGATCGACCGGCGACGATAACCGGCGATCACGAGATGGATGACCGGCGACGATAACCGGCTCCGACAAGATAACCGACCGGCGACGATAACCGGAGGTTACGAGATGGGTGACCGGCGACGATGCCCGGCCCCGACGAGACGATCGACCGGCGACGATAACCGGCGATCACGAGATGGATGTCCGGCGACGATAACCGGCTCCGACAGATAACCAACCGGCGACGATAACCGGGGGTTACGAGATGGGTGACCGGCGACGATACCCGGCCCCGACATGACGATCGACCGGCGACGATAACCGGCGATCACGAGATGGATGACCGGCGACGATAACCGGCACCGACAAGATAAACGACCGACCGGCGACTATTACATGAGGTTACGTGTTGGGTGACCGGCTAAGATACCCGGCCCCGACATGACGATCGACCGGCGACGATAACCGGCGATCACGAGATGGATGACCGGCGACGATAACCGGCTCCGACAAGATAACCGACCGGCGACGATAACCGGAGGTTACGAGATAGGTGACCGGCGACGATACCCGGCCCCGACGAGACGATCGACCGGCGACGATAACCGGCGATCACGAGATGGATGACCGGCGACGATAACCGGCTCCGACAAGATAACCAACCAGCGACGATAACCGGAGGTTACGAGATGGGTGACCGGCGACGATACCCGGCCCCGACATGACGATCGACCGGCGACGATAACCGGCGATCACGAGATGGATGTCCGGCGACGATAACCGGCTCCGATAGAGGACCGACCGGCGACGATAACCGGGGGTTACGCGATGGGTGACCGGCGACGATACCCGGCCCCGAACGAGACGATAGATTGAAGGAGTGAACCCAAAGACTAACGAACACGGTCAAGGGGTTGATACATTGACACTCTTACGAATGTCTTGCATGCATTGCATCTTATGTTGCATCATAAGCTATATGTGTGAGACATCATGTATGCACTGTCATTCTTACACACTGTCATTCATGCATCGAGTGTCTATTCTTTATCCTGTTCATTTCATTTATCATTTCATAAACATGATAAAGAGGGGCAGCTGTAGACACCCAAATTTTGCGTTTCCTTCTACTAACCATGACAGGAGGGCGAAATCGACAATTGAACCGGCTTGCGGAAGCAAAGGAGCGGGCACAAGGGCGAGCGCCCGGCACCGCCGCAATGATTTGGGCAGCCCAAGTCGACGTGACAGCATGATCGTCCGAGGCAGGCATTTCCGAATGAGGGGTTTTGGCACGTCTCCCGGAAGTTCCCGGACTGCGGAATACGAGTCTGTCAGCGAAAACCGACGTTGCGGTACGAAAATCGAGGCGTGGCACGAAAATCGAGAAAGTCAAGCCCGCCAGCCGCGGATAGATCTGCGGCCAAGTGGGTGCGCCAGCACGAAAACCGGGAAATCAGCACTACCAGCTGAGTGCGATGGGAGGCGTGCCAGCTGGCCAGCCGCAGATCCATCTGCGGCCAGCCGCAGATAGATCTGCGGCTGGCTCTGGCCAGCCTATTTAAGCCAGCTTCAGGCAGCATACAGGGGGTTCAGCAATTTTGGAAGAAGAAGAATTTCTGCAGCAGCACCAAGCAAGTAAATAGAGAGAAAATAGTGAGATTTTGCTACAAAAATAGGAGAGAAAGTGAGAAAAAAAGAGAGGAATATTATTCTTGTGATTTGATTGTATCACATAATACTTTTTCTTCTATTCAAATACACAAATTTAGATCCATTTTGACCTCATTTGCAAGGTGAAAAATCTCTTCAATTTTGCAATTTCTATCACATCTTTTGGTCAAATCAAATGAAGTTTTCATATGATTATGGAATGATAAATTAGGGGGTATTAGCGAGGGTTCCATTTGGAACAAAATTCTTCCTAAATAACCCGATGATATTTATTTGTTGATTCCTTGTTTGTTTTTTTGTGTTATATTGACATAGATTCTTTTAGATCTCTATTTTGGGATGTCTTGATATTGGTAGATTATCCGTATTGGTTAATTCTTGTAATATTCGATTGTGGGCGTGTGTAAATTTGGTTGTGAGCCTAGGAAAGCGACCCCGTGGTCCAAATCCGATGATGGACATGTCTTGATGTACGTAGCGGGTAGGATGTAGCCTCTTTGTAAATATGTAATCGTTGGGCCTTAAAACGACGCTAAGGCGAAAATCGTGTTTAAGGCCCCGAAATAGTGAAATTGGTGATTGTTGGCGTTCGGGGATATTTTGATGGCTTACATGCCCATGAATAGCCCCGACGCGTGTTTATGCTCGATTTGATTTATGACACGAAATTGATTTCAAAGTTAAATGATAAGATTTTCATAAAATCAATCAAACTAGGATATTAGAATCACGAGGTTAAAACTTGAGAAATGCTAATGAATGTCGATTCCTATTTGACGAGAAGGCAAAGGAAAATCGTTTTCCAACATCACAAAAAATGATTTTATAAATAAATGGCGTTTTATTAAACCGTTGTGCATAGGGTTAAAGAGATTATGGAAATTGCCCATCATTTTATGAAAGCAACGTATAGATCTCGATTCCTATTTAGACGAAGGTTTAAAACTCTTGTTTTGCCAGAACGACACTTAATGAAAATCTCATAGTTTTGGACAATTAAAATCAAAAAACCTTTCTCATAAAGAAATAAAGCCTTCTCGTGTATATCGAAAAGACATTCCGAAGCGTTCTCAAATTAAAACACGGTTTTCCCTAAAAAAATCCAAATGATTCTTTCATACAAACCCACAACGACATTCACATAAGCACACACACACACGCACACATACACACACATATTCATGAATTAAAGGATAGGAAAGTATCAAGATTGCGGTAACCGTGTTTCACGGAAGTCGAGGGGTGCCTAACACCTTCCCCTCACTTAAACAAGCCCCCGAACTCTATGAATCTCGATTCGCAGACCAATTAATTCGGAGTCACATATGAGCCAGCGATTTATAAAACACAAAAATTCGGATGAGTTGGTACATCCATTTCAAATATACCAACTGGCGACTCTGGTTAATTGGCTCATCATAAAAACGATCTTTCAAAACCCCGTCGACATCAATGCCGACCATTTTCCAAACGTCATCTAAATCAAAAGGCTAAAATTGGAAAAGACGAGAAGCGAGAGAACCCGGCGTCGACACAAGGCATTGGGTCCCCCCTGACCAATGGAGTCAAACAACAAATCTGTTAAGAGTATCGAAAGTCCCCTGAACTGACACAAGAAGTTATACAATAGTTTAATGACGGCTACTAGAGTGCTCGAGATAAGGACAAAGAAAGGATGCTCGCCGCTGGTCTTGACCCTTCCATCCTAGACTCTTCAGACGATGAAGCTGAAGCCTGAAGCAAACCTCCCTCTTCACAAAATTTTTGTAACAATCTATCATGTAATCAATTCTCCAATGTATATTCATGCACTATCAATGAAAATATTTTACGAGCAAAATTGAATTTTTATTTCACTAAGTATTTAAACAAAATAACAGAGTCATAAAAAGTAACCACTTAACATGCACTAATAATAATACTTTCTAAGTCTCCCAACATGTCAAGTGTTTTTGACTTATGTCATATCCATTGCTCGAAGTCGGTAAGTCCCTGGCTTCGGCACTTCAGTAACCTCATAGGGTCCTTCCCAGTTGGGCATTAGTTTTCTGAGGCTTTGGGGCGCCGATGCCTCCACCTTTCGGAGGACTAAATCTCTAACTTCAAATTTCCTCAGCTTTACCCCTTTATTAAAGTGTCTAGTCGTTCTCCTCTAGTAGACTGCTAGCCTTACCAAGGCCGACTCCCGAACCTCCTTTAACAAATCAAGATTAAGGCAAAGGCCTTCATCATTATACAACTCCTTAAACTGACTGACCCGTAGCGAAGGAGACCTGATCTTAACTGGAATAAAAGCATTGGTCCCATAGGCAAGTCTGAACGGCGAATTGCTTGTCGTAGTCCAGGGAGTGGTCCGATACGCTTATAGGACACTAAGTAACTCTTCGAGCCATCTTCCCTTAGCTTTGTCCAATCTCCTTTTAATTCCATTGAGTAGAGTCCGGTTAGTGACTTCTACTTGACCATTGGACTGAGGATGAGCAACCAAAGTCCTCCGATACTGGATGCCCAAATCCTTTAGGAACTCTTCAAACTTGGAACACATAAACTGTCTACCGTTGTCTGACATGACTACCATAGGGATTCCGAAGCGAAAAACCACGAACTCCTTGAGAAACTAAAGACATTCTTGCTCCGTGATCATTCGAAGTGGTTTGGCCTCTACCCGCTTAGTCATGTAATCGATAGCCACTACCATAAAGCTGACCTGCCCTTTTGCCTTCGGTAACAGTCCCAAGATATTAATTCCCTATAGTGCAAACGGGATCGGAGACAAGATCGAGAACAGTTCTTCGAGCGGCTGATGAGGAATAGGACTATTCAACTGACATTTTGGACACTTCTAAACATATTCTTTAGCTTCCCGAAAAATAGTAGGCCAATAATAACCCTGTCGAAGCACCTTGTACGCCAAAGCCTTAGCTCCCATGTGATCCCTGTAGACACCCAATTTTTGTGTTCCCTGTACTAACCATGACAGGAGGGCAAAATCGTCCATTAAACCGGCTTGCGGGAGCGAAGGAATGGGCACCACCGCGATGATTGGCGACCAAAGCTGACGTGACAATAAGGCCGTCCGAGGCGGGCATTCCTGAATGAGGTGGCACGTCTCCCGGAAATTACCGGACTGTAAAATACGAGCCTGTCAGCAAAAACCGATGTTACGGCACGAAAATCGAGGCATGGCACGAAAATCGAGAAAGTCAAACCGTCCAGTCGCGGATTGATCTGCGACCAAATAGTGCGCCTTTTGAAAACACGGAACTCGAAACACGGAACTCGAAACCAGGTGAGTGGAAGGCAGGCGGCCAGCCAGCCGCAGATCAATCTGCGGCTGGCTTTGGCCAGCCTATTTCAACTCACCTCCGCTTCAGCATACAGAGAGTTAGCAAAGTTGAAAATTTTGGGGAAGAAGAAGAATTCAGCAGCAAAAGCACGGAAATAGAGAGAATAAAGAGCAAATTTGCAACCAAATAGTAAGAAAAGAGAGAAAAAGGGAGAGGATTTATATTCTTTTGATTTTGATTGTATCAAATATACTCCTCATCCTATTCAAATACACAAGTTCACATCCAATTTGATCTCAATTGCAAGGTGAAAATTCCCTTTGTTCTAACAATTTATATCATATCATTTGATTGAATTAAATGTAGTTTTCATGAAATTTATGGTGGGATAATGGATTAGGGATTATTAGTGAGGGTTCCATCGGAACAAAATTCTTCCTAATAACCCGAGGATATCCAATTGGTGAAATTTCTAGCTTGTTTATGGTGATTTATTGGGTGTAATTTATTTAGATTATCATTTTCAGATATCATGGTGTATTAGATAAATTCGGGTGGTTAGTTATGTAGTATTCATTTCGTGGGCATGTAGCAATCTCGGGTGTGAGCCTAGGAACGCGACCTCGTGGTCCAAATCCGATGATGGACGTTTTGACATATGTAATAGATTCAAAGTACTCGTTTTTTGTAACATGTAATCGCCGGGCCTTAAAGTGACGCTAAGGCGAGAATCGGGTTTAAGGCCCCGTATTAGTGGAATATGTGATGGTTGGCGTTCGGGGATGTTTTGATGGCTTACATGCCCATGAATAGCCCCGACGCGTGTTTATGCTTGATTAGATTTTGTGACACGAAAAAATGATTTCAAAGATTAAATGATGAAGGTTTTTTTATTAAAATCAAACAAGCTAGGTTATTAGAATCACGAGGCTAAAAATTGGAAGTGTTAATAAATGTCGATTCCTATTAAACGAGAAGGCCAAAGGAAATCATTTTCGAACATCACCAAAAATGGCTTTATGAATGAAATAAACGTTTTACTAAACCTTGATACATAGGGCGAAAGAGATCCTAGAAATTGCCCATCATTTATGAAAGCAACGTATAAGTCTCGACTCCTATTCTGGTTAAGGTTTAAGAAAATTCACGTTTTATCAAAACGACGCCTAATAAAGATTCATAGTTTTGACGAGTAAAATCAAATCTTTCTCATGAATAAAGGAGCTCTCTCGTACTAACGGAAACGACGTTTTAAAACATTCCCAAAACAAAACACGATTTCTCAATAAAATGCCAAATGTTTCATCTCTCATGAAAGAACTCACCACAACATTCACATAAGCACACACACACACACACGAACGTATACACATTTTATGAATCAAAGGATAGGAAAGTATCAAGATTGCGGTAACCGTGTTTCACGGAAGTCGGGGGGTGCCTAACACCTTCCCCTCGCTTAAGCAAGCCCCCGAACTCTATGAATCTCGATTCGCAGACCAATTAATTCGGAGTCACATATGAGCCATCGATTTATAAAAAACGAAAACTCGGATGAGTTGGTACATCCATTTCAAATATACCAACTGGCGACTCTGGTTAATTGGCTCATCATAAAAAACGATCTTTCAAAACCCGTCGACATCAATGCCGACCTTTTCCCAAACTCATCTAATAATAAAAAGGGCAAAAATCGGGAAAGGCGAGAAACCGGCGTCGACAGCTGGCGACTCCGCTGGGGAACATTAGAGGGCTTAAGCCGCGTTCAAATCTTGATGCTATCCTATCCTTTTAAAATTCATAAAATGTGTGTGTGTGCGATATTTTGATTTTTTACTTTTGTTGTGTGAATGTGTGTTTTGTCAAATAAATGAATGATTGAATGGAATTGCTTTATTTTTAAGTAATCATTTGCATACGGTGAGGACGATGAATGTCAATGTATGTTGAGAGAGTACCTCCTCCTGAGGCGAACCTGTCGGTTGCTTATTACTGGACTCGAAGGGGCTGCTCCCCGGAGATGGCTCAGGAAACGCACCACCCAAATCCGCTCCAATCGAAAGGACTCAGACGAGTAGATTGCGAAGATTTGGGGACCTTCATGCCGAAAAGCCCGTGAGAGTAACCCTAGGATAGGTCAACCTCAGAATAACCCAACGCAGGAAAAGTCTCTTCATGCCCTTTTACGTTCACGCGTATAAATGTCATGATCCCACTCATATGTGCCTCCCTTGCTGTTAAAAGAAATTACTAACCTCTATGTTTTACAGGGAACATTTGGGGAAGTATAATACGTCATGTTTAGCATTTGCTATTGCATTAAAGGACTACTAACTTTCTGTTTTACAGGGAAAGATTAAAAAACCCAAAACACGAAAGTTACAGCTTTAGCATGCATCCACATTTTTCATTTCCTTGGACTAAACTTCGAACCATTGTCTCTGTAGGATTGCTCCTCAAACCCGTTCGCAGTCTAAAAGGGCCCAAAACTCTACATCTGAAATGGCTGAGCTCCCACCTACTAATCCTGGCTCCATATCTAGGGAGGAATTTGATGACTTTAAAAGGCAGATGTTAGAAATGGCCATGATGCTAAAGGAACAATTGCTACCTCGATAGGATCCACCTAAGGAGGATCCACCCCAACCTAAGGGCGAGCCAGTCGTCCCAAAGGCCATTCCCGTACCTAACAAAACAGTGATTACTATCCCGGAAGAGGGAGATGCGGATGACCTGCGAAAGAAAATGAGACAAATGGAGGAAACCATCCAATCTATGAAGGGCATAGGGTCCCTAGGTAGGGTTAACTATTCAGATATATGTGTCTTCCCCGGAGCCAGATACCCGGAGAAATTTAAAATCCCCGAATTTGAAAAATACAATGGGAAAGGGGATCCTTACACACATTTGAAAATCTACATCGGGGAGCTTGGATCTTACGCCGAGGATGAGGGTCTAAGGATGCAACTTTTCCAAAAGAGTTTGACGGGAGAAGCGAGAATCTGGTATGCCCGTCTTGACAATGCCCGGATCCATAATTGGGAGGAGTTGGCCCATACCTTCTTAACACAGTATAGCTTCCAGGCACAAATGGCCCCGGATAGATACCAAATGACAAAAGTTAAGAAGCAACCCAGGGAATCCTTCAGGGATTATGCACAACGATGGAGGGGTATGGCCGCACAGGTGAATCCCCCGATGAGTGAATCGGAGATGGTGATGACCTTTGTAGACATTCAAGAGGCACCGTATTATGAGCGGGTCATATCAGGGATTGGTAGACCCTTTGATGAGATGATTAAACATGGAGAAATGGTGGATATGGGGTTGAAATCTGGCAAAATCCGGGATTTCACGGCTTTGGAAACAGCTGCAGAACAAATACAGAATGGAAACTATGGCAGCACTTCCCGGAGGGTCCAAAAGAAGAAGGAAGAGGATGTTTCCCTCATCTTGCAGGGGGGTCATCCAGAAAGGCAGAAAACCATATTCCAGTACAGGGGCAGAGAGTAGGGCCATCCCGACAGCCTAATTTCACTGATCAAAGGGCGGAGGGGCGAAGGAGATTTGAGGCCTCGCAAAATCGAGTATTCACCCCGCTCGGGGAGCCTCTTGAACGGGTCTTGGCTGTATTGATGGCCCAAAAGAAGATAGTTTGTTTGGCACTCCCGAGTGACCCAAAGGGAAGAAGGTTTGACCCAAGCAAGCGGTGCGCATACCACTCAAATTCCCCTGGTCATGATACGCAAGACTGTTGGACGTTGAAGCACAGAATCCAGAACTTGATTGACAGCGGGGAAATTGTGGTGGAACAGCCAGACTCCCCGAATGTTAAGGCCAATCCCCTGCCAAGGCATGATGGAGGGGGGGTCAATGCGACGGAGGCCAATGAAGCCGAGGGGCCGTCAAGGTTGAACTATGTGCAGAAAATTGAGGAAATGATCAACGTGATACATGATCATGGGAGTGCATGGGGAGTGCCCATCAGGTTGATAGGTGTAAGTACGAATATCACGGAGGGACCTATCAAGTTGACGGCTCCGAGGCCCCTCATCCTTGTGGCAAGGCCGCAAATCGCTATCAGTAGTCTAAAGACGGTACCCTGGAATTATGGGGGGATGCCAGAGGAAGCGGCCAGTTGTGCTTCTGTGACGACAAAGGGGAACCCCTTATATCTTCCCGGACGAGTCCTTGAGAGCCAAAAGAAGAAAAATGAAGAGATTTCCGAGGAAAAGGCCATAGAATTCTTGAAAAGGATGGATCACCCGGAAACAAGAGGGATCCAGATTTTAAATGAGGAGTCAACCCTAACATCAGTCATGGACTTGGTGTTGTCATCCAATGATCACTGCAAAACCCTGGCGAAGGTCCTGGAGGAGGCATACGTGCCTAAGGAAATTAGTGAGGAATGTTTCGGCCAGCTGGTAGGCCATCTGTTGGAGAGTGATGTAATATCCTTTGCAGATGAAGACATCCCCAAGGAGGGAAGGGGGCACCGAAAACCGCTACATATTGCGGTAATCTCCTCAGGTTATATCATGAATGGGGTGCTGATTGATGGAGGATCGACGCTGAATATCTGTCCCCTCAGTACGTTGCAGAAGATGAACATCAATCCCAAGCGTCTACGGGCCAGTCATGTAGTGGTGCGAGCCTTCGATGGTTCCCGGAGGGACACAATTGGAGAAATAGAATTACCGGTGGAAATAGGACCCTGTACTTTTGATATCTCTTTCCAAGTTCTAGACATTGCAGCCAGTTATAACCTGTTATTGGGGAGACCGTGGATACACATGGCCGGGGCAGTCCCTTCCACGCTACACCAACAAATCAAATTAATCATCAATGGGAATCTGATAACGATCTCGGCAGAATGTGATGACCCTTCTCCTCCCAGGAGTGGCATGCCAGTGATTAATGTGGACGAGTCGGCGGCACCTGCCAGTTTTCAGGCGTTGGAAATTAGCACTCCCCATTACAAATGCCTGGGATCCCCAGCCATGAAACCTAGGGTCTCCCCAGAACTTACCTTTGTTGCAAAGGAAATGATGAAAATGAAATTCCAACCTGGATAGGGGTTAGGAAAGAGTAGCCAAGGAATCACCGAGCCCATTCAGCTACCCCATCAGATAGGTAAAGCAGGATTGGGATATCGTGAAGACATAGCACGGAGACACCGTCGGGGTGCGGCTCCGATTCGACTGGCTGGCAGTCCGGTGACCAAGGTCAACAATGAACAGGGGACTAGCGAGCCTGTGATTGGGTCGGGGAATGAAGAGTTAACCCCCGCAAGTGATGAGTCGGCCCGGAGGGAAAGTTTCCTGCAGGAGGTCGCGAAAGAATTTGAAACCAAGTGCTATATCCCCGGACTATTAACAAGCGGTAGAGAGGGGACGGATGTTGTCACGTCACTGGGAGCCCAACAAGCTGTGCCTGTCATCGATTGGCCAGGATTAATTATTCCCGAAGAAGGTAAGAAGGGGGACTCGGGCGATGTGGCCGTAATCATCGGAGAAGTGTCCGATGTGAAGCCACCTTTCATCCAGCGCATTTCATCTGACCTGACCGTCGATAACTGGGCCATGAAACCAGTGATATCCAAACAAGGGTAAAACCCGACATCAGGGTGGTAGACCCCAGAGGATGGGAGGATGAAGAAGTTTATTTTTGTTGTTGTTTTATATTTTGCATAATTATGTTGTTTCTTCATGTTATCTGAAAATGTGATCGTCGTGGAAAATAACTTATATATGACAAGTATTTTGTTTCATGTCAGGTGTACCAATTTGAGTAATCCTTGCCTAACAAACGGTCTTTCAAATTTGAATGATGATTATGATTTTGACATTGAGCTGGATTTCGATTTAATGGGCATTGAGCAAGACGAGACAGATTACGACGACGCGCCTGACGAGATCAAGGGATGGGTCGAGGATAAACCCAAACCCAACTTAGACCAAACCATCACTATAGATATCAGAACCCCTGACAAGCCAAAAGAACTCAAGATAGGAACGGACCTCACCCCTAGCCAAAAATCTGAAATGACTGAATTGCTAAACCAATATGAGGATGTCTTTGCCTGGTCTCATGAGGATATGATCGGATTGTCCGCCGACATTGTGGTACACCGATTGCCCATCAAGGAGGGTTTCAGGCCTGTCAAGCAAAAATTAAGAAAGTTAAAACCGGAGTGGAGCTTAAAAGTGAAGGAGGAGATCATCAAGCAGTTCAGGGCGGGAATCATTATGGTGTCCACTTACCCCGAATGGCTGTCCAATGTGGTCCCAGTGGCTAAGCCTCGAGGGAAGGTGAGGGTATGTGTAGACTACAGAGATCTAAATAAGGCCAGTCTCAAGGATAATTTTCCAATGCCTTTCATACACATCCTGGTGGATAACACGGCCCAGTACGAAATGTATTCTTTTGTGGATTGCTTTGCCGGGTATCATCAGATAATGGTGGCGGAGGAAGATCAGGAAAAGACCGCATTCATCACCCCTTAGGGAACCTTCTACTATAGACGATTGGCTTTCGGTCTCACAAACGCAGGGGCTACTTATCAGAGAGCCATGATGGCCCTGTTCCACGATATGATGCATAAGGAGATAGAGGTCTACGTGGATGACATCATCGTGAAGTCTAGGGTAGAATCTGACCATATAACCCATCTTAGAAAGCTATTCGATCAGCTCAGAAAGTATAATTTGAAGCTCAATCCAGCAAAGTGTGCTTTCGGAGTGCAGTCAGGTAAGCTCTTGGGATTCGTAGTTAGTGATCGAGGCATTGAGTTGGATCCAGCAAAGATTAAAGCCATTGTGGATATGCCGGCACCTCACACAGAGAAGGAGATAAGAAGATTCCTCGGAAGAATAAACTTCATCAGCCGTTTTATATCCCACTTGACGACTACATGCGAGCCAATTTTCAAATTATTAAGGAAAGGTGCTTCCCAAGAATGGAATGAGCAATGTCAGAAGGCTTTTCAAACCATTAAAAAGCAACTGACTGAGGCACCAGTGCTGGTACCCCCGAAGGACGGGATCCCTCTGTTTATGTATATATCGGTCAATGTCATCGCGATGGGATGTATATTGGGACAGAAAAATGAAGCAGGTAAAGAGCAGGCCATCTATTACCTCAGCAAGAGATTCAGCCAATGTGAACAGAACTACACTCCCATCGAGAAGACATGTTGTGCTCTGGCCTGGGCTGCAGGGAGATTACAGCACTACCTCCATGGGCATACGACGTACCTGATATCAAGAATGGATCCCCTGAAATATATTTTTGAAAGGCCCATGCTGAACTGTCGATTGTCAAGATGGCAGTTAATCTTACAACAGTTCGACATGGTGTACGTAACTCAGAAGGCCATGAAAGGGCAGGGAATTGCAGATCAGTTGGCAGAAACCCCATCAGGAGGGATGGAGCCGTTAGAAACTCCTCTACCAGGCGAAGATATATTTTGGGTATCACACGCGAACTGTGATGACGAGGGACAGTTCTGGAAGCTGTATTTTGATGGTGCCATGAATGCCGGAGGGGCAGGAGCCGGAGCGGTCCTGGTCTCTATCACCGGAGAGCAATACCCTGTGGCCACTAAACTGAAATTCAGCAATTCAAACAACACCGCTGAATACGAGGGATGTATCTTGGGACTCCGCTTTGCCCGCGACATGGGAGTGAAGAGGTTAGCGGTGTTTGGGGATTCAGAACTGGTAATCAGACAAGCGATCGGGGTGTACAACACAAAGGAGCTCCGGTTACTTCCATACCATCGTTGTGTTGTCCAATTGATGCAGGAGTTCGAGGATATCGCTTTCCGCCATATTCCCCGGGGACGGAATGACTTTGCCGATGCATTGGCAACTCTGGCCTCCTTAATCCACGTAATCAATAACAGGGACGTTCCACAGATTGAGATAGCAGTACAGAATGCCCCGGCATATGAGGAACATGTGGCAGTATTATCAGATGAGGCGGTGTTGCCAAAGTAGCCCTGGTATCACGACATAAGGGAATATCTGAGAGATAGATCCATTCCCCACCAGGCGAGTCGAACTGAGAGGATGAGAATTCAAAAGATGGCAATGAAATTTTATCTGAGTGGGGTTTCACTCTACAAGAGGGATGCTGGGTTGGGACTGTTACAATGCGAAGATGAAACACGGGCCCAAAGGATTATGAATGAAATACATGGTGGAGTGTGTGGGCCCCATATGAGCAGACCAATGCTGGCCAAGAAGATCTTGAGGACGGGGCATTTTTGGTTAACCCTAAAAGCCGACTGCGATGATCATGTCAAATGGTGTTACCAATGCCAGGCGCACGGCAACGTGATCCATACGCCTCCCAACGAACTGCACTGTATGACCTCCCCGTGGCCGTTTTCAATGTGGGGAATGGATGTGATCGGACCGATAGAGCCCAAAGCAAGCAACGGACACCGATTCATTTTCGTCATGATCGATTACTTCACCAAATGGGTAGAAGCAGCTTCTTTCCCCAAAGTAACCCAGGAGGTCATCGTCGGTTTCATCAGGAATAATGTCATTTGTCGCTACGGGCAGCCTAAGGTTTTGGTCTCTGACAATGCCAAGAATTTAAACAACGCCCTCATGAAAGGATTGTGCGACCAGTTTAAGATCAAACACCTTAATTCTGTCATTTACCGTCCTAAGATGAATGGGGCAGTGGAGGCTGCAAACAAGAACATCAAGAAGATCATGGCGAAAATGTCTGCCAATCATCGGGGATGGCCAGATTTGTTACCCCTCACCCTGCTGGCATACCGAACGTCAACGCGTACTTCTACAGGGGCAACCCCTTACGCTTTGGTATATGGAATGGAGGCCGTTTTGCCAGTTGAGGTTGAAATGGCATCCCTCAGAATAATGATCGATGCTCAGATAAGCAAGGAGGATTGGATGCAAAGTCGATACGACCAATTGGCCCTAATTGATGAAAGAAGGGTGGCTGCTGTTTGGCATGGTCAGTTATATCAACAAAGGATCTCTCGATCATACGACAAAAGGATAAGACCTCGGAAGTTCAAGGAAAATGATTTGGTGCTAAAAAGAGTCATGCCTTGTCAAGACGAAGCCAAGGGGAAGTTCGCCCCGAACTGGGAGGGACCATTTGTAATTAAGAAAGTGTTATCCGGAGGAGCCCTCATGTTGCAAGAAATGGATGGGGAGGTATTTCCACAACCTCTCAATTCCGACTCGGTGAAGCGGTTCTACGCTTGAATCATCAATTCTCCCTTTTCTTTGAAGTAACGAACTACGTAGGACCTGATCTCCCAACTTGTGGGGGTACGTAGGCAGCCGTCACGGCACGGTCCGATCCCTAAAAAATAATAATCCTTTCCCTAAACGAAACGAATTCCCAACAGCCAGATAAACCTTCCTATACCCTCAGAACCTTCCCGAAACCAGACGCCTAATCAGCTTCATCCCAAATGACATAACCCTGATCCAACCAAACAGTTACCCAAAATCTAAAACCCAATCCGATGAAATCGGCAGGGTGTGCGGCAATATCTGTCAAATCTCCGTCAATACTTGAGAGGAGAAAGAAGGCAAAATGTCAAAATCATGGTTAGCTGGATAAAATGAGGATCCAATGAAAGGCAGCGATACGACAAAAAGGGAAAATAACTAAATTTAAATGCATGTCTACATATATAAGTCATTTTGTTACAAGATTTCTCTTTCAATAACCGATGAAACTAACATAGTCTATGCAGGAAATAAAATAATCTACAAATCTGAAACTAGCTGAAGCAGGATGGATAAAGTGGTGGATAGATCTGAAGCATCAGCATCCCCTGTAATCTGCTGCCCCATCATATCAATACGATCCAATAAAGCAGTGGCTCGGCTGACAGTCCCAGAATGAGCATCTATAACTGCCCTGGTCTGAAGTACAATGGCATCTCTGTCAGCAATGGCAGCATCTCTAGCCAGAATGGCATCATCTCTCTCGACAAGAGCGGCATCCCTCTCAGCCTCAGTAGTAACCAAGGCCAAGCGGAGTCGGGTATCCTCAGTGACCCGACTAGGGGCAGAATCAGCTGAGATGGAGTGATCTGCGGTACCATCTGGGAAAATCAATCCAGAATCACCAAAGGCCCCAGTCTGACTCAAACCAACCGGATCCGAGTCCCCGCGCAACCACTGCACGTAAGCAAATGTCTGGATGTGGCAGCTATCACTATATTCGGCAAAGATCCGGCGAGACCAAAGATCGTATACCTGCAGTAGGTCCCTCTCTGTCTGGGATGATATAGGGAATCGATAGGCAGCTGCACCCGTGAAAGGGTAAAAATCCTGTGTCTGATCAAACTGCCCTGTAACAGCCAAGGGATGATAAGTCGTCACGCCCCTCAAGCCAGCAATGGGAATGAAGTCCAGGTCAGGCACATGAGTCAAGAAGCTCATAAAGGAGCAATAACCCGAATAGACCAGTAGATGAAAGGGATCCTCGATGACCGACAAAAATGATGTCCAGGAGGCCACATCAGTACAGCTCACGGGACGAAACGAAAACTGCGTGGTTATGTCATGGCTAAAGCAAAACCCTTGGCGACGGAAGTGGCCGATGGGACTGAGATGACTCATGAACCACACGTACAAAAAAGTCGAGCTCCCTCTGAATACTCTGCCGCGGAAAGACTGGCAGTATGAGGCTGACATGTAGGTATCTGCCAATATCATGGGAAGAATGGTGTGATCCTCCTGAAGGGCTCGAACGGTCGCGACAACCCGCATGTCCAACTGATCAGGTCCTGCGGGCAAGTACAAAACTGAGACGACACAGGCCATCAGAACGTCCACTCTCAAGGCACCTCAGCGCTCCTCGTACACGGAAAAATCACCGAGGAAAAGATGAAAACTGTCAGGTGAGCCAAATCGGTCAATCAAGAACTGAAGGGGAACCATATGGTCTAATGTGATCACCGGTAACAAGACAGCCCTCCGCAAACCGGTGAAAGTCAAGAATTGACGGCGCATGGAACCAGCCGTGACCCTGGCACAAGGACCATCCAAAGGCAAGCCGGTGAAGCGAGCATACTCCTCGAGGGTGGGGGTCAGCTCTACTGTCCCTAACCTGAACACTTGACGGGCAGGGGTCCAATAGCTCAGAATACCTTCCACAAAGCCCGCTGGCACCTGAAAGGATAATAAGGACCAAGAATGTCCCAAAAAGCCATCTGTGATAACCCTGTCGGCCGGCGATAAACTGTCCAACCAACGGAGGAGACTGCCGACCAACCCTGTAGGAGGAATGGAATCCAAACATACCACGACATCTGAGGACGACATCTGTGAAAAAATAGTATCAAAAAGACTGTACAGGGGTCATTCTCTATCCATAAATAAAAAGCATGCATCATACAGTTAATAATAGAGCAAATGAATTTCATAGATATAAAAGATAAAAAAAAACTGTGCATAAATAAATAAATGAGTTCAGTACATAGTGCATAAAATGAAAATAATAAATAAATCCAAACAGGTGCAGGTACAAAAGCCCTATCCTATCCTGATCTAAATAAAATCAATCTCATCTATGAAAGCGGGATCCTCAAACTGATCCCCCGTAGTCGCCGAAGTTGAAGGCCCAAAGTTCATGTCGGGGATGTATGGCTGCGCTGTGGCATCAGATGAGCTCGGGCCCGCATCATAACCCACACCGTCAGGATCGTAGGCATAAGCATCCTCTGGAGTCCGGCCCAACACCCGAAGATATAGGGACAACTGGTCTACCTGACGGGTTAGAGTGGCGATCTGCTCGGCATGGGTAGGGCTCCGAACGCAGGCTACCCAGTCAGTCATCATCACCGAGCCGGGAACCATATCCCCGAGGAAGAATGTGGCCCGGGTCTGAGGACCGATGGTGCGGGGCACCCACCAAGTACGGAAAGCATCACTCGTACTGGGACCCGTGGAAAGCATCCGGCCGTCCTCCCCTGCGAGCATGATCTCCGAAGGCTGAGAATCCAGCGGCCAGGAGGTAGTGAAAGGAAGGGAATGCGGGATGCGAATCTCTCCAGTAACGCATCTGAATGCGCGCTCCCCCAGGTACATCACCCATCCTCCAACACTTTGTAAAGTGAGACGACGGGTGGAAAGCTCGAACTCCGGGCCAGAAGGATGCCCATCAGCAAACCCCACAGTCAGATGCTCGGAGAGGTAGGGAACCCAGACGACATCGGCAGTCGTGATCAGCTCCAGCTGGATGCGGCAGTGTGCAAAGCTGCCAGATACCGGGACCTCCTCCAAGGTGCTATGATGCCATCGCCGGCCCCAGGGATAAGTGTCCAGGCCAAGAGTAGTGACGGGCCTCAGGCATGGAAGACGCTCGTAGGCCCAAAATTGCGAACAGAAATAGTGAAAAGCATGAGCAACCGACAAATGCAGAAAAGAGAAATAAATGAAGGAAAGTCCAGTAAGAAAAGAGGAGGAGAAGCCTCACCAGCAAGAAGTGATAGAATCCGAGCCAAGCATCTGTCTGGCCCTCCGAGCGTAGACGCAGACCATGGAGGAAATAAGCAAAGGTGAATGACCCCCAATCATAGTCACTGATACGGTCCACGTCTCTGACAGCTCCTACGACGCTGAAATGAATGGTGGAGGAGTTGTTCCCTAGGAAACAACCCCTCATAATGGTCAGGAATAAGCGCCGTAGTAGAATGTCCCGAGTGCCCTGATCCGCTGGAATAGGCAGTGCGTATAGACCCCCAACAGCATCGACAGCCAAGGCACCGGATCGAATGCTACGGGCCTTGAAGACCCGGTTATCGGCGGCAAAGCCCAATAAAGCCCGGACCTCCGCTGGAGTAATGTCGAGATCCAGAGGGACACGGGACCCGGTGAACTCTATACCTGTGATGTACCTCTAATCCCAGGGGGTCAACACAACCTCGCAGTCAAGAAGGTGAAGGGACTGCGTCTGATGGAACCATCGCTCGGATAAGGCCCTCATGTAACCCCAGGGGCACTGACGGGGGATGATAGTGAAAAAGTGACGGAAGCCCCAAGAATCCACCACCGCCCGGTAGTCGCTGTGCAAAGCCGTGTAGAGGGAGTAGATGTTGAACCAGTTGCCCTTGGGCTGAGTAAACTCCGGCACCTGTGGCAATCATCAATGGGTCAGTCCAGGTAGAACGGGGATTGAGAGATTGAAAATGAAATGAGAAGAGAATTGAATATACCTCATTAGCTACAAGAAATGCCGAGGGGTGACGACTGAGATCCCGACCCAAAAGATCGGGTATCTGCACAGGGGCGCCAGAAGGAGCATGATGAGGAGATGGAGCCGGTGTGCTGGAGGATGGCCCCTCTGCCACAACCTCCGGAGGAGCAGCCTCCTCAACGTCCGGATGATCGGGACGGATGACAGCCTCCGCCAAGCGGCGAGCCTGACGGGTCCGAGGAAGAACAGGGGCAGGTGCAGCCCTACGACGGCGAACACCCGATGTCCGAGACGCAGAGGAGCTACTAGGAGCGTCGGGATCCATAGCTGGAACAGAACAGGCAAGGAGGGAGGTAAGTTCCCTTTTTTTAATTTACGCCACAAATATTCCAATATTTATCGTAGAATTAATGCAACATGATGCATGTTTATTATGTACAAAAATAAAAAAAAAAAAAAAAAAAAAAATTTCGGCAGAGTTCCGTCTGTAAAATGGACATCCCAGGCATAAGTCAAACATGTTTTCCATCAATCCAAGCCTCAAACAGATCAAAGTTGCATTCATATGTGTAATTACAGCATGTAAAGGACCATAATGCATGATTTTCTCCCAAAAAAAGGAACAGCAAATATGTGGGACCGCATCATGAGCATAAAATAGGACTCACACAGTTGATACATAGCATGTATATATGATAATACATAGCATAGCATTGTAAAGCATACATTTTATCTCTAAACATGCAAATAGCCAAATGTATAGCAAAACATTGACGAAATTGAAAAGTGAACGGTCAAAGTGTTACCTGTAGCGCGTAGATCGATCCTACCGGAGCAGTTTTTGCAGAAAGGTTGGAAAACTCGGCAAAAGGCCCTTGCAAACGAGCAAAATCGCAAGAATCTATGTGGGGTACGAAGTTGAAAGTGACAAATCTGGAAGTGGCGAGCCGCATAAGAATCTCGATCTTGGCCGTAGATCCATCTGCGGCTGGCCCTGGTGGGTCCCCCTGCTTCCCTTGTAGCCGTGTGATGTGTTTAGTGAAAATAAATTACGAGATGGGTGACCGGCGACGATACCCGGCCCCGACGAGACGATCGACCGGCGACGATAACCGGTGATTACGAGATGGATGTCCGGCGATGAAAACCGGCTCCGACAAGATAACCAACCGGCGACGATAACCGGGGGTTACGAGATGGGTGACCGGCGACGATACCCGGCCCTGACAAGACAATCGACCGGCGACGATAACCGACGATTACAAGATGGATGTCCGGCGACAAAAACCGGCTCCGACAAGATAACCAACCGGCGACGATAACCGGGGGTTACGAGATGGGTAACCGGCGACGATACCCGGCCCCGACAAGACAATCGACCGGCGACGATAACCGGCGATTACAAGATGGATGTCCGGCGACGAAAACCGGCTCCGACAAGATAACCAACCGACGACGATAACCGGCGACGATACCCGGCCCCGACAAGACAATTGACCGGCGACGATAAGCGGCGATTACGAGATGGGTGACCGGCGACGATACCCAGCCTCGACAAGACAATCGACCGGCGACGATAAGCGGCGATTACGAGATGGATGTCCGGCGACGAAAACCGGCTCCGACAAGATAACTAACCGGCGACGATAACCGGGGGTTATGAGATGGGTGACCGGCGACGATACCCGGCCCGGACAAGACAATCGACCGGCGACGATAACCGGCGATTACAAGATGGATGTCCGGCGACGAAACCCGGCTCCGACAAGATAACCAACCGGCGACGATAACTAGGGGTTACGAGATGGGTGACCGGCGACGATACCCGGCCCCGACAAGATAATCGACCGGCGACGATAACCGGCGATTACAAGATGGATGTCCGGCGACGATAACCGGGGGTTACGAGATGGGTGACCGGCGACGATACCCGGCCCCGACAAGACAATCAACCGACGACGATAACCGGCGATTACGAGATGGATGTCCGGCGACGAAAACCGGCTCCGACAAGATAACTAACCGGCGACGATAACCGGGGGTTACGAGATGGGTGACCGGCGACGATACCCGGCCCCGACGAGACGATCGACCGGCGACGATAACCGGCGATTACGAGATGGATGACCGGCGACGAAACCCGGCTCCGACAAGATAACCAACCGGCGACGATAACCGGGGGTTACGAGATGGGTGACCGGCGACGATACCCGGCCCCGACAAGACAATTGACCGGCGACGATAACCGGCAATTACGAGATAGATGACCGGCGACGAAACCCGGCTCCGACAAGATAACCAACCGGCGACGATACCCGGCGATTACGAGGTGGGTGACCGGCGACGAAACCCGGCCCCGACGAGACAATCATCCGCATTGACACCCTTTTACGGACGTTTTGCATCCATTGCATCTTACATTGCATCATGAGTCCTATGTGTTGCATCACGTATGGATTGTCATCCTTGTACACTGTCATTCATGCTTCGAGTGTCTATTCTTTATCATGTTCATTTCATTAAACATTGCATAAACATGATAAAGAGGGGCAGCTGTACACACCCAATTTTTGCGTTCCCTGTACTAACCATGACAGGAGGGCAAAATTGTCCATTAAACCGGCTTGCGGGAGCGAAGGAATGGTCACCACCGCGATGATTGGCGACCAAAGCTGACGTGACAATAAGGCCGTCCAAGGCGGGCATTCCTGAATGAGGTGGCATGTCTCCCGAAAATTACCGGACTGCAAAATACGAGCCTGTCAACGAAAACCGACGTTACGGCATGAAAATCGAGGCGTGAAACGAAAATTGAGAAAGTTAAACCGTCCAGCCGCGGATTGATCTGGGGCCAAATAGTGTGCCTTTTGAAAACACGGAACTCGAAACACGGAACTCGAAACCAGGTGAGTGGAAGGCAGGCGGCCAGCCAGCCGCAAATCAATCTGCGGCTGGCTTTGGCCAGCCTATTTCAACTCACCTCCGCTTCAGCATACAGAGAGTTAGCAAAGTTGAAAATTTTGGGGAAGAAGAAGAATTCAGCAGCAAAAGCACGGAAATAGAGAGAATAAAGAGCAAATTTGCAACCAAATAGTAAGAAAAGAGAGAAAAAGGGAGAGGATTTATATTCTTTTGATTTTGATTGTATCAAATATACTCCTCATCCTATTCAAATACACAAGTTCACATCCAATTTGATCTCAATTGCAAGGTGAAAATTCCCTTTGTTCTAGCAATTTATATCATATCATTTGATTGAATTAAATGTAGTTTTCATGAAATTTATGGTGGGATAATGGATTAGGGATTATTAGTGAGGGTTCCATTGGAACAAAATTCTTCCTAATAACCCGAGGATATCCAATTGGTGAAATTTCTAGCTTGTTTATGGTGATTTATTGGGTGTAATTTATTTAGATTATCATTTTCGGATATCATGGTGTATTAGATAAATCCGGGTGGTTAGTTATGTAGTATTCATTTCATGGGCATGTAGCAATCTCGGGTGTGAGCCTAGGAACGCGACCCCGTGGTCCAAATCCGATGATGGACGTTTTGACATATGTAATAGATTCAAAGTACTCGTTTTTTGTAACATGTAATCGTCGGGCCTTAAAATGACGCTAAGGCAAGAATCGGTTTTAAGGCCCCGTATTAGTGGAATATGTGATGGTTGGCGTTCGGGGATGTTTTGATGGCTTACATGCCCATGAATAGCCCCGACGCGTGTTTATGCTTGATTAGATTTTGTGACACGAAAAAATGATTTCAAAGATTAAATGATGAAGGTTTTTTTATTAAAATCAAACAAGCTAGGTTATTAGAATCACGAGGCTAAAAATTGGAAGTGTTAATAAATGTCGATTCCTATTAAACGAGAAGGCCAAAGGAAATCATTTTCGAACATCACCAAAAATGGCTTTATGAATGAAATAAACGTTTTACTAAACCTTGATACATAGGGCGAAAGAGATCCTAGAAATTTCCCATCATTTATGAAAGCAACGTATAAGTCTCGACTCTTATTCTGGTTAAGGTTTAAGAAAATTCACGTTTTATCAAAACGACGCCTAATAAAGATTCATAGTTTTGACGAGTAAAATCAAATCTTTCTCATGAATAAAGGAGCTCTCTCGTACTAACGGAAACGACGTTCTAAAACATTCCCAAAATAAAACACGATTTCTCAATAAAATGCCAAATGTTTCATCTCTCATGAAAGAACTCACCACAACATTCACATAAGCACACACACACACACACAGGCACGTATACACATTTTATGAATCAAAGGATAGGAAAGTATCAAGATTGCGGTAACCGTGTTTCACGGAAGTCGGGGGGTGCCTAACACCTTCCCCTCGCTTAAGCAAGCCCCCGAACTCTATGAATCTCGATTCGCAGACCAATTAATTCGGAGTCACATATGAGCCATCGATTTATAAAAAACGAAAACTCGGATGAGTTGGTACATCCATTTCAAATATACCAACTGGCGACTCTGGTTAATTGGCTCATCATAAAAAACGATCTTTCAAAACCCGTCGACATCAATGCCGACCTTTTCCCAAACTCATCTAATAATAAAAGGGCAAAAATCGGGAAAGGCGAGAAACCGGCGTCGACAATCCCCACAGATTACTTCATGAACTTCCCGAAGTACATACTTCGCTTCGGACGAGACTAGACACTTTAACAAAGGCAAAGAGTATGCACGCCTATATAAGTCGCCATCAATTAACACGAAGTTCGAACTCCTATACTTTATCTTTTTCGCTAATATTCGATCCGAAGGTAACTCGCCATCAACCAGATAGTTTATATAAGATGTCATCCAACAATCTGAATGTTCCACCACCAATACATCTGTCCTTTGAACGCTTGGAGATTCTAGAACTTCTAAATACATCAACCCGCCGAAAAAGCCCGTATCCGACGCAGCTAACTTGGACAAAGCATCGACAATAGTATTATTGGACCGATCACTCTCTTAAAAAACATACGAACTAAAATAATGGAGTTGATCCTTGACTTTGGCCAGAAACTTAGTCATCATTGCCCCTTGAGCCTCATACTTCCCTGATATCTGTTTAACCACCAATTGAGAGTTTCTGAAGGTGATTAGCCTTTGAACCTCCAAACTCTTCGTCAACCGTAGCCCAGCCAAAATTGCTTCATATTCAGCCTCGTTGTTAGTCGCCCTAAAACCAAAACGGATTGCCTACTACACCCTAAAACCTTCTAGACTTGTCAAAATCACCCCTGCACCGCTGGCATCCGAAGTCGATGACCCATCTACGTACAACGTCCATGAAGTCTGAACCAGTCGAACCTCCGAGATCGGCCCAACTACCGCTTCAGCCTGATCGACAGAGTCAGGTTTAGAAAAGGAGCACTCTCCCACAAAGTCGGTCAAGGCCTGAACCTTAATCGCTGTTCGAGGATGGTTTTCCAGAACGAACTAAGTTAACTCCACAACCTATGCTGCAAGTCGCCCTAATATGTCTGGCTTATTTAATATCTTCTTCAGAGGTTGATCCGTGTACACAACTATCAACCTTCCCTGAAAATAGTGTCAAAGCTTCCGACTGGCTATAATCAAAGCATAGGCGAATTTCTCCAAATTCGGATACCTCGTCTCCGTATCCTGAAGGGCATGATTAACATAGTAGACCAAAATTTATTTTCCTCCTGCTTCCCAAACTAACACCGCTCCGACTGCCAAAGAACTTTCCACTAAGTACAAATACAAAGGTTCCGAAGGAACCGACTTCATCAATAGAGGCGTCGAAGATAAGTATTTTTTGATTTATTGAAAAGTGTCCTCACACTCCGAAGTCCACTGGAATGTCGTCTTGTTCTTTAGCCCCTTCAGCGTATCAAAGAACGGCAAACATCTTTCTGTCGACTTGGACATAAATCTCCTTAACGTCGCAATTCGACCTGTCAATCGCTATACATCTTTGAACGTTTAAGGAGACTTCATGTCCAGAATGGCCTTTGTTGAAGGTTGTTTGATTTGATGATGACTGTCTTGATGGTTTAAAAGAAATTATGTTTATGTGTTTATGTGTTAATGTGACTACGTGCTTATGTGCTTAATTGTCTAAATGATTATGTGTTTATGTGCTAATGTGACTGCGTGCTTGTATGCTTGATTAACTAAGTGCTTTTGAGCTAAAGTGATTATGTGTCTATATGTGATCATATTGCTATATGTGAACTATCTGATTGTGTGTCTACATGGTCATGTGAAAGAATAGAAGTTTGATGTATTGATGAACATTGTGAAATGCATACATGTTATTGTTATATTCAACTGATGAAATAAGAATTATGAGATTAATGTTTTATTAGTTTTGAAAGTTGTAAAATCCTTATAAAAGCAATAAATGTACAAGGACTTAGAATATAAAGAGTAAGGATGTTAGGTTGATCTTATCGTAGAGTTACTATGCATGTTTGTAAGGAAAGTATTGTAAGCAGAGTAATCTAAATAATTAGAGATTAAATGATCAATGTATCTTTGTATAGCAAGTCTTGTAAAGTCCTTCAAAGAAATATTTGTACAATGACTTAGATTAGAAAGATCAAGAATGTTAGGTTGATCTTACTAAATAAATTTGGTGTATAGTGATTAAGAATCTTATGATCGTAAAGTTACTCTGCCAAGATTGGAAAAAGAAGATGTCAGATTGTAGAGTTAACTTATGATTGTAACGCATCAGAAAGATCGTAGAGCTATTGCACCTATTGTAAAGTTCACTTCGACTCTCAAAAATAAATTAGTAAAGTGAACTGGATCATAAAGTCAAGCAAAGTTCACCAAGCGAAGACTGAATATAGAGTGCTTCAAGGAATCATAAATAAAATTCAGATCATAAAACAACTCTGAGATCATTCAGTAAGCTATTTGCAGAATCGTAATAACGAAGATAGAAGAACAGACGGAAGTCAACAATGTCTTCCTTTGTAAATCATAGAACAGTACATCACAGAGATTATGCGTCTGCCATAAAGATCACCTCATTTCTCTAAGTACAGATTTGATCACAAGGTGATGGAAAAATAGCTAAGCAAGTCAAAGATTGTTGAACAATGGCTAAACATAGAATGGTTCAAACAATCGCTAAAGAAACTCAAGGATCACTTATAGGAGACAAAACTACTCACTTAAAGATCATAGAACAGTAGCTTACTTTGTAAAGATTCAGAGAGACAACAAGATTGTAAAGTTGTCCCCAATAACGTGGAGCTGCCAAGTCTGTCCAAGGTTCTTAATGCACTCATTTGTAGAGTAGACAGATGAGCAAATCGTAGAGCTCAACTTTACGATTCTTACTACTTTACTTAGACAACAAGATCGTAAAGTAAAGTCAGGTCTGACAAAAGATCTGAAAGAGAAATGTTGCAAATCAGAAGATCTCAAGGTGTCCAACCTTATATCCTTGATGGAAAGCAAAGATGTATCTAACAGTTAGTTTGCAGAAAGTAACCTATCAAATGAACAAGTAAAGCAGCAGGTTAATGTGACAGGTCATGGGCCAAAAAGAGTACGCTGACACAAATGTTAGGTTTGTATAACGCGAACATGCAATCAAATTACATAAATAAAGCAGAAGCGCAATAAAATCAGATTTTAAAATTTTATAAAAACAATCACCATGATCTTTCTTTATGCACAATTATTAATTAAATGAAAGAGATGGAGAATAAGAATTATACCCTTGTAAAATTCTAGATTCCTCAGGTACAAGTTCACCTCCAATTCCTTCGCGTTCTCCTTGAATTCCACCGATTAAATTCCTTCCTTTGATCAACATTAGCCACCCAAGTGTTTGGCCTCTAGAGGTGATCCACCAGGGAATAATACTTGTTCAAGAAGATGGGTGTTTGGTAAAACCCTAGTTTCTATCTCTATAGAAATTGTAAGTGCTCTCCACAATTCTTATACAAGAGTGTGTAACTATAATCTATGATAAGACTTCTCTTATTTATAGATGTAGGAAAAACCCTTCGCTAAACTATTTAGGATTAGGATTTCTATTCTAATTAAATTCCTTTAATTAATTATGCTCCTAATCCAATTAGAAATTCATGAGAGAGTACTTCTATTAATTAATTCTCAATCCCTATTAGGAATTAAATAATAGTAATAGTAATAATAATAATAAGACTCCTCTTATTAATTTATATTTAATATTTTCAAAATATTAAATAATAAATATTAAGCTATTTAATTTATTCTATCTCCATAGACTAAATTAAATATACTTAACTTATTATTACAATTATGTCATTTACTTCTTAAATAAATATTTTTCTTTTGCGGTGTGACCCTTTAGGTTCTCCATATTAAACCGGTTGTGAATAAATCAATTAGAACAATTATAATTATATTTAAATAAATAAATTAAACTATTTAATTTATTTAAATAAATAATATTTATTCTACAATAAGGGTAAGCCCCCTTAGCGATCAACGACTTTCCAAATAATATAGATTTCAACATTAATCACAAAAGAACCTTTCAATGCATAGCTACCGTACAATTCAATCCTTTTACCATACAATGTCCTAATTAAATATAAGACATG